>CAJOBZ010000074.1:1200000-1560000 GCA_905332375.1 Pieris macdunnoughi | reverse complement strand
CGCAAGTCGCAAAGTCTGGACGTGACGGCCGCCCGAAGGGACCGACATCACTCGCAGCAGGTCAAAGAGAGGTACGTTTCGCCGACCCGTCGCTCTGACGCGAGCCAACGCGAGCCACTCTGCGCTAACACTCTTTTCGGTCTTTTAGATTTCGCTGCGTGGTCCCTTACCCCCCGAACTCCGAATACGAGTTGGAGTTGAAAGTGGATGACATAGTGACGGTCTGCAAGAAGAGGGGCGACGGCTGGTACAAGGGCACGCTGCAGAGGACCGGCAGGACCGGGCTCTTTCCCGCCTCTTTCGTTCAGAGCTGCCCGCCCGAGTGACGGACCGACCGAACGTCGGACGCTAAACTGTCCGGCGTGAAGCGGATTTCGACGAGACATTTTGACTTTTCGTTTTGGTAATTGTGATGAGGAGATTCTCACTGCCGCGTCGACTTCGATATTTTAGGATCGTCTCGACCGATCGCGGTCTTTTGGGCGACGAAGAGACGACTTTGTGTATGATATTAAATGATTTATTTAATGTGAAATCAAATTTAAACTTAGATTGTATAGATTTTTGTGAAGTTATTTTTAGTTTCGATACGCTTATTATTTTACAAATAAAAACCGTTCCCGGAAGGGTGAACGCCGGCGAGAGTCGCGACCCGACTCGCGTTTGCGCCGCTGCCATATTATTTAATCAGTTTCTTTATTGACTTAATTCGACCGTTCGCTTCGTTAGCGACTCATTAAAGGTACGATTTCGTTATAATTTAATGCAACTCTGGAGCATTTTTTATATAATAGATGATAGCGTGTATAAAGTTGAAGATATGGAAATATTTTATCGAGGTATTTTTATGCGACCGATTTTCGAAGCAATAAAGTAGACAATTAGTACAACGATATATGAAATGCTGTAATCGGATTCTGATCCGACGTTTATCTTACCGGGGGGAGGCGATGTCGTTCCGTTACCGACTCCCGGGATCCGTATCGAGTCGAGCGTCCGACTATCTCTATCGGCTCTGAGCACGGGTGAATATTTGTCTCTGCCTTTGTATCGAGTGTAACCTTTGAGTATCGATACGACAGTGAAATATCGAATTTCCGCTTCATGGGAAAACCATACCACCAACCACCAGAGTCTGTGTTTTATGTGGCACGAATATTTGTATCTTAGCCCCCATTCGTGCACCCTTATTTGCCTGTTGCCACCACGATCACAAAATCATTAGCGAAAGCTTGGCAGTAGACCTTGTCGAACTTCAAAAAAAAAGGAAAGGAGTAGTTTCCACAGGTTCCTTACTACGGGTACTTGCACACATATTTCTTATGGCTTTAATCATGGAATTACTTTCGATTGATCGTATATCGTAGAAAATCTATCCTTACAGCCGAGTCTCTGAATCGTTAAATTGAGAGTTGCCAGACTATTATAAATTAACTTAAAGATAAAGTGAAAGTTTTTTATTATAACACCTGTGGATCTCGAGCGCCATAATGACAAATATTCACCGGCGTTTACGCGCCGCGTAATCGGCTGAAAGTCTCATGCTCGACTGGATATGGAATCCGGGTGCTGTAGCGGCTAATTTTTATTTTAAGGTAAAATTCTCTATTCTACTTTTTGACAATTTCTACGATGGAGGCTTCGAATGATCCGTTTTAAATTGAACTAGTTTAGATAAATATTTCATCAAATTAAAATTCAGTTTAATAACACATTGGAAATTGATTTTAGAGAATATTCAGCAATTGTACTAGCAACATTATTAAGGAGGTTTTCGAGGGCAGATATTTTCATTGGTTTCATTTACTTCTTTTCTTCCGCTGGTTTTGCTCCGTCTGGGTGCAATTTTTTTCCTTAAAAAACCTTTGTCTGCCACCGAAAATCTCATCGTAGTTATAGCTGTAGGAAATGTTTATCGTTTCTACAAATTATTCAATAGTTTTAAGGACTGTGTATGTGCGAGTGCATGACTTTTGTACGAATAGACCTTATCCGACGTTTTGTGGAAATTTTCTAACGATATTTTAAGGAAATTGTAATTAAATTAATATTATTTTTGGTTGGTGTGAATAACTTTTATAACAATTTGGGACGAGTGTATTATGATGCAATAATTGCGTTTATGCTTGCACCGTATTATACATTATTTACATATCGAGTCATTTTTATTAATTTGTTTTGCGTAGTGTATTGTCGGAAACCAAGCACTCATTTCTGTAAAATGCTCAATATTTTTTCTATTTAACTCTTTTTACTTCGAAAAACACGAAAGTGCGATTAAAATTGTTGGAACTGTTTTTCGAAGTTCGCTTCATTCGGTTTAACTCGAAGCGACGATAACCCTGCGAAGGAGCCGTCGAGTCGTGTCAAGTCGCGTGAGTGCAAGAGAGCCTTTAGCAGTAAGTTGTATATTCTACGTAAGAATAATTTCCCGTATTTATTCTATTTTTACTCATTTCTACGTCCTTATACTCATGGTAACTATGAAGAACTGATTTTTTGTAAGTGTATTTAATTTGAAACTTTGTAGATGTAGATGGAACCCTTTTATTTCCATACAACGAATTTGTTTCTCTACTACGATACGAGTAGGTTTTGATACCAACGTTTTAGGTAAATTGTTACAATTATTAGTGAAATTTTAAAAATGTTTGGCTGAAGTTTACTTGTAAAAATTGATGTCATTTAAGCGTATGCTGTAGTTGGAAATTTAGGATAAAATATTTCATTTGATTTAACGAGGCAAAAGAACCATATCGATGGCAGTTAGGCGATTTTGGAGAGAAATAAATAATTTCTTCTGGATTTTATTTTTTTTATTTTCATCCGACGATCTAAAATAATGATTCTTTCTATTATTGACACACGTTTCTGCGTTGGTAAAAATGTGATATCTACTGAGTACTGTGATACAAACCAGAAATAGACGGAAATTTTGATATTCCAGGCGCTTTATAATAACGCGTAACTCGTAAGAGAGTTAGACACTCGTTTATTATAAATTCCTTGGAAAATGCACTTGGCAACCGTGAGTTGACATTTAAGTGCGGTTAGCCGGTTTGTTATGATAACACATTCTTTGTTAATCGCGCTCTGTTGGGCAGGCACCTGGCAGGCTTTGTATGTAAATATTATTACTCCACAAGTCACAAACCGTGCAGTGTTCTAGGTGTTTTGATATTTTAAAACATAATTATCATAATCTTATTAGATGTATATTAACTAATATTTTTCGGTCCAAACGTAATATATTTTTGTATTATTGGCGATTGCATAAACAATCGTTGGCACTTCGGCCTCACACCGAAATTACGACAAGGTACATTTAGTTAATATTATTTGCCTTTGAGCTCTCAATACGTCTACAAAAACACGATCAAAACCTTGAGAATATGGAAAGCTTCGATGGCGTTATTTGTTGTGTTTTATTAACGAATAAACTCGATATGCTAAACATAAAAATGTTGCAATACAAGTTAACAAAGCATATATTTAATAATCGAGTCTACTGAGAAGCAGTTTTATTACTTCAGTAACAGTAACTGAACTCATACGGGTTCTGCTTTCTGATGGTAAAGCTTTTTTGGCAAACTACTCGCTCCAGATTACTGACTTACAATTGTAGGTACTGCTGTATTGGTATGGTGTTATGTAAATACAGACAAGAAGGTGTAATCCGAAACAATGCTCTAAGCTTGCAGTTTCAATAGAAAAACTTAAATATAAAATAATGTCATGTTTCCATTTTAATCTCGTGTGGAATGCGACCTTCCGCTAAATACCAAAGTTGCAAAACGCTTTCGCAGTGATTTGCTTTTGGTTTTATTATTTTATATTTGGTATAACTATGAGTCTCGATTGTATGTAATTTGACCTTAGGCAAGATTCGATAACTGACTACCTGTGGACGTACCTACTCTTGCGAACAAGGAGGACTTCAGGACTACAAAACTTCTTAATACGTTAGATAACCAGATACTTCAGAATATTTAAAAAAACTTTTCTATTAAAGGGCTAAAACAAAATATATCAACTACCAATAATAAGAGCTTTTCTAAGTGTATATCTACTTAAGTCTAATAAGTACTAGTGGAGGAAATGAGTATATTTACCGAGGCGTGATTTGAGACGCGATTAAGAGCTGTTTATTCTTAGCTCTGACCTTAAGGCTTTCTCGAGAAGGTCAGATGTAAATATTACGTCTAACCACGTGAATCGAATGCGTCTAGACTAGACTTGAAATTACTGTTCCCAAGCGTGGTTTACCTCATTATGCAAATCTTTTCGAGTTTGAGGCATTCTAAAAAGATATCTTCACTTTATATTGCAATTTTATAGACAACCAAATAGTTATGCTGTTATTTTCTTCCAAATAAGTTTTAATCAATTTGAAATCATCAAACAAATATTTTTAAACTAATAACCTTTTAAAAGAGTACTAATAACCTGAACTTTAAGTTTAAAGTATATGCCATTTGGTGACGAATGAGCAATAGCTGAGCGCATCAGACCGCTAAACTAGAGAATGTACATAATACTTATTATTTTATTTAACTTGTATTGCAACATTTATATGTTTGGTTTATTTAAAAGTTTTTTTTTTCAATATTTAAGTATGAAAATGACCTAATCGATGATTATAAAACCTAGTTGGACTAATAAAAGTGAAAATGCGAATTGCACCTTTCTAAAATAAGTAATAAGTCAGCTCCTAGTTTTCCTCATGAATATTTAACTTCAAACCGGCGCAAGCTGAAAATAATTAAGTTTATATCTTCGAAATCTCGATGGTACATCATCGTAATTGATTAGTTCCACAACCAAATTACTGCTACTAAAACGTTTCGAGGCATGTTGTGTATAAAAATTACTTGACTTTAAAAAATCCCAGATAACTATGGTTATGTTTGATTTGACAAGAAAGCACTAGTCATTGTCTGGTCTTCGTGATTCGTGAAATGCAACTCAATTTGAAATGTCTGACAAGTAAATGATTATCAGCTGGATCTAAAGGCTTAAAGTGAATGTAATCCAACGAACCAAGCGATCGGCCAACTATGCACCTCACCGCGCCGGCGCGAATCACGCTCGAAGAATTAATTCAGTTTAATTCGTCACCTCTAGCGCAACGCTAGTGCCGCGATTTTTTGTTATGTTCCTTTTCTAAACAAACACAATGCCGGCTGATATCATGTCTTCCTGTCGCGCCGAACACTTCGGGCCTTTGAGCAAAAAGACTTGCGATGCTGAAATCAAGTCTGGATTCTTGGTGCTCCTGGGTCGTGGAGGAATTCGCCAGGACGTGCGAGTGGTGGTCTACCGAACGTCCCAGGAACATTTCGCTTCTATATACCCAAGGAAACGATTATCGAAGCCAATAGGTATCGTCAATTTAAGAAATACTGCCGTAGAGCGAGTGGAAACGAATTGTGGATTTTTTGTCAGACAAAAAGGTTATGATAATGCAATCTCAGCGAAGTTTATGTGCCCAGAGCGGGATATAGACGCATGGTTATCGGCCTTCTCTAATTCTTCTACAAACACGTGCCAACATAATACAAGTCTACCGGTTTTAGTGGAAGCCGAGGAAGCATAGGCCGACCGACCGATCGGGTCTTCTGTGGAACGTGAGAAATTTCGGTCAATGTTTGTTTTGCCATGGGATGCGAAAAAGTGAAAGCACGTTTTTTGCGGTATGAAAGTATAGACAGTATACTTCAATCATTACACCTACGTGAGATTGAGCTCGAAGATGAATGTTTTGAAAACAAGTTTTTAAAGGGAAAGTAATATTAATAAAGTTTATGCAATTTTGTGAAACAAACCTATCATGAATGTAGGCAAACCTTCTAACTTGCATAATACCTACTCGTATATCTGGTATCAAATGAACTAATTATTATGTTTTATACGTAGATGTATACAATTTTTTAACATCTAATCGATTATATACAGTTGGCAAAATTAAAATTTACGAGCATTTTCTCTAGTATTTAGTATTATATAGATATGGAATCAATTAATAGTTTATGAATCCGTCGAAGCCTCGTATTTTTAATTTGCTGGATGTTAAAAATTATAATTAGGTGCTTACTTGGTTTCAAATATTTGCATAGATTACCGAAATTATTACGCAAAATAATTTTACAAATGAACACTTAGATGTTTTAAAATTCAAGTTCACAGAAAAGAATCGAATTAGATGGGGAGGATAAGCCTTGGGTGATCGAAAGGGTGTCCTTGGTTGAAAGGGAGGAAACTTATTCTTTCAAGGGGGCTCGAATAACTTCTTAATAACTTGCCAAGCATTAGGTAGAAAATATATCGATACTTTGATTTTGTAATATAATGGTGTGTTATTGATAATTATTAATGATCTTAGTCGGCCTTAATGTAACAAAATAAATATTTATCGACTGCAAAATGCAACCTTGCTCTATACAATTAACATTTAGCGGAAGTTGCATTGAAATAATGAATATTGCAAATTTTGTGTAATTTTTCCTATTTATAGTTACATTATATCGTCGGTGCGTAACTTTGGTTTACTAATATTATTTACTAGTTAATTTGAGGCACAATTTGCTTATAGTAACTACAGCTAAAGTTTAATCATTTAAAATGGATCCTTTCTCAGTGGCCTTCCAATGAGCCTCAAAAGTATCGTCTGTTGTCCTAAACCGCGATACAGGTTATGCACTAATGCACTTTTAAAATGTAATTAGGCTAATTATAAAAAACGCATGCACTGTGCATACGCTATTCGTAATTACCTAATCCTCATTTTTACATTCCTTTATTGATTTACAGAATGTTGTCGACTTTCTTGCAGCATTATGCAATCTATTAATTTATTGATTGTGTTTAAAAAACCTTTCGTAACACTTAAAAGGTTGTAAACCTGTTTAGCCTATTTCGGTCAAATCGTCACACGTTTCTTTCAAAAAGCAACAAGTGCCGATCTACTATTCTTAGGTCAAGAATATTTTTAATAAAAAAACTGCGTAAACAGTATTTTAGAACGAATGCCTTAAATTGATGGAAATACCACGAATGAGCTTATAAATTGTGATGGGATTAAGTTAGACTAATGAAAAAGGGGGAAAATATCGATTTCAAGTACAAGCGTCAATTTCTATTCAATGTACTTTCAGACACTACGGCAACATAGTAAAGTTATTTTGAGTTATCTAATCAGAGTCCTACACGAGCTGTAATGAGACATAATGTTCTAAGCATATTTTTTTAAATAATTGTACTTATATCTTAGTGGTTACAATTTAAAAATAATCCATTTGGTAACAATAACATTTTTATCTAACCCATTAAAAATTGCAAAAACAAGAAATCAAAAATGCCAAAATGATGGCGAACCTGTAAAATAAGTTGTGCGTAATAAAAGTATTACATGTAATTTGAGAAAAAAAATGAAACTGAAATAAAAGATACTATATTCTACGATATTAAGTACTTTTGTGGAGTTTACTGTTGTGATTTGTATTTAAAAATATTCGTGATAATATATCAAGTACAGATATCGGCAAACATCTAGAACAAATGTCCTTGCCTGCGCAGAAGCGATTTTTAGGTATCACTGGGAGGGCGGGCAGCGGCGGGAGAGTGGCGTGTCGACGCGTGATTAGTAAATCAGTTGACGTTTGTGTCGATGCGCAAACTTTCCCCCACTCCCTTGTTTAATGCTGAAGAAGTTTGCCGGTATCTGTATAAACCAGTACTTAGGTAATTGAGGTATGAAGTCATAATAAATGCACTCTTTTGTGTCTACGCATGTCGATAGATGCATTAATGTGATACATATGGTAAGTGCGTGTGTACATGTATATATATATGCGCGAATGTACTATGTTACTTGAAATAAAATATTACGAATCGAATTATATTTTATATCATTGCTCCCAACCATTTTTCTTGCTCAACTTATTGTGGACTGTTTATGTGCGGTTAAAAATATTCAATTGTGCGTTACAAGTAAAAAATAAATATATAAAAATGGTTATCGATATCGCAATCGCCCTCAATTTAAACTAGAGTCAAATGTGCCTGAATCCAGTCTACGAATAACACGTCACAGCGATTGTAAACAGCTAACGACCAATTAACAGGCTAACTGTAGCAAAAACAGTTACTACCATGAAGATTAGTAGAGCGCAACGTTGACGTGAACCAGAATATTGGTGTATTCTGGTATCGAATATGGCCAATCTATTCATCCTCATCCTTGCATCGATATTCTATTTCACTCTCTCCTTTACGCCTCTATCGAAGGAAGAGCAGATACAAAACTTCAATAAATTGAACGACGACGTGGAACCGTTTAGAAGGAATTTAACCGAATGTGCGCGACAAGTCAAGGCTTCGATGGTAGACGTTGAAAATTTCCTTAAACGAATCCCACAATCGTCCGCGCAGGGTAAGTGCTTCGTCGCGTGCATTTTGAAACGCAATAAAATCATTGTCAAGAACGAAATCAGCAAAGAGAATCTTTTAGAAGTAAACCGAGCAGTATACGGAGACGATACAGAAGTGATGACCAGGTTAAAGTCTGCGATAGCGGAATGCAGTGATGTCGTAGAAGGAATTTTCGAAATATGTGAATATGCATCTATATTTAACGACTGCATGCACATGAGGATGGAGCATATATTGGACAAAGTGACAATGGAGAGGAGAATGGAAACGTTAGGACAAATGACATCCAACCCGGACATATGGACGGAGGACGATGACGAAATTTTGAAATTAGTCAAAGATGAATTGTAAGCGCCCGTTTATAAGTTATAGCAAAATTGGCGAAGTCAATATGACTCGAGCAAATCGTGACCCAGTTTTGCCAGCCTCTTATTTCATTATTGTTTTAACTTTTGCTTTCATTGTAATAACGAAATTTATGTAGGTATGTTACCGAAATAAAAAATCATGATCCATGCATAAAAGATTTATTAACAAATTTAAAAAATACTAATCATCTACACGATAAATACATATCGTAATCATTTGTACATCTTTTGCAAGATTTCTATTGACGTTCATCCACAAGTAGCGAAAATAACTACAGATAGATAAAAATAAAATCGTAACGGAATGAAGTTTACGAAAGAAACCGAATTATCATTTTATTTTGTTTTAATTATAAATTAATTCTTTACTTGTAACATGACATTACAAGAAGAGGAAAATTATATATGTTTTTAGTGTTTAACTAAAAAACTAGAATGAAATTTCAATAAACAATATTTGGGATATTTTTTTCATTATTCGCCGAGCGAACTCTCGCCAGCCGTTACGGTATTCTTTCGTAATCATTTATATGAGTTAACATTAATTAACTTACAATTTATCGGTCTATAGCGAATGGTATTTCAGTATCGAGAAAGCCATTTTACAATTATTTCGTGTACACCGCTCACTCTAAGCTCTGACACTGACCGGGCTCTAGATCTCAATTTCCAGATTGTAAAATTACAATCCTTCGAGGCCTCAGCGATCCGCAGATCTCGCGGCGAGCCCGGTTCAATGTCGCCAGTATCACTGCTTTCCGCGTTTTCCGGGCGGTTTTTGAAGCTGAAAACTGTCCGTCTGAGACCCGAAACCGCTAAAGTTCAACGACGAATTCACCGCCTGCGGCGTGGGCTGCCAGTTCGATCCTGCGAAGTCAAATTCACGTTTAAAAAACCCGCTCCACTTTTGTCGTAGTGATATATTTAAAGGCACAGGTTGGCAATTCTACAAAGTTGCGACTGAGCTTCGAAAACAGTTAATTTGTAAACCGCTGCAAACCTTGGGCCTCGGCGGCGGAGAAGGGCGACAGAGTGCTGCCGAGGTAGGTGAAGGGCGTGGGGCCGGCCAACTGCTGCGCGTTTCCTAAAATTGACATTCGTTACTGAAGCCCATCTTTCGTTTCGTCGTCACTTTATTATTTCGTTTCGGCTCACCTAAAGCGGCCCTGGGGTCCGAGAGCACGGCGCCGTCGAACCCCAGCTCGCTCGGGAACCCCGACTTGCTCTTCTTTCTCGTTCCTTCCGCGTCTCGTAATATCTGGTCCAGGCTCGCGCTCGCTGAAAAAGGAATAAAACGGTCCATTATCACTAGTGAACACTAAATTCTCGTTTGCCTCTCGGAGAGACGGCCGTCCCGGAGGACGACGACGAGCGAGACTCACCGCTGGTGTCGAAGACGTCGGTGGGGTCCTTCAGCACGTACTTCCTGAAGTTGAGGTACTGCTCCTTCTGCGCTTGCACCTGCGCGTGCACGGCCTGCAGTCTTCCAGCCAACGCCACGAACGACTCGTGCATCCGGCGCATGCCCATGGTCAATTCTGCCATTACGATACGTTCCACGTTAGTTAAACTTTCGTGGTGGACGACCGCGACACGAGTTTAGAGAGGTATTTGAGTTTTTTTTAAATGGTAATATTTTGTTAGCGAGCGATACAAACGTGATAAATGTCAATAGAACGGACCCTGTTCGGTGAGCAGTTTGGGCGAGGATTGCATCTGCTTGTCGGCCACGTCCATCTGTCTCCTGAAAGTGATGATCTGCTGCTCTAACTCCGATATCAGGTCCTTCACGTACGTCGGCGGAGTTATTCCTTCCAACTCGGAACCTGAGAAATTGTCGGAAGTCTCAGAGAACTGTATGAGAAAGCGGGCTAGAGGTGGAAGAAGAAAAGAAAAAAAGTTACCCGGCGGGTCTCTGTTGGCGGTCTCGGCGGCGGCGAGGGCGGCGGCGGCGGAGGTGCGGAGCCGACGCGACTGAGCGCGACAACGCGACGTCTCGCTGTTCAGGGCCATGGCCAGGCGCAGAGTGCACTCCGCTTCGCGACTCACCTGCGAGGACGGTTCACCATTACGTTGGAGTCAATTATCAGACTTCTGTCGAGCGAGAAATACCTTCTGCAGAGGCTTGATAGACACCCTCATGATGTCGGAGCTCAGAGATTTCTGTTTCTTAACAAATTCTTTAAAAGCTTCCACCGTTGTCGATACCTCGTTTGGTAATTTCGTCTGCTTTGGAGGTTCACCTGCGAAGAACGTATTTCTGTGAGATCTTTTGATGATTTACGATCTCCGTTTAGACTAGAATATGATATGAATAAAGCCGAGCCGAGTTGAGCTTAAGAAAAAAGTTCATATAGTACTCACTTTTGCCATCGCTGGCTCCTGCTGTGTTAGTGGGTGCCGCTCCTCCCAACCCCAGACTAGTTGTTGCTGTAAGACAAAAATGATATTGTCATTGTAAATTCTTATTCTCCATTAATGTAATTTTAGTTAATAAAAAAAAGCACATCTAACATAAAATGATCTTAAAGTAAGAATATAATGTGACCAAACATTCCTTTGTATTGTTTAAAAGGATGTGGGCCTCCCGTGTCACACTGATTCTATTAGTATCTATGTGCTTTTAACTAACCTTTGGACCAATTACAATCACGCAAACATTAATAATTATAGATAATATACCAAATCTTAGTTCCTCTTTAGGAGCCAATGATAGACATGGTTCTTGTCCATTATACATATTTAATTTTCCATCTGCAAATAGTTTTATGATATAATTTTTACAAAATGTACAAATAATCTAGATAATATACTTGTTTTAGCCACTACTATTTCGCCAACTTATAAAGTTGAAGTCTAATATTAATATATAATGTCAACATTATGTGAATATAAAAAAACTAGATAGAAAAGAAATAATAACTCACATGAAGGTATTACAGTAGGATAACAATCACGCTTAGGGCACTTTACGGTATAAATGGAATTATTTTCAGCAGTATTTAAGGGTAAATTGTGTAAGGATTCATTTTCAACTGTAAGAATATTCTAAATGTAGCTTCAAGATTTTACTAATATTTTAATCTGGAAATAAGTGCTTTTAACTAAAAGTATAATTATTGATAATTGATTTTTCTTTTTCATTTTGCAGGCTAATATCAGTTAAAGTTATAAAAAAGATAAGTTATTATTATATATATACATTTTACAGGTTATTTGACAATTAAGAGAAAATAAAAATATATAGAGGTGCTTACCAAAGCTCCCTGTAGTAGTTGTACCACCTAGCCCAATGTTAGGCTGTGCAGTGGTCGAAGCACCAAACCCAAAACCGCCAAGGCCACCCAAGCCTGCACTTGTTGTCGTCGTTGTACCAAATGAAAGACCTGGAATAAGTACATTTGCTTTAAATGTTTCAGAATTATGTGCATGTAACAAATTCAATGAGTCATTTCAAAGTGACATTAGTTTATTATAAATTAGTAGCAAAGTAAAATAGTAAAAATTATTACTATACTATATTGATATAATTATATATTACTGGTAGCTGAAGTAGTAGTTGTTGCTCCAAAACCCAATCCAGTGCTAAGACTACTTCCAAATGAGGTGTTACCAAAGGCCGGTGTTGTAGTTCCTAAAAAATTTGATATTATTTTCAAGAAACTCTCAAGTGAAATAGTTGCAGTTTCTTGTAACACAGAACACTTGGCGATTTGTGAACTATTGGTAAATGTAAATTTAGAGGCATTCAATTTATTTTCACATTCATTACCTATTACTATATTCAAATTTTTAGCAGTTGCATCTTTGACTAAAGTGGTGAACTGTCCAGTGTCTGTGACGTGAAGACATAGTTATCAACATCATTTCAACTCAAAAGAGGCTTTTATACTTAATTAGTAAGATTAGGTAAGATTTGATTTCAGATTCTTGTTAAATTCTCTATTAAAAGGGTTAAATGAAGAGCCAAGGTTACTAAATGCAGATGCAGTAGAAGCAGTACCAAAAGCAGGAGTAGATGTAGCTCCAAATGCTGGAGTAGATGTTGCGCCAAATGCCGGTGTAGTTATTGCGCCAAATGCCGGTGTAGTTGTTGCACCAAAAGCAGGTGCTGCTGATGTGGCACCAAATGTTGAGGCAACAGATGTTGCACCAAATGCTGGAGTAGAACTAGCTCCAAATGTAGGAGCAGCAGGAGTTGCCCCAAATGCAGGTGTAGCATTTGCTCCAAATGTTGGGGCTGTGGATGTGGCACCAAATGCAGGCGTTGAACCAAAAGCCGGTGTTGCTGTCCCGAATGCTGGAGCTGATGTAGCAGGTGTACCAAAAAGCCCTAAGGATGGCTGAGTACCACCTAAACCAAAGGCAGGTGTGGCGGGCCTAGTGACAATTATAATTATATTACATAAATTTCAATATAGAAACGATGTAGTCAAACTATTATGATTTAAAGTAGGACATATAGGTTATAACACCTAAGGAGTGTATGTCCAAAGAGAAGGTCGAGTTGTTAGTGTGTAACTGAGTTTTAGATTTTATGTTAATTTTCCATATAATAAATAACTTACTTGTTAGCGCCAAAACTAAAACCCCCGGATAAACCACTTGCTGGAGCACTTGAAGGAGTACCAAAAGAAAACGACATTTTGTTGTTAAAAACACGAACTGTCTTCAGTTTTGAAGTATACTGTATAGAACCAGTTAAACTTAGACCAACATAATTTTACAAGCAAAGTTTGGAGTTATCAGACATGTTATATTTCTTACCCAGATTCTATAGAACTATAAACATCTGCCATGTACAGATTGTACACGGTTTGGGCTTTGGCGTATACATTTTTTTTTTTATATTATGGCAATAGTTTTGACGGCGTATACATTTCAATTTAAAATTAAATTCAAAATTCACTGACAGTACATACTAGTGTCATTGTTACTGTCATGGAAGATTTGGACTTTTCGTAGACCGTAGATAGAGTATAGAACTAGATGAGCTTCTAAAATAACAACAATAACTAAAGAGAGAAGGCATTAACGTGAAATACTTAAGTGCGAGCGAAACAGAGTATCAGTTTTTCTGTCTCTATTTGCGTATCGGGTTTTATTTATTTACCACCGAACACTCGGTGGTAAACAAAATGTCACCAATTTGCCACATTGCCACAATGTTGTCATAAATCTGTGAAACCCAAGTCAACCCCATATTAATTTAAGACTTTATCCTTATAAGAGGTGTATTTAAAGTGTCAGTCATGGTGGATTGTTGCATAATTGGCTGTAAAAGCTATAGTGAACGTAAAGAACCAAACATAACCTTTCATCGGTAAGTAGCTTATTTTGTCACGACTCAGTAACTTTGTTCAAGAATTATTCATTCGAATGTGTATTTTGCAATATATTATATAATATATATTGTCAAGAATAAGGAATCTTCAATGAATTAAAACTGTATATACGACAATTCCAAACATATTTTTCAGTGCTATCCGACTAAATTGCGAATCATGTAACCTACGTCAGGTAGTTGCCACACTTCGTGTCCTTTGTAAATATGTAGTTGGATTATAACTCGTTGGGGCTACCAGCACTTGAATAAATTTTCCACTTCTTTCAGTTTTCCGAATGAACCGTTTTTAAATAATAAATGGACTGAGTGTACCGGTAGATTAAACTGGCGTCCAACTCAAAACGCCCGGATATGCTCAAGACATTTAAAAAAAATGTTATAACCAAATAATAATAATATTGTTATAATTGTTATTGTTTGTAACCTCACCAATGTAGACTGTACACTGTACACAGTGTGGTCGGTAGCCCTAGACTTCACGCACACTGCTGTGCGTGTACAAAAACGGCGTCTGTGTATTACACACACTTCCTATAATGAAAGTCTATGGTGTATTAGGTAGAACAGTTACTACGCAGCGGTTGTATAGAGTGTTCGGGTGTGGTTTAATTTAACGTACCTAACTGATTAATATGCGTGTGGAGTGAGTGAGCATCCCCTGAAAAAATTTTTTGTGGGGTATTTCTTATAGTAAAAATTACCTCACAAAATAGGAAAATTATTCTCATGGCAATATTAGTGGCATTATGCAGGTATGTCAATCATTCACTATCTCACACGCTGTATACCTCCTTTATTTGTTTAAAAGGTACTACAAATGTAATTTTGGTCTTTCAAAATTCTTGGCTGCTAACGTCACGCATATTCTATTTCTTTTTACTTGTAGATTGTCTTATTCCCATCTTGCTCGCGCACGCTCGGCGCCCATACTGATAATTTTGTGTCACGGTGCGCGCGCATCGTAAAATTTCACTCTCATAAATTTTTCATAACGCGCCTAAAGAAGTATAACTTCAAAAAAAGAGTGTGCGTACTTATGTACACGCGTTAGAAGTTATACTTCTTTGGCGTATGGAAAAAAAATAACTAAAATGCAGTAGTGATTAACGATAAATATTAAAATTAATCAATAAAATTATTATTAGTAAATACTATCACCGTCGTATATGAAATTGATTTAATAAAAACACCAAAATAATATTTATTTATTCACACTGTTTAATTGTACTGTTACGAAACACGTGTTCAAAATATAAAAATACTAGAATATACAACTTGAACATAGTTATTATCGATTTTCATGTCACCTAGAACTGACTTAATTCTGTTAATTTTCTGTAACGGTGCGCGCGCATCGTAAAATTTCACTCTCATAAATTTTTCAAAACGCGCCTAAAGAAGTATAACTTCAAAAACATAATTTTAAAGTACCTACATACTCGTACTTTAAGAGTAACTACTTTTAGAAACTATTGAGATATATTTTAAGCTTACCAAAGTAGTCTCTATTTATATTTCCATAGCAACTTCTTCTGATGGTACGGTTAGTAAGCGGTCATCTGTCATGTATGTATAGTCATGCTGAAAGATGTTATTAATTTGTTAACAATATTCCAGATTTGCAAAAAAGACAAACAGTGGTAAAATTTAACAGAACAAATTACGGATATAGATAGATAATAGTCTTTATTTGCACACCATAAACATACAAAATCATAAAAATTAAAACAAAACAAAGGCCTTGTCACTTAAACCGATTCCTTCCATACAAATAAAAATATTTGTTTGACAGATAGATGTGGTTAGATTCTAAGCCACTTATTCTATCCTTAAACTTAAGTCTTCACTAATATTGCAAGAGTTAACTACTTACGTGTATAAAAAGTGTAGTTATCGCACGTGGTTGTAAAAACGTTTTATTTTTTTTCTTTTGAAAACATATCATTTCAAAGTGTCTTGAGCATATCCAGGCGTTTTGAGTTGGACGCCAGTTTAATCTACCCGTACACTCAGTCCATTTATTATTTAAATACAGTTCATTCGAAAAACTGAAAAAAGTGGAAAATTTATTCAAGTGCTGGTAGACCCAACGAGTTATAATCCAACTATTTACAAAGAACGTGTCCTTGTAAAGTGTGGCAACTACCTGACGTAGGTAACATGATTCGCAATTTAGTCGGCTAGCACTGAAAAATATGTTTGAAATTGTCGTATTTACAGTTTTAATTCATTGAATATTGCTTATTATTGACCTATTTTGGTCACATTCGAATGAATAATTCTTGAACAAAGTTACTGAGTCGTAACGAAATAAGCTACTTACCGATGAGGTAAGGATAAGGTTATGTTTGGTTCTTTACATTCACTATAGCTTTTACAGCCAATTATGCAACAATTCACCATGACTGACACTTTAAATACACCTCTTATCAGGATAAAGACATAAAATATGGGTTTTACTTAGGTTTCACAGATTTATCAGTAAGCGGTGAAAACTTGTTTACCACCAACGGCTCAGTGGTAAACAAATAAAACCCGATACGCAAATAGAGACAGAAAAACTGATAATCTGTTTCGCTCGCACTTAAGTATTTCACGTTAATGCCTTCTCTATTTAGTTATTATTGTTATTTTAGAAGCTCATCTAGCTCTATACTCTATCTACGTTTCTAGTAATTCGACCACAGAACACATAAATAAAGAAATATGATCGTAGATTGATTTATGTTTTATACTTTATTTGTACATGATTCCAGTGGCGCTACGAAATATTAACGTTGCTCTTTGATGATTGGCGGCGTCCATGCGTCGGGTTGTCTCTCTCCCTAAAATATGGCGAGGGGGCCGATGGCTGGCCATGCGTCATACTCGTGAACGGGTGCTACTTGTGGTGACTGGTCGTACTTGAATTCGTGTATGCGGTGATGTTAATTATTTCGACTATGTTTGCGTGTTGTTCCCACAAGTGCGTGCTCCTATTTCACCATGCCTCCTGGTGATAGGGGACAAGTCTTTGTTTTTATTTATGTTATTATTATTAATTACTTAAAATGTCATGTGGAACATGGTGTAATGGTTGCAGCTCCTTACAAACGTTGTGTAAAAAAAAAAAAAAAAATGGCGATTAAAAAGAGTGGCGGAGAGTTTATTGCCAGTTCTTCTCTTCCGTTCTACGCCCTTAATTTGAGAACTGGCAGTAAATGTAAAATTAGAAGCATTAATACTTATTTCTTTAATGACGAATCACAAGTGTACATTGTGTTACCTACGTGAATAAATGATTTTTGAATTTGAATTTGAATTTTGATTTCTCTCTATACGTAAGTAATAGCCCTCTGTGCCTGAAAGATTATGTATGATTCCTCATGGCGCCGATTTTTGGACTTCACGGAAAGAATGATCAATCGGCCAACAGCCAGGGTTCAGAAAAACAGGCTTAATTTACTAGTACTAGTTAGTCCAATGGCCAATATTAATCTGAGACGTTATTAAACTGTCAGAAGTCAGTCGGCGTCATTGGCTATTTTATTTTATTTTCTATGAATCATTGTATCAACGAATCTCTAAGTAAGTAACAATCTAGTATCCGTGTTTTAATAATCAAAGCATTTTATGCTGTGTAATTATACTCTTTTGTGAACTGAAAAATATTTTTGTTACAACAAGAATAATATGAATTTTCTCGCTAATGGTGGCTCTTTAGCGAAGTCATGCAAAGCTGTATTCAAAACTACTGCAACAATAACTGAAATGAATATAAAACCATTGGCATATCCAAACCCACCGACGAAGATTCTCAAATTCCCTCAGGTTACGTTAAAGGATGAACTGTACAGAAGACTTCCAACTGGAAATGTAACAGTACATTCGGGATATTCGAAAGCAATCGAAAGCATGAACACAGCTGGTGTTGTATTAACCTCTTCCCCATCGCGAAAATAGAATAGTATTTGTTTTCTTTAATATCTAATGATTATAGCAAGAGCAATTTGTTACTTACGCATTTTCTTCAAATTGGAAGCTCGGAATTTAAAAAAGGTTTCTAAATATAATTGCTTGAAACATGTATAAAATTATCATTACTTATAGTTTTTAATATATTTTTTGCCTCAAGTTCCAGGTCTGAATGTTGTTACAGTGCCATCTGTTGAATATGGTTTGAAACGTTTGGTTATTAGTATCAATTCAAATTCTTATTTTTACTAACAGATAGCGTCGCAAACATTCTAATCCTCTCTTTTTTGTCGAAAATGTTTTAAAATTATCTATAAATAAAAATTATATACAATTCTATATTTTCATTATTTGTATCACACATGTCAAGTAAAATCTATTCAGATTTTATTACTTTTATGTGTTGACATATAGACATATAGATAGACGCTGTTACTGCAGACATCACTGCTGCTCACTAACATATTATTATACTTACAATAAATTAGATTCTAATATTGCTGTTTGTTAATTTCTCCCATACTCTCAAATTTACGAAGACTTTTTCAAGGGCTTAGTTATCGTGATGAATCTACCCGATAGCTTTGACAAAGCCAATACCCGTAGGGCACCGCCTGTTACCTTAGACGGTGCAGACATCCCGTAATGATTTATATATTCACTATTTATCTAAGGGTGTCGATGTTAAACTACAAGTGTAGGGTTTAGGGATCCGTAGGGCAGTGATGCTAACTTGGGGGTTCTCTCCCCAAATGAATCAAGATGTTCATGGGGTTTTTAGAGGGTACTTTCTTCAATTTTTTTTCTTTCAAATAACGCACGATACTATATAATTTTTATCAAGCCTCGAACGTCATCAACAAAATAAACTCAATATAAACTCCAAGCGTGGCTATAATTGAAATAACAAAAAGGTTTAAAGGTCGAAATAAAATTTATTTCTTACTACTTGAATGTATTTATACAACATAAACTTTAGGTAACTTCAAATACCCCTTGAAGTTGGTTCTAGGTGGAACATTCTGTAGAGGCTGGCATCACTCCGGTTGGATGGATAGGATGTAAGGTTCTTAGGTTTCACTCCCTCATATATAGCTAGGAATATAAAACTATTATTAAACAAAAATTATTGAAGTTAAACTTCTAATGCGACTTCCAACAAGGTTGCGATAAACGTTTAACGGTCATGGGGAGGGGGAATAGAAAGAGACAGAGCGAGAGTGAATGCTTTCTATTTTCATTTCCACATTACGAAGTTTCACTTCTTCCGCGCGGAGGGACTCCACGCACTATTTTTTTACATTATTTTGTCTGAACAAGCACTAACCGGTTGTTCAAGATTCCTTTTATACTTAATTAACGTAAGAGGTAAGATACCTTACAACAACTTTAAAGGGGTAAGATTTTTACTTATTTTACACAGATGCAGTAGTCATAAATTTTATGTGCCACAACTGCGGCCAGTTAGTATGCATGTCACCGTAAAATTGTAAATACCGTTAGATTGTAATCTATCTCGCGAGATTGTAAACTGTCGAAAGATTGTGAACCTCAACGAACTGCTCACAATTTAACGTATTATTATTCGGTAGATTGTAATCTATCGAAGTGAAACCGTCAAATTGTGAAACGGCCATTTTCTACTTTTCTATTGGTTATAGGTGTGACATTCACTATATTTGTATTAAAAGTGGCGAGTTTCCCGATCTAATGAAACATAGTAAAGTTATTCCTTTATTTAAAGCAGGTAGTATGTCCGACCCCAGTAACTTTAGACCAATTTCCGTACTACCTACTTGTAGTAAAATATTTGAAAAAATTATATTAAATCAACTGGTAAGTCATTTTAACGTAAACAAATTATTACATAATAATCAGTTCGGTTTTACCAAGGGTCGCTCGAACCGATGCCGGTGTTGAGTTATATAGATATATAGTTAAGGTTGAGGAGTCGCATGACGCTTTAGGTGTTTTCTGGACTTATCCAAAGCATTTGATTGTCCCCAACACGAGACCTTAATCGGGAAACTCCGCCACTATGGCATCAAGAATACCGCACTGAATCTTCTGACTTCCTATTTACACGGAAGAACTCAGAAGGTTGAAGTGAATGGTAAGAGGTCCTCTGGGTGGCAGTAGATATGGGGTACCACAGGGCTCAATTCTTGGCCCTTTCCTCTTTCTTGTTTATATAAATGATCTACCTTTCATGGTAGAGAGAAAACATCAGATAGTTTTGTTTACTGATGACACGTCCTTGATTTTTAAAATCAAACGACAAATAACAAATTTTGAGATGTGAAAATCTCTGTCTTCGATTGTCCATTGGTTTAGTATGAATAACCTTCTACTTAATGAAAAAAGACAAAATGCATTAAATTTTTGCAAAAAATGCAAGGGTTATGGATACTACACCAATTATAAACGGTGAGGAATTGAATCTGGATGATAAACTGTATTTCTCGGAATCACCATGGATTCAAAACTTCAGTGGTCCCCTCATATTAACGGATTGGGAAGAGACTTAGTTCTGCAGCCTACGCGGTTAAAAAAATTCGCTCACTAACTGATGTCGATACAGCTAGACTTGTTTATTTTAGTTACTTTCATAGCTTAATGACTTATGGCTTATTATTATGGGGTCATGCTGCTGATGTCGAAACTATTTTCATCCTGAGAAGAGGGCTATTCGTGCAATCTATAATTTAAAATGTAGGGAATCTCTTAGAGATAAATTCAAGGAAATTAATATACTTACCTTTCCCTCGCAATATATTTATGAAAATATTATTATGTAACAAAAATAGTGATAAGTTTACTAGAATAGAACATACGCACAATTTAATACACGGAACAAACGCAGGCTGCAATTTCCGTACTAGACTATTAAAGTTAGTAATTCTTTTTTGGGGAAAGGGATACTCTTCTTTAATAAAATCCCAGAGGCTCTTTTATACTGCCTTTCAATAAATTTAAAAATGTATTAAAAAAAGCTGTGTAAAAAGGCTTACTATAAAGTCAACGATTATTAGTTGAAAAAGGTGGGATAGTGTAGACAGGCTACTTCTAATCAATTTGGATATTTTTTTAAATAAGTGTTGTTGAGAGTGTTTTAAAAGAGTACCGAAGTTTTTTAGCGGTTTTTTTGGCTACACCCTTGTCTTTTTGGATAGTAGGGATGCTTAAATTTAATAGTGGAAAAGTGATAATGTATTTATGTTTAATAAAATATTTTATTTTATTTTATTTTTATTTTTTCTCGTTTTCTATTGGTTATAAGTGATGTGACATTCTCGGTAAATTAATCGAATCGACTATTTCCTCATTTGTTAATTTTAAAGTTGAACCTAATCGAATCGATTATTTTCTCATTTGTTAATTTTAAAGTTAAACCTAATTTAACCACTTGTCAAATGTACATACATTACATTAACTTCATGTTTGAATTAGTGTAGGGTTCCGAAAATTTTGAAATTATTCAAAAAGTACCCAAAACTGAATCAGAGCACCCCACTATCCACGTGAGCTTCGGCTTTTTAGTCGCCTTCAGCGACCAGCCTTAGCCGCTGTGGCTTGCATAATGCCTGTACTTTGGTACGCAAGGGAGGAGGGGCTGCATTTCCCGTAACGCCGGAGCTGACCAAAAAATGTATTATTATTCGGTTAGGTTAGGTTAGTATATTAATATTATTTTTTAAATAACTGTTCAACTTAAACTCGAAATCGAATACAAAAATCGATTTTCACTTTTAAAAAAATAGATTATTTTTCACCCCTTACCCCCTCCTCACCCCCCGCAACCCCCAATTCGGGTTACCGATTTCTAAATCGTTACCGAGAAAATATTGTTACGTTTCTGATTTTTTTATTTTGATATATTTTTATTTATCATGTGATGTCAGAATTATTGATTACCTCCCAAGTAATAAATACTAATTTTTGAAGTGCATTTATTTTATTTGACCGATACCCTTGTTTCATTCCTAACTCTATGGACATATAACGGCCTACTATAAAGCCGACCAATCAGGGAAAACCTTCGGACAGTTGACAATTTTAAGATTGTAATTTGACGGTTTCACTTCGATAGATTACAATCTACCGAATAATAATACGTTAAATTGTAAGCAGTACGCTGAGGTTTACAATCTTTCGACAGTTTATAATCTCGCGCGATAGATTACAATCTAACGGTATTTACAATTTTACGTTAACATGCACACATAATAACTCATTCGTTATCTGTGATGAGATCAATGCTTTAAAATGGTGATGCTGTACTGCAATTGCATTGTGTATCATCTTCGAGTAAAGCCCAACACGGATACAGCGGTAATAAAACACAAAATATCGAAGTTTACTGTATCTTAGAAAAAGTGTACAATAGTAATGTGTGAGATGCGAAATTTGCATCTTTGTTCAATAACATTTCTTTCTATATAACCATGCGAAAATAGACTCCGAAAAAGTTACTTGAGAGCGTTTGGTGGACTAGTGCCCTCGTCGTTCACTATAACTTTTTTAAATCTGGCCAGACGATAACTGCAGATGTCTATTGTCAACAAATGCAAACCATGATAGAAAAGCTAGCTGCTGACCAAGGCTGGTCAATCGCTTTAGGCCACTGCTGCTTCGCGACAACGCTAGATCACACACTGCACAACAGACTGCTTCCAAATTAGAAGAGCTTCAATTGAAATGTCTAAGACATCTCAACTCCCCGGACATTGCTCTGCCATTGTTTTCGAAATTTGTATAACTTCTTGCAAGGTAAAAAATTCAACTCTGATGGGACAGTCGAAACCGCCTTCAAAGATTTTATTGATTCCAGTCCGAATGGTGCATCTATAGCAATGATATATACTTTCAATAATTGAATATATTCTATTTTAAAAAAAAAACTAATTTTTGTTCCTCCCATATAAAACGCCAATTTCATTTGTAAGGACCTAATATTAGTTCCTTACATATGAAATTGGCGTTTTGTATGGGAGGAACAAAAAGTCGAATATTTTTAAATATAATATATTTAATTAATCAAAGTATGAACCGTTTTCTATGCACTTTTGCCATCTCATAGGTAGTTCATTGATCCCTTTACTAAAAAAACCAGTCGGACGGGAATCAATAAAATCTGTGAAGGCGATTTGGACTGCCCCATCAGAGTTAAATTTTTTCCCTTGCAAGAAGTTGTCCAAATTTCGAAAAAAATGGTAATCTGTTGGAGCAAGGTCCGGGGAGTACGGACAATGTCTTAGACATTCCAATTGAAGCTCTTCTAATTTGGTAGCCGTCTGTTGTGCAGTGTGTGGTCTAGCGTTGTCGTTGAAGTAGCAGTGGCGTGGAGCGATTGACCAGCCTAGGTTGTTTAGCCGCTAGCTTTTCCATCATGGTTTGCAATTGCTGACAATAGACATCAGCCGTAATAGTCTGGCCAGATTTGAGAAAACTGCAATGAACAATACCGGCACTAGTCCACCAAACGCTTACAAGTAACGTTTTAAAGTTTTTTGGGGTTAATTTTCGCTTGGGGCAGGATTTGGCTGGCTGGCCAGGATCCAACCATTGCACTGAGCGCTTCCGATTATCGTAAAGAATCCATTTTTCATCACAGGTAATGATTCAGTTTAAAATACCTTCATTATTGTGCCGGTTCAGTAATGTAACGCAGCAGTCGACGCGCGTTTGCCGGTTTGTTTCAGTCAATTCGTGCGGTACCCATCTTTCAAGCTTTTTAATCTTCCCAATTTGCTTCAAGTGAATTAAAACAGTTTTATCACTAACACCGCAGCCTGCAGCTAACTCGGACGTGGTTTGCGATGGATCTGCTTCCACAATAGCCTTCAATACTTCATTATCAACTTGGGTCTCAGGCCGTCCACGGGGCTTGTTCTGCAGGTCGAAATTTCCAGAACGAAAACGTTGGAACCAAAAACGAACTGTGTTTTCTTTTGCAACATGACCGCCATACACATCATTCACCCTTCGAGTCGTTTCCGCAGCACTAGTGCCACGGCGGAACTCGTACTCGTAAATAATGCGATACTTTAAGTTTTCCATTTTGTAAAATGAGTGACGCAAACAGAAAAAAACAAATGAATGACGGTCATCGAAGCACAAATACATGAGTAAATAGCTGTACAAATTTTAATTTGGAATTCTTAACCAAAGAGGAGATATTTGAGGTCAAAGTGGCCAAAACGTAAAACGCCAATTTCATATGTAAGGACCTAATATTTAAACGCCTAAGTAGAAAACAAATAAGACAGTGCAACAGTGTCGACCAAGAACTTGTAATTTGACTACGATTTCAAAAAAACGTTTATGATCGTTTGACATTTTTGTTGTTGACAACGTGTTTAATATAAATAAATTATTTTGGTTTGGTTGGTATTCATTCCTACTACAGTGAAAATTAAGCGTTTTATAAAGCCAAATAAATTTAGAGTCCTAGTACACATGTATCACCGGTAGGAACTCGTAGGCTTACCTTTCAAACCCACTCAACCATAACCGGACAGGCATAAAACAAGAGGTAACTCGAAAATCCAATGATCACAAATGCATCCCTCCCATGCATCGATCCGACACACACCGACGTGGGAATAAAACAAAATGCAACCCCCTCCCTAGTCTAGTCTAGACAACAAAGGCCAGACGGACAAACTTACATTTCCATAGGGTTAAGCTAATCTCGACTCTGTGCCCGAGTTTTAAGGTTGAAGTACGTAGAAGAGTAATACAGGAAGCAATGTGTTAGGTAAAGTTTAAACTTAATTGCGTTTACAGATTTTACGGTACGGATGCTCGGTGCGAAGTGGAAAACTGATAAAGGATATATTCGACAAGGAAATTTTCTATCTACGGTTCTCGGTGCACTTCGATTCGAAGAGGAATTATATGAAATGAGTCCCGCCGCTCAGGGTATGGCAACGACGCGATATACATTACTGCGCTCTGCGGCACCAGAGGCTTCTGTGCCTCGAACCCGTTACAATTAGAATATGTTTCGTGAGGAAACGAACTTATAGGTTGGGTTATGGGTAAATTTAACAAACACAGCGTTTAACCATCGAGCCGTGCCTGTAGAAAATTAAACAATTTAACTAAAGGTTAATTTAATAAAATTCATATTTAAACCTGCTCTATTATAATTTTAAATTTTGTCTGTAAATACATAATATTTGAATATAGTTAAACATTTAAGGAATTTAATACTTTATACGGTAAGTCTGTATTTCAGTTAAAGAAATATAAAACGATTTGAAAAGTCGCCTCGAGCAGCTCTTCCTTTGCGTGTATCTTTCCTCCAGTTTCCTAATTAAAAATCTTGAAAGTCAATTAAACTTGTGCCCTGACCCTGCTTGCTTTCAGCTAATGAATTGTTGAAGATCAAAGTTCTATGGGCATCTAAAGTTTGAATTGGAAATTATTCTTTAACATTTTCGTATCTTATACCCTTGAGCAGATGATGTCGATTAAACATCTTTATCGAGGATAATGACTAACATTTTGCAAACTTGGCCACAAAGGACAGAAAAAAAGTTTTTTTTGCTGTTTTTTTAACTGATCATCCCCTTTGTTATTGCTTATTTTAATTCCAGGAAGTATTCAGTAATTTAATATATTAAGTAGGTAATACATTTAATAGAAATAGCATACTTTTGCAGTTGTTACAATAATACATTTTTAGTAAACCATTTTCGTGAACAAATTCATTAACACGTTGTCAATAATTATACGTAGTTCAATTAAGTAAAGCTTATTATTTCAATGTGGAATTATTTAAAAAAATATTCTAAATACCAATACAATTTCTAAAAGAACGATATTTCTTACTTTTAAGGGACTTTTAATTGCCCTTTAAAATACAAAGGTCTACAGTACAAGCGCTGGTCCGTGCAGTTCCGTGTGTTATGGTGCGGTTTTGTCGCGTCGCATCGATCGACACCTGTAGCCTTTGTGACTGCCAGACTTCCGCCATACTCTATATTCTATGCTATATACTCTATGGAATTATTCACGAGTTACAATGACAGTTTTGTTTATGATACTAGAGTTTTTACAGCACAAGAGCTTTGCAAAAACACAAAAGGGCTACAAACACTTAATTCAATTGTCCTTTAAATTGAAGCGATGTATTAAATTTTTCTGGCTTACATTTTTATTGAAGCTTAAAATATCGAATATGAAAAAGTACATTTATATTACAGGGTCTAGTCGGTTTTAAAATAAATAAAATTTATTTATTTAAAATAATTTCCATGATTGTTTGTACTTGTTACTTACGTAGAAAGTTGTCAGGCATATTCGCAAATGCAGCTTGGTTTGCAAATAAAAATCTATTCAGTTTAAATAATCTTGCAATTGTTCGTAATAAGTTACCAGTAAATAGTTCGTTTAGTTGAGGTTAGTGCATAATTTTTAACACGACCGATCGCCACATTTGATTTCATTTACTTTTTAATGGCTTTGGTTTTGTAATTGTTTCGATATTTGCCAATTTCGATATTATTTAGATAAATATAAATCGTGAGTATTTGGCAGAGTATATATGTATAATATTATCAGTCTATTTTTTCACATTGTTTCTGTATTTTCTGTTTCCTTATCCCTATGACTGACAATTGTGTGCCTTTTTGCGTATTTTTTTAATTTAATAGGAGGCAAACGGGCAGGAGGTTCACCTGATGTTAAGTGATACCGCCACCCATGGACACTCAATGCCAGAAGGCTCGCAAGTTGCCGTTGCCGGCCTTTCAAGAATTGATAAAAATGACTTAATGAATGAATGAAAATGTCTTTTTAAGCTGAAGGATGTATCGTCTGTCAAGGTATGTATTCATATTTATTGTTATAACGGTGTATCAACGACCATCGAACCATTTGTTGTGGCACAGCAGAATCTGTCAGTATCAGTTACTTATATGTAGTATATACCTTACCTTAATCCTATATTACGTGTATAAGGCTGTAGTACTTTCTTGAAATTAGCATAAGCAAATAGTATAGTTTCCATTCTTCATTACTGTAAATGGTAGACTAGCATAGCAATAAAGTCAGATGCATAAATAAAGCTCGAAGCTTTCAACCTAGAATAATGAGTTTTGAACGCAATTAATGCTTTCAACTAATTACTTGTGGGAAAGAAAGGTTCTATTTGGTTTTTACGTACTGCATCACTTTTTTATCGTTACACTAAACAGCTAGTCCAATGGAAGAATTTACCAGCCAGTCTAATAAGAGTTCATTCTAGGCCCCAGGTACTTTCTTAACCATTAACAAAACATGTTAAAAATTGAAATCACGTAGAACATAGATCATTCTCTTTGTAATCAGATTTTAAATTCATTTGGAAAAACAAAATACTTAATTTTGGAATTCTTAATTTTGATTAAAATATCTTAAGAGATTTAACTCGTACGCTAGGCAAGAAACGATTCACATTAAAATTTCAACCGCCAAGGGTTTAGTAAATACATCAATTTGCGAATACGTGAATTTATGTAGAAATGCAAATGTTTACTCGATTATGTGTAGATGTCGACGCAAACACGACGATTTATTTTTAACTTACGGAGACGAAGAAACCCGTTTAGGTACACAAAAAGAAAACGATCAGCTTGAATTGCGTACAATTTCAAATATTACCAGTTGTTTTACTAAGCATATACTGATTGATTTTAAAAACTAATTCATATTATAATTAATTCAACAATTTTCAATTGATTGCTTATATATCTAATCTTATCATGTGAGCCCAGTGTGCAGAGTGACAGTTTCATAGAAAAAGTTAGTGTAAATAAAAGTGAAATTCTGTTATTTAGTGATGATATAGGGAAAAATATTGGTACTAAATTATATCAGTCCTCCGGCAAAATTGTAACAAATCATTGTATGCCCGGAGCCACCCCTGTAACCATTTTCAACAAAGTCTTGTGTGGAAATTACACAAATAACACAACTTTAATATTGCTTTTTGGGAGAAGGGGAAATGTAGGACAAAATGAATTGTTGTCATTTATTGATTTATTAAAATCACTTAATGTAGAGAATATTGTCTTGCATACATTTCCTTACATCAAAGGTGCACCAAAGGAAAATAAAATTAGATATAAGTTAAACATGTTGTTGCACAATACGTTAACTACTAACAATATACAATTAAATTGTGACTTAGGTACACTACCTAATTTAATGGACATAAATTGTATATTTAAAAATAAGTATGTATTGACAAAGGATAGGTTCCGCCTACCTAATTATTATTTACAACAGATAGCTACTATGCTATCTTACTTTTTATTTACAACTAAAGCTAAACATTTAGCTTTTCAGACAACTGCTTCTATTGAGCAGCTTAGCTTAAGTGAATGTAGTGATACTTGCAGTAGCACTTCATTAAGTATAAATAATTTAAATTAGATAGTGTGACAATAGAGGCAAACTCTAGCAATAATTTAGTACAACTCAGCTCAACACAAACATGTTATATTACTAACAACAACTGTTTAAACTTGATGCATCAAAACATGCAAGGTATGTTGGGCAAAGAATTAGAGTTGGAGTTGTTTTTAAAATCAAGTAAAATTGATGTCCTATGCATTACCGAACATTGGCTTAGAGAATGCCAAATCATCTTTAACTTTGATCAGCACCAAGTTGCAAGTTCGTTTTGCAGATTGTCGGCGATTCATGGGGGCTCTTTGATTATTGTTAATAAAAATTTAAAGTATAAAGAGCGTAATGACATCGTGTGTCTGTCTGTAGAACACTCTTTGGAAGTAGCCTGTATAGAGATTGAGAATTGCATTATTTTAAGTGTTTACAGACCACCAAGTGCATCTTACGATTTTTTTGAAGAAAAGTTGGAGGAAATTTTGTGTAAAGTTAGTTTTAAGAACAATAAGTATATTATTGTATGTGGTGACTTCAATATAAATTTATTAGAAAATACCTCCATTAGTAAAAAATTCAATCTGTTATTAAAATCTTACAATCTTGTTAACTTGTTTCTTGAGCCCACTAGAATTACAAGCTCCACTGCTACATGTATAGATAATGTATTTACAGATGCAGAGGCAATGCAAACCTCAATTACAACTGATCTTAGCTCAGATCATTGTGGACAGTTAGTGGCGCTAAAATGTAAAGTGGTGAAACAAGTAAATAAGAGCAGTGTGTTTGTTCCAGTGAATAAAAAGCGAATGGTGAGATTTAGACATAATATAGGTAAACGCCTACCTTTATTACCGGTAGGTACTACCGTTGATACACAATACAACAATCTAAGTGATTGTATTAATAAAGAGTTCAACACCATCTTTACCCCAAAGAAAGTCTCTCATTCGCAGTGTAAATCGTTTAGTGATTGGGCGACAGCGGGAATTTATAAAAGTAGACAACGGTTGTATGACCTTTACGCTGAAAAGTCATACAATCATAATGAAGAATTTATTCTTTATGTTCGAAATTATTCGAAATTATTTAAGAAAGTTTGTTACGCGGCCAAGTCCTTAAATATCAAAAACAAGATTAAAAATAGTACCAATAAAACTAAAATGACTTGGAAGTTAATTGATAGTGAAACTGGAAGAGTCAGGGATCGCAATCAAGACATCGAACTATGTGTCGATAACACTATAATCAAATCTAACGAAGAGATAGCGATTGTTTTTGATAAGTACTTTTCTGACATTCCAATTTCGACTACTAAGTCTCTTCAATCATCTCCCGCCCTCGCCGAATCGCTGCTCAAAGATAATGTAAACGAGTGCAAGGTCAGTTTTTCATTCCGACCCATTGGTGCCGACGATATAGCGAGGATATTTAGAACCATAGATATTAAGAACACTACCGATCTTTGGGGTATTTCTGTAAAAATAATTAGTAGCATAATTGATGTAATTGCTCCCCATCTAGCTATAATTTTCAACAATTGTATTAAAAGTGGCGAGTTTCCCGATCTAATGAAACATAGTAAAGTTATTCCTTTATTTAAAGCAGGTAGTATGTCCGACCCCAGTAACTTTAGACCAATTTCCGTACTACCTACTTGTAGTAAAATATTTGAAAAAATTATATTAAATCAACTGGTAAGTCATTTTAACGTAAACAAATTATTACATAATAATCAGTTCGGTTTTACCAAGGGTCGCTCGACAGCCGATGCCGGTGTTGAGTTATATAGATATATAGTTAAGGCTTGGGAGGAGTCGCATGACGCTTTAGGTGTTTTCTGCGACTTATCCAAAGCAATTGATTGTGTCCAACACGAGACCTTAATCGGGAAACTCCGCCACTATGGCATCAAGAATACCGCACTGAATCTTCTGACTTCCTATTTACACGGAAGAACTCAGAAGGTTGAAGTGAATGGTAAGAGGTCCTCTGGGTCGGCAGTAGATATGGGGGTACCACAGGGCTCAATTCTTGGCCCTTTCCTCTTTCTTGTTTATATAAATGATCTACCTTTCATGGTAGAGAGAAAACATCAGATAGTTTTGTTTGCTGATGACACGTCCTTGATTTTTAAAATCAAACGACAAATAACAAATTTTGACGATGTGAACAATGCTCTGTCTTCGATTGTCCATTGGTTTAGTATGTATAACCTTCTACTTAATGCAAAAAAGACAAAATGCATTAAATTTTGTGCAAAAAATGCAAGGGTTATGGATACTAGACCAATTATAAACGGTGAGGAATTGAATCTGGATGATACAACTGTATTTCTCGGAATCACCATGGATTCAAAACTTCAGTGGTCCCCTCATATTAACGGATTGGCGAAGAGACTTAGTTCTGCAGCCTACGCGGTGAAAAAAATTCGCTCACTAACTGATGTCGATACAGCTAGACTTGTTTATTTTAGTTACTTTCATAGCTTAATGACTTATGGCTTATTATTATGGGGTCATGCTGCTGATGTCGAAACTATTTTCATCCTGCAGAAGAGGGCTATTCGTGCAATCTATAATTTAAAATGTAGGGAATCTCTTAGAGATAAATTCAAGGAAATTAATATACTTACCTTTCCCTCGCAATATATTTATGAAAATATTATGTATGTATACAAAAATAGTGATAAGTTTACTAGAATAGAACATACGCACAATGTTAATACACGGAACAAACGCAGGCTGCAATTTCCCCGTACTAGACTATCTAAAGTTAGTAATTCTTTTTTGGGGAAAGGGATACTCTTCTTTAATAAAATCCCAGAGGCTCTTTTATCCCTGCCTTTCAATAAATTTAAGAAATGTATTAAAGAAAAGCTGTGTAAAAAGGCTTACTATAAAGTCAACGATTATCTAGTTGATAAAAGGGCCTGGGACTAGTGCTAGACAGGCTACTTCTAATCAATTTGCGATATTTGTTTTAAATAAGTGTTGTTTGATGATTTGCTGTTTTAAAAGAGTACCGAGAGTTTTTTACGCCGGCTTTTTCTCTCGGCCTACACCCTCTGTCTTCTTTGCCGATGAGTAGGGATGCCTTCAAATTTAATGACGTGGAATAAGTGATACATGTATCTTATGTTCCATAATAAACATATTTTATTTTATTTATTTTATTTTTTAATATAACAAAGAAATAAATAAACATTAGAATCGAATATTCTAACTTTTCAAAATCGTAAATTATTTTTGATTATAATTATAATTGTTAAATTTATAAGTATAATTGAACCTTATTTACTAATAATCATAATAAATTCGGATTTAGACCACATATAATTATCATACATAAATAAAGTTTTTTCCTGTTTAATTTACTGGAACCGTGGGAAGTTAACAATTTATTAAGAAATATCCTTATAATGGTACTTCTTGGTTGTAAAAAATGGAAGACCCATTTATTTCTCTAATTTAAAATAACACATATATCTTATGATTCTTAACATATATAGACCGGAACTGATCTGCAGACTTTGAACCTAGGTTGTGTCTTTGTTAAGGTATTGCATTGTACTATACGCTAGAGGTATTATTTTTTTAGTCAAAAAATAATAACAAGGAAAAACACTCGAATAAATTAATTTACGACAGTTTAAAGTATTTTATTATGTCGTACGGTTATGAAATTTTTTGCTTGCAACTTGATAACTCGAACGATGCATGCTGTGTGTATAATGTACTGCTTCTGTAGAAATATACTGCTTAATGGCCCATACAATAACGTATAGCTTTTAACAATATTAGTGTACAATAGTTTTATCTGTGTTTTATGTGATCACATATGTAATAACTCTAGGTTAGTATAAGCGTTTGTCCTAATATGTAACTTAGCCGACATCTATTTTCCGAGTATAACTTATGTAGTATAGATTAACACAAAACCAAGGATGCACATAATTCAATACCTTTTATTTATAAAAATGTATTTCGAAAGTAATACGGGTAAATACAGCGTCATGCGTTTTATTAACTGCTACGGTTCTGTGACCAACTGTTACAAGACGTGATGCGCTACGTTTGCATATATATTATTTTTGCTACGAAACTCGTAGCGTTCAAAAGCCTTTGATGTGGTAGAAATCAAATCAGACTTTTGTCTGTGTGTGAAGTGCCTTTTCCTGACTTTAGCACTTTACCGATGATGATAAATAGAGCATAATATGCTACACAGAGAGAATGCTGCATTCTTATAGTTTTTAAAGAGTTTATGAAATCGATGTATTAGTGTTAGAGTTTATTTTCACAAATATTACAAACATTGTCCTCTTAATTAATGTTAGTATAGATATACGGAAAAAATCCTGGCATAGTTGTTCATTGTATATTATTTTGGGTAGCCGAAACATTTGAACGCAGACTTAACGGATTGAATTTTAATAATTCAAGGCATTCACTTCTAAACGTGTCACATGTCAGAGTGAAGTGATTTACGACTATACTCGTGTGCACTTATGTTGGATTGCTTACGCTTCATAAGCAAATTTCGTATTCGAGTATTATGAATTATGATTCAAACGTTTTAAATCGTACCTTATGCTAAGAATATTTTATATTTCCTTTATGTTCAAAAGTTCACTTGGTTTACTACGGACTTCTTTTCGTGTTGACCCTTACCACAATTTTTCCGTAAGTAAACGCTATCTCCGAAACTAATGGTTGGATTATTTTACAAGTTCCATCAATAAGATTTTCTCGGAGCAACATTCAGGCTGTAAATTATTAAAACTTAATATGGGAAAAAATTACATTAATATTTAAAGATATTATTGATAAATATCGCAAAACCTCTTAAAAGTTACTTTTGACATTTTTTTTAAATTTGATTAGTTCACTTATCGTCTAGCAAGCCGTGCCATGTCAACTTAATATATTACGCCCAAGCAGGAAAATATAATAATTATAAGTTAAGTAATGTTGACTGAATTGTTCAATTTGTGTAGCTCTTGCTAAATATATACGAATAATACACGGCACGATCTCTAGTCCAATAAGATAAAAATAAATACAAAACTGGTTAATTGATAGGCATTTCGTAGAGATAATACATATAGATTTTGTGTTAAATAAGAGTAATAAAATGTACATTCTAAGCAGAGATCGTTAATTCTCAACCGAACGGCGAATCTAGGCATTAAGAAATAAAATAATAGCCATCAGGATGAAATATAGATGTATAAAACGTATTTATGGAGGTTTGGCGTGTGGTAGCGGTGAAATTTATTTCTCAAATGAAAATTATTTAATTAAAAGAGGTGAATTTTTCATAATAAATTATTTATCTCGAATGAATGGCTAAAGTAAAAACAAGTAGTAAAAATCTTATTTCAACAGATTATTCTTTGTCAAGAGTCTCAAACGGACTAACTACATACAAAAACCATTAAATTATAAAAATTATGTTCATAGCATCAAAAATGTAAAATATCATTAAGTAAACCGTATAAGCAACATTTTATGTAAATTTTCATCCAAAAGGCTTGACGCCTTTATAGTGAGTTCTGTTTAAAGGTCTATTGTAAGTTAAGAATAAATCGAAAATTGAATCCAAACAAGGTTTCTTCAGCGTGTCCATAACAGAGATTAATTAGAAACAGTTGCAATGGCTTTTGACATAAATATAAAACGGAATACGTTTATTTCTGTCACTACATCAATCTTAAAAGTTATAAAAATAAATAACTAAATATTGTAAACAATCAAAGTTTTGAACAATAAATTCTACAAATAACATTTCGGCAATAATCATTTAATTGCCCTTTTTTTAAATGGGTGTGTGTGCTGAGATATTATCTCATTCATATTCATATCATCAATATATTTAATTATGTTGTTGAATTTTGTCATTATTGCCTAAGTAGAGGTCTCGGAACAGCCTACTGCTTTATAAAACTGTGCCGACAGCACACGCAAGCTTTCAAGTTAAACCCATTTATATGCTAATGCCTAGAATAGATGCTGTTACCCCCAAGATGCAGATTTGCTCGTCAAGATATGTAACATTTTCAATTATTATTAATTGCAATCTAATACGAAAAATTTATAATTTTGTAGAATTCGATTCAATCTATTGTTAACAAGTTCTCTAAATTTAGACAACGTATACACTTAACGAAAACACTTAATTTTTCCTACATTTTAATATTTTTTACTTTGTACTTGACTGACTAATCAGTATTTACGTCAGTTTATTTACAGAAAATTCTCTAGTCAGTTGATTGACGAGCCAAATACTCATTAGGGGCTCCTTTTTTAATCGCTAGCTACATGACGTTTGACAAATTGTCAATATATTTATTTACCTAGCTGATGATAAGCAGAATGCCTATGTCTGGTATGTATAACATAATTTAAAAAGTAAATAGGAACTAATTTCGTTTTTAAATGCTTTAGGTATATAAAGAAAATTATTTAGAGAAATTTTTAATACTTATTAGTTTAGAGAATTACGAATATTTTACGTTACGTTATTTTATTATTACCCGTTATGTTGTTATAGTTACCCGTTTTCTTTGTAATATAATTTTCAAAATATATACATACAACATGTTTCGGTAATTTTATCGTTTCGTTCTTCAGTGGTACCCTCATTCATTGAACTAAGGAATTGTCAAAATATGAAAACGCATTCGTAATGCAGGACTTGGGCGGGATGCACACTACATGGGGTTTTGAGGGTCTCCCAGACAGGAGTATTGATTTTGTGTCACCCTAGTTGAGGGTTGTTATTAAATATAAATGGCGTCGAGATGGCGATGCGTTTTTACGAGGGTACTGCTCAAATGAGTTTTGCTTCTGTTGTTTGCTTTTTACTTGTCGGTATTGGAGTATGTTGTATGCCATATTCGACGATTAATACTTGCAATAGCTTTTCTATAATAGCTATGCAAGTGTCAATTGTGGTCTGGTCTCTCTCATAAGCCTAATCCTAACCCAGTGCCGGGTTTGCGAAGGAAACACATTTTGCATAGGTGGTATAATAATTCCTTAGGTAGATACGGGTCGCCATTTTAGTATCTTTGATGTACATACACGTTTTGGACAAAAAGCCTTTGGGTTTGTAAAAGTGTATGTATTTCATAAACACAACCTAAGAACAAAGTTCTAGAAATAATTGCTTATTGCTGAATAGTCTACGGTACGCGTAATACTTCGGAACTAATCACAGCGACCATAATAATTAATAATTATCACTATACTATCACCGTTGTGCTTACGAAGTTTAAGCGATTCTCTTCCCTATTGCCAGCCCACAAAGGTTTCAATCGTTTGTAATAATTGTAAGTGGTAAATTTAACTTGGCAAAGATGTCTTCGGTCGCAATTCCCGCTGCACTTAACAAACTTAAAGCTATTGTAAAACAGATATTGGTCATTCAATAATAGGCTTTGTTGCGTATACATGAGGGCTGTTTATATTTCTTTATAACAAAAACGTATGACGCGGCTTGTTATAAAGGTTTGCTTTGGTACACGCATATATAATACGAAATATTTTACAACATGTTGTGTATTTATGTGTTCTTATTTACTTAAATTAGGTTCACTTTGATATGTCTATGTATCATCGTCATCAGCCTTTTTAGACAGAAGACCTCCTCTGTTCTTCTTCAACGCGACCGGCCTTGCACTTTTTACATTAATTTGCAGCCTACGTGCCATGTTGTCTTTTATACTGCCGAGGTCTTCGTTAAAGCGCGCTGTATGGCATGCCCATATCCAATTAACAACATCTAATTGAAGTATATAAATATAATCGAAATATGTATTATTTGAAAATTATGTAACTGATAGTAAATTATTATTACACCAGTATAATCGTGGGCTAACGTATCGAGTCCACTCCAACAATCGAGTTATAACCTGATATGAATATTTAGTCGATCATAAATCGATTCTGAAACAATTTGACGCAAAACATGGTCGAATTTGGTTGTAACACGAACATTTTCAAACGTCTGCCAGAGTTGTTTATTTACAACTTGTAAGCGATTTGTAAGTACTATATAATAAACAATTGACTTAAAGTGCTCTATTACTGTATACCCATTCACATATGTATTGAAGTTTGAACCATTGTTTATTTCATATTTATAAAGCAAAACGCCAATTCGCAACTATATCGACAAATACAAAATTTCCAATTAAGCTTTTCGTGCTTTTCGATCTAAGAAACTTACTCAAGCTATTAAAAACTTATAAAGCCTATTAAATTATCTTCTTCACAGAATAAGTTCAGCAAGACCTAATCAAGCTTAATTTAGTCTATTTCTTGTAATATTTCAGTTACAGTTTTGTTAAATAACTTTTAGAACTTTGAGAAGGTTTTAGGCAGAAAAAAAATTAATGCCTATAAAGGTTTACGTGTTTATCTTTGAGGCAACAACACAACATAAAGATATATAATAAAACAATATATAGATAAATATATTGCGATATCAGCCATGAATTTAGCAAAGAAGTAGTAATATTGAGTCTGCTCAGGAAACGTCTGGCCATATTAGCATAATGCCAAAGTCCATCTAATTGCGACGTCAAGTTTATGAATATTTATGACAGGAAGTGGAAAGATATTCCTGGCGCTCACAGAACATTGTTACTTCATATATCTCTTTTTACAAGAACTGCTTCAGACAAAAAGATTTTGGTATACTGATTGTACACTAGTCAATTCTAGCCAAAAAGCTTAGGTTATTAAAAATTTTGTGCTATAATATCTCAATATATAACATGCGAAAGTATGTCATACTTGGAATAACTAGTTATAATTATGAAATCATATAATTGATTTTGCGCACAGCGGTCATTATCCTTTGTCTGGCGTTTATTTAATGTTCCGTTTACCGGCCATTAAATGGGAATCAATATTCCCTTGCAACAAATCTCCCCAAATGTGGGTTGAATTTACCAAACAGACACCGAGACACCCCCACAACATTGTGACATCGTGAGTTACAATGATGTTAAATGAGGAAGTAAGTGCAATGTTAAATATTTACCAAGTTTATTATGCTTTGCATTCACACAATATTACATACAAAATCGGTAATTTTATACCCAAATAATTTGAAACGAGATTCAATATTAATTAAGACCTCTACATTCTACAAGCTATGTAACAAAAGATTTTACGGGTATTTATTTATAAAGGAATATGTTCATATTGGTAATAGCGAATTCTCTCAATAAGCTTTGCAGAATTAATTAGTCGTTAACGAACGGTCTTCTATATAAAGAAGACATAATCACCTGGCCGTCAGACTAATCACTTAGTCTGACTTACTCCAAAGTCCAGTACAATACAGGGCATTAATAACGAGACGGTACGTATGTATAATAAATGTCTTTATGTTTATGTTTGACTAGCGGACCCGACAGAAGTTGTTCTGCATCATATTTCAAGCGATTAGTATATTAAACAAAGTAGGATAGTACCGACTGCAGCGCCATCTGCTGGGCTGATTTGTGAATCTAAACCATCCTAGGCGTCACCTAAACGCATACAAAAAAAATCATTGAAATCGGTCCAGCCTTTTAGTAAGAGTTTAGTGACATACACACGTTCAGCAGAACTATATAAAGATATTATATACCTACATATTAGCTCATACAGTTTCTTCTTGTCTCCCTTTCTAAAAGTTTTTTGACGTAATGTGCTGATCTAGTAAACAGTATAATAGTCTTTACCTTTACGGTGGTTAAGTATTCTTATTCTCCGCGCAATTTTCTTAATTTTTTCTTTCATAAGAACCTTCTCCTGACAATAACAAACACAACAAAAAATCATTAGCTAAATCAGTAGTGCAGCGGTTCACGCGTGATGCCGTGACCAAGGGAAATAAGGATTCATTTATATATATATATAAATATCTAAGTTAATTATTTGTTATTTTAAATGCTAAACTTTGAACAATTAAAATATTGAGACTTAATAATTATATAGGTATAGAGACGGTGTATCAATAATAATAATTTAACTAACCATAATCGGTTACTACTAATAAAACTTACTAATAAAAAATCACTATATACATGCGTTATAACAAGGTGATAGTTATTCAGTGAATAGAGCTTGTACAGGGCATAAACACCTCTTTGACCAATAATCGATGTGTATTGGTTGAATAACTAAACGACCCTTATTTATTGTTAACCTGGCAACCCGCCGTGTTTGTTTGACATTTGATTTAATAATTCTGATACAACTCATAATTCTAATGTAAGTTGTATTTATTTTATCAACCAAAACAATTATATACACATTTACTTAATATACTAATAACATTTTATTATTTGCAGCTAAAAGAAACTCCTAAACCTCAGACAAAGAGGACTTGAATTTTACATAAAAAGCCGCGTTCTGCAGTACAAAAGTTGGGAGAGGTTAGTATCAATGTGATAGGAAAAAGGACTATTTCATTAAAAGCCCTCAACGATCATACTTAAATTTTGTAGGCATCTCAAATAGTGGAAAGTGCCAAACTCCGCAACACGGCATTGTTCCAGTGTTTGCAGGAAGAACACGAAACAAAACTAAGGCAGATGGCTGAAACACATGAGCTCAAACAGAAGCAACTTGCCGAAGCTCACGAATGGGCTAGACAGGAGCATCTTCTAAGGCTCAAATTATTACAGCAGCAATTAAATGAATAATTATATTTACTTATAAAAAAATAAAACCCCTGTTTTAAATGAAATATAACTTTTTATTTATTTCACGTCCTTAACTATCCACACCTATGTAAATAAAACAGCCTTAAAAATATGTTTCAATAAAAGCAGCTCTAGCAGCTTGTCCAGCCTGATTGCTTGGGGGCGTCTAGGTTAGCCTTGGTTCTTCTGGAGCATTCTCAGTGTCATCATACGTAACATCCAGGTCTTCTTTCATATCAATAGCAATATTGTGGAGGATTGCCGGTGCTACTATATATAATTTGTCATTTTCTAATGACACTGAGAAGCCATGAAGAAGACACCTAAATCGAAAACCCTCCACCTCTATTACTCTTTTCGACATCAGCTCACAGATCTTCATAACATACTTCTTTGAAAAGCGGTATTTTGTTTTGAAATCGCCATCCGAAAGTAACACGGATTGCACCGAGTTTGGTATGTCTTGACTTTCCTTGGAGGCGGCAAATCTTCAATCGTATGTATTAGCTGCATATAAATATTATCAAAATCTTCCATTTGATCTATAAAATCCATTTTCAACAAATACAAATACCTACTAACTTAAATCTTTCCTTGAACTAAACGGTCAAAATTGCTGTCAAACGCGAAATCACATCAAATGACGCTATTTTTAAATGGTTTTATTTAGCTCACCCCGTTTGTTTTATTCTTGGGTCAAATTTAGTAATTCAAATTTCACCCTCTTCCTGTCAACCGATTAATCTGAAATTTTGTATACACTTTGGATTTTGGTGACAATACAATAAACTAAATAAATAAATAAATAAATATTATATAATATATAACATTATATTAAAAACTGTATCTATTTTATTAATTAAATATATATTATATTTATATTATAGAATTGATTTATTTATATAAACTAACGGGCAAGGAACCTTGCAATAATGAAGCACTAAATGAATTAAACAGAATGCGAAATAAAAACTAAAAACTAGAAAATAAAAATAGGTAAAAAAACTTTTTAAGTTAAACGGTTTTATGTTAAACATACATTGCAATGTTTAAGATAAATGTACTAAAAACCAAAAAATAATAAAATAGATACAGTCGTGGGAATTATAAACATATGCATAGACTAGACTAAAATAAAACCGTGGGGCATGTCAATTGTCTGTTGAAACGATTCCTCGCCAGCCAGCAGTGTGAATGTCCAACGATAAACTAGTTGAAACATCTCTTTTATTTACATGGAGTGTATAACTATTGGAATTTCCATGAGCAAGAAAATAGTAAGTAATTTCCTGACCGTCTGCGGGCCAACTGCCTATTTTAACGACGAATTAAACGATTCTTCTATCGCACATTAAGTCGATAATTTGTAGACAATTGACGTGCCCCACGGTTTTATTTTAGTCTAGTCTATGCATATGTTTATAATTCCCACGACTGTATCTATTTTATTATTTTTTGGTTTTTAGTACATTTATCTTAAACATTGCAATGTATGTTTAACATAAAACCGTTTAACTTAAAAAGTTTTTTTACCTATTTTTATTTTCTTATACACCCCTTAAACTAGGCCTCTGCGTTGTATAAGCATTGTACAAGTCTTCATACAAACCAGACACTTGTCATAACAGCCGTATACATCAAACTTGTCAATTCAGGTATTATTTGTAACATTTTTCTTATAACAGGCTTATACGATGTGCATAAATCTTTATTAGTAAGACCAAATATTATTATAATATGGTATGGTATGGTGGACTCAGTTTTCGCACTTAGACTCATAATAATTGGTCCGTTGTGCGTAAAGTCCTGGCTAATTAAGCCAGCCTAGCCCCTTCCAGAAGCACAGAAGTCTCCTGGGCACTTCACAGGCTTCACGGAGCGACCTCACTACTCCGAGGATTTCTGCACGTTGTTTAGCCACAGCCTCGCATTTCAGGACTACGTGGGTGACCCGTGACTGATTCCTCTGCGCTGAAACAGCCTCTGCACATGGGGCTGTCTATCGCGCCTACGAAAAAGCGATGTTTATTAAGGAGACAATGTCCCGTAATTGTCCCTATCATTGTTTTGAGATATGTTCTATTTAAGCTTAGAAGTCACTTTGTCAATTGCGGGTTAACTGCTGGCGCCTGGCAGAGCCATTTTGGGCTGTTTGCAGTCCGCACTTCGCGACCATCGCTGATGTTGGAGTTCAGCGGATCTCTAACGAATCCAGGATCGCACTAGCGAGAAGGGCAAGGGAAGTGACACTTATTCTTATCCGTTCCAGTATCAGTTTGTCGTTTGTCTTTTTGTTTTCTAACGCCATCAGCACCGGCGCACTGTCAGATACGAATTTAATACAGAAGTTATTATTTTCTAACCGCTGTACGGCTCTAGATCAACTAAAGTGGGCCATAGACGGACCGCATGTTGCAGTCAAGATCGACTGCAACATGCGGTCGCCGCACGGCGATCTGCAGTTTCCATACTAAATTCATATTCGCAATACACCGCTCCAGCAGTTGCTGAGCAAACCGCCTATTGCAGTCGGTCTTGACTGCAACATGCGGTCCATCTATGGCCCGCTTAAGTGATATTATAATAATGTAAGTCTGAAAGTGTCCCGCAGTGTAATCCTGCAAAAATCAGTCCCTTGAAGTAGCTTATCCACCCCTCGGCTGATTTCTGATTGAATTAGATCACCTTCAAACGGCATCCTTAATGTTGCCTAGCGCTTTATTACAAATATTGATATTTAATTACCTAGATGAAAGTTTTTGTCACGACAGCAAAGATTTTATTTGCATCCTTAACGCCTTTAGTACACCTACGCAATCGCATGCGGCAGCGAAACGACGAAAAAACGGTAAGTTGTATGGCAACGTTTCGCATGTGTTTTGTCTCGCTCTATTATATAGCTAGATGAAATAGTTGCGTCCTTGTCGGTATTGTTTCGCAAGTAACTGCGAAATGGCTGTTACACAGACGCAGCCGTTTCGCTAGCGGAGTTTCGCATCGCAATGCGTCACCACGCGTTCTGTCAGTGAGGACAGAATTTCGCACAATGGAAGCCGAAAATATTGAATTATTATTAAATTTGATTCGAAATTATCCCGAATTATATTTAGTTGGGCATGTTAATTACAAAAATGCATACAAAAAAGAGGTGGCATGGAGGAAAATTCAAGAAAAGACGGGGATAGATGGTAAGAAATAAAGCTACAATGACATTTCCTTGCGAAAAAACTGCAGTGTAGTAACGTTCCGCAGATATTTCGCTACCGCAATTATTTCGCAAAGACTCGCAGCCGCATACGAACGCGTAGGTGTACTAAAGGCGTAATGAATCGTGTAATGCATAACACCAACGTACCCTAAATGTGTTGATTACAAAGAAAAGGCATATCTTAAAACGTCAGTATGCTGTCCACTATAGGAGTATTTAGTTTTTTTTTGTTTACAAACCAATATTAACATAGCAACTTACAACCGAATTGTTAGGTATTTACTTTAACTAAAACTACATATGGATATAGGTAATCCGACGTCAAATGCTTTTTATTTAAATAAGTCGTAAAATATAAAATATTTCATAAGATCGCTAGTAACAGTCTCGGCCAAACTAATGTGTTGAATTCAAATAATTGTAGACTCCATAATACTCGCCATGATTGAATAAAAACGAAATTAGACAAAAGTTGAGGTGACTTTGTAATTGTTTTGTATCGAGGAATTTATATTGTATTGTGTTTTTAATTAGAGTCACCCATTTTAATTATATTGAAGGATCAATCGTATTGACTGTTTGTCAATCATCACATACTTAGTTTAGTTATTTTGGTTATAGCCCGCTCTTAATCATTAATTATACGTTGTAAAGATTATGTTGTATTCAGTGCTAAGTGGAGTAAACCGCTAAGCCATTAATGTGATAGCCTTGTAATTCCCAAATCTGTTCCAGATCTTAATTAACCATGATTTTAGCTTAGTAAAGTAACCTACATGAACGTGAAAAAGATTTTGGTATGAAGTTTTAGAGAATATCTTAAAATCATCAAAAACACCTATTCCGAATATTACATAAACAAGGCCACCAACTTGTGAAATCCTTCCTACAGGATATGATTTGGATTACCCGCGAATAATTGTTTCTAAACGGAAGGAAATAGAAGGCGGATAGACGCTTAGTAAAATTTACAATAAATATAGTCATCTACGTAATTGGTTGTTGGTTTGTGCCTTTATCATAATAATTAGTTGAAAGATTAACTATCGTGTAAAAAGCTTCTCTTTGCGGAGCCAGGTTCAACGAAGTTTCGGTGTAACCTTGGGTTTGCTGTTAAATTATTCTCTGTGATTGTGACAAGTCAAAGTGTGTATTGTGTTGTGAGAGCAGTAGCCGGTGATGTATATCATAGTAACAGGTTTTTAAGACTAAAGGCTCCTAATAGCTTAAACAGAAGTATTACATGTAGCTATATACGTGGAATTAACTGGCCAGATATAGTTCTACGCCACATACTATTCGATACACGTCCTGTTGCGTCGGATAGTAGCTGTATTGTCGTGTTTTATATACAAACACGCATTGACATGAAGAACCTAGTCTCAGTTTAGCAGTGACCTCATACTAGAACCAAGGGAGAAACCGTCGAAGACATTGGCTATGACGTTCCGGTGGAATCGAAGAGGAGGTTTTGAGTGACTGCCGTTTTCAGATAGACTTGGGCTTAGTATTCATGGAGATACTATTGAAAAATGAACTGTTCTCAATTAATCTTCTTTATTTATTCATAGTTAGGCCAGATCATTTTAGCATCACCCAGTATATTAGAGCTATCTTCATATTTAGCCAATAAAGGCAAAATTAGGAATTCTTTTTCGAAAATGTGTATTAACGTAAAAATAAAACGAACATTTCAAACCAGTTTCTTTATTTCATGTTCATCATTTTAATACAACATACAAGTAAATTTATCATCAGATATTATTTTATCAATTCTTACAGACTAACTTAAAGTACCTGAATAACAAGTAGAGTATTGACGCGATTTCATAACTGCAGTGTCAGTCAACAACTCGGCGACAGTAAGATTCGAGCAAATCATACGTTTGTATGTTTTTAAAAGGCTTTACTAACTACTATCGTCAAAGTTTTTGAGTCAGGAGACAAATGCTGTCCAACCCACACGGAATAATTTGCAAACAATGAACCAATAACAAACATAAAAAACCCTATCATGGAATGTTTGGAATTTCTTGCTTTAGTTAAAACTAGAATGTGTTCAAATTAAATAAGGATTCAAAGTAATACACACAATAAGCAATATACATTAAATTTCTTAGACCGAAGATTTATAATTTTAAAATAATTCAGCTACGAAACATACTGTTGAGCAAATAATTTGGTTAATTAACCAAGTTAATTGAATAAACATTATAAAAATTTAAATACAAACTCCCAAGTCGCACACAAATTTTTACTTCAACTCAGAATGGAAAATTTAAAGAAAAAGCTGTATGATGTACACAAATTAAGAAACATATTTTTTCTACAACTTATTATTTGTATGGGTTGACTAAGATAAGAATTAAAACAAAAGGGTTAACGGAAAACACATTTTCGAATTAAGTCAAAAACCAATGACTAGAAAGAAGCGATAACTTCAAGAAACAATTTTACCATTTTAATACTAAATACATGTAATTACGAAACCATTATTCGTGGAAAATAAGCGGAACTTAGTAGCTAATCTAACCAATACACTGACTAGCTTCATAAATATATTAAATTATAAAATAAATAGCAATAAATTAGAGTTTAACAATATCAGACTGTCAGTGAAACAAAGAGTGCGAAATATAAAAGTGGGATGGAGTAAGAGTGCTTCAGAGGCGGAAACAAGTGATCGATTGTTTAAAATATAGAATCGTCGAATACAATCTAATGTAACATGAACACTAAACAACTAAGTCGTTGGCCACGATGCACCTTTAGCGGCCGATGGGGTCTGCTTCGCTACAGATAGAATCGTGGCAACGAAAATTACCACACTTTAATTTAAGTCCCTACACAAATATAAATCTTAAGTATCGATTATAGCATTCAAGTTCATTATGAAAAAATATATCATTGGAAATATTTTTCAACTCTCCTTAACATCAAACCATCCAAGAACAACTTAATTATGCACGTGACAACCGATTTTTATAACTACAAGGTTATCCCTAACAACACTTTGGCAACAAATAGTATTTCTCTTTTCCAATCAATTCTAACAGTAACGTTCACATCGTTGGAGTCAACATCACCATGGATCATATCAATCTTGTATCGATTCAATTTACCATCGTCTTTGAAATAGAAGACAGGAAAGTATCGACAGAAGATAAATGTACTATTTATAGCGACAAATATCAAATAATTTCTTCATCTGATAATTCAGACATGTTTGATCATTCCATTTGGGGCTTACAATTCCGTTTTGTCATTGGTCGCTATAATCAACCCTGCTATATAGTTTCTACCTAAGTAACCAATGAAAACAATTATCCAGAAATTTTGTTGCATCTTTAAACTTTCTTTGCTGTGATCAGTCTTAAAATTGAGTCGTACGATCTAAGTTAAAATGATGAATCCTTATAGTTACCTTAAGTCATCGCTAGGCCGAACTAATACCGTACCTACCTGAGGTGTTTGCATACTAAAGTGGAAGTTATGACGGTCAGTAGAACTGGAGATATAAAGAGGTCTCGGAATAGACGATTTCGATCACATAATTGTTGTTCTTTCAATTTTACATCTAAGATGTTTATTCCTCACGGTTTCAATCATACTTCTTAGGTATCGCTTTATTACTAAGACAGATATACAAAAGATTAACTTTCCAAGGAAAAGGCTTCATCACTAGTAAGGCTCTCGGGGAAACTAATTACACCATTCTTAACGCGTACATTATTTGTTTTAGAGTAATCAACATTGAATAATTTTCATTTTATAATTACCTTAACACTAAAGAGTACAAAAAATAAAGGAAATATTACGAATATATGAAAAACAACAAGTTATCAGCGAAATTATCGCATCTCATATAAGAACAACGTTTTTTCTTTCGTTACAGTAACATTAATTGTATCATCCACGCCCACGAAGTAGATACGACAACGACTCGACGAGTCCAAAATCGGATGGACTCTTTGTGCCTCCGCTCGGAGCGTTCAGAGCAGAGTGAGAAGTGCAAATCACTTGTCGACTTCATATCTACAAGATCGTTTCCCTTCGATTTTCCTCATTGTATCAAAAATATCTGCTAAAACAGCCCTTTCCCTTAGAGAAAACTCGATAGAGTAATTTGAACAGTCTCAAAGTAACTAGTGTAGGTAACAATCATCAAGAGATGGGGATATGCATGAATTGGAATATCGAAATCAACAATTTCTTAAAGTTAGGATAGTTAAAGCGCCTACGTAGAACCTACCGCAACGACTACTCTAAGACAGACGATTACTAACGATACACATTAGCACTTACGACAACTAATGTATGACGATGGAATACTGGAAACACTGAAGTCTGTACAAAAGTGAAATTTTATTTTATTAAAAAGGAATAAAACATTCCTTACAATTTAAGGCCACGGCGCAAAGTGGTGTCTCAGTAGTTCAATATAATAAAGGTACAGAGTTACAGTTAAGTTGTTATTAATCTACGGTTTGGCCTTATTTACAGAATTGAAGCTCTTATATAGTGCATTTGCAAATGCTTTCGAACCTGACGTAGCGGGTGCGAAAGCTCGCTCGAAGCGAATGGATTCTCAGTTAGCTGGCTGGTTGCAAGGTCGGTCAGCGGGTGAGACTGCTCGTCTTAACTGGTAAAACGTCGGTGTCAGAGTGTACAAAGCTCAAGGTGTCTTAATCACTAATCTAACATAGACAATGCGATATCTAAAAATACACACTACGACATACATCTAAGTAGGATATAATAATAATCTTCATAAGCATTGTGTCTCCTTAATCTGGCAGGATGGAATTAAATGGTTAAAATCGATTTGTGTGTGGACATTTTAAGCATCATACAACTAATTTAAAGTATTCGACGTGCGTTCCTATAGATAATATTGAATTATCTAAAAGCAATCTCTTTGGCGTCTAGCTTCGAGAAAGATTCCAAATTACCTACCCAACACTATTCATCAATCTCTTCTAACAACGGAATTGTTCTATTTAATTTAGTGAATTCCAACGACTCCACTACGTGGATGATATGTGCGTTTCAAAACGTTGAAACAATTTTGCTATTAAAACTTTTTTCCTTACAAAAACGAGAAAACTGTCTTAATATTGTCTGTAAACCACACTTTCCTTCACTAACCATTTCTATCCTTCCACCTCCCCAACAGATAATAAATAATTTGAAACTTTGTTTGATATGTAATTAGCTTCGTATATTCCACCAGCATCATTTGGAATCTTTCCATATATAAAACATTATTGTTAACTAAAATCACACACCTTACGCTTAAAAAACTTTCGAGTGAATCTATATTTTGTAAGTTATTTCTGTCGCTGCCGTTATTGTGTTCGTGGAAAAGGCAGGTGAAAATTCTTACAAAAATATAGAATTTATAGGTGGTATCTACACAAGAAGCCGACACGAACGTTAGGAATAATAAGTAATATTTACGACGATAGTACTATGTCTTAATTCAATATTTAAGTAGAATCCGTAATATATAAAACACCTTAAGAATTCCAAAACTTGCCATAAAAATTATTATCACTGAGAAAATAAATACTATTATTTGCAAACGTTTCAACTAACATAAGCGATAGTAAAATATTTTCTTTTTTTACAATAAAATGTATCATAAATTCAAACGTGAGTCAATCAAAACATTCAGCGTAGTAATCTTTGAGGATGGATGATTTGTGCTCGCATGTGCATTGTTACTTTCACCTAAACTTACTAAACTACAATTTTGACAATTTGCGTAAAACCGGAATCGAGACGAAGGCTGCCAACCGACTACCCAATGGAGGATCGTCTCGTTCCGCTTTACACAAAGTCCAACACATAATTTTTCCATTTTAAACTCAACATCAGTCATTGAATGCAGTAAAATCATTGCATGTATTATAAGAAAAATATTTCAAAAATTAAGTGAAACACCAACGTTCTGTGCAGAGTTCACTTAAGCGAATTAATGAAATTCAACAATGATACAACATCGCCGCATCCTATAATTACTTACAAGCGATGGTAGAAAAATATTATAATAAATTATAAAAATATCAGAAAAATTAATACAATTCCTGAGCAATTAAAAACGTCTGCGGACGTCGACGTTCGATCAACTTGTCTACTATATACATTTAATGCACACTTAGCTTCGACTTTTACATAAAAAATGAAGTAGTATTACCGGAAGTAGATTGGGCCAGTTCGGAGTTAGCAAACGAACGCACAAGCATCAATCTTATTTACACGTAATATCATTAAGTATTGTAAATTCAACGATGCACTACGTAATATAAAGTGATCATATCATACAATCCGACAAGCTAACATCAAATACATTATTCTCTACATTGATGAATATATTAACAGGTGAATTTATTATCGTTATATACGAAATTATTGAATTTCAAACAAACTCTTAAAATTATCGATATGGTTAAGTCCTAAGTCGAGTCTAATCCTGGCGAATTCGGGTGTCAATCAACAAACCGGATCATTTTGTAATCACTTTTCAAATAACTTGCTTTCCTAGTAACATCTTACTGAAATTAAGATACCTATCGTTGAATCATAATTTTCATTATAAAAATACACACTCTCACACTATGTAATCAACTTTTAATTCATCTAACCGAAACATGCCCATCTCGTACTCTTCCCGGCACGCCTTAAAACTAAACTAACCAACATATATACATTTTTGCACACTTCCTGATTGAGGTGGATTTAATCTTGCGCTAAATCATTATACAATGGGGTCAATAATCAAGCTTGAAATTTCATCAATGATCATCGAAGACAAACGTCAAACTTTTTCATTCTAACTGAAAGGCTATCGTATGTGCCGAATATTGTATGACTTATGTATCATTTAAGACTATTAATAGGAATGAATAGTTTAACAACATTTAGGTGTGAGAATTAATCGAGTGAAAAAAGCAGATGAGTGGAGCCTAGAAATATAAAAATAACATTGCTGATGTGTTAAGTCTTAATTTTAGTCTTAGAGTGAGCTGAGTATAAAATTATAAACAATTTTGTAAGCCTAACTGTGCTTACTGTACTAGTAGGTGCTAGTTAGTAAAATGTTCCCTAGAGTAATTGACTTGGAAATAGTGGTTTAGGTCATAAAACGTACGTGCTGAGAAAGAATCAAATAAGCTCCGTCTGGCTTTAACGTTAGACGTCACCTTAGACGTAGTCATACGGAACTCTTATTTTAACATAGATTAACATTCTTAATTATAGCCCGGCCTCATACGGATGTGGTTTTGAGACCTCGATAGAGTATCCACCGCCTAATGCACTGAGATGCTACGTGAGTATAGTTTTATTTAATACTACGTTGCAAGCTTTAAATGTGCAGCAATTCCTAATTGATTAAAGAAACAAAAAATGGTGCTCATCTTATTGTGTATTTAAATCTAAATTAATACTTACTAATTTCATGCCAATGTTTGTTCCCCAACACCAACTGTATCAAATGAATTCTTATAAAAATGCACACACACACACACACAAGAACCCCAAATTATAAAACTCACTCGTGGTTCCTACAACCGGTTGTTTGTGCTACCGAACCCTGTTTTTTAAGTTTATTTGAGATTGATAGAAATTTAAAGGTACAGTGCTGAAAGCGAATTCGGCAAGAGAGAAACGTGACAAAGTTTATGAATGTTTAGTAGTAAGGCACAGACGTTTTGTTTGGGGGATTCGATAGCACAAACCTGATTGAGCTAGCACTGTGTTAGATGGACTAGCACAGTGGTAACTACGGTCGAATACTGAGCAGCACTACTTGGGCAAAGCAAAAATAAAACACACAGTCAAACTGCAAAGAACTGGTATTATTATAAAAAAGCAAGTATACAACAAAAATAATTCAAAACAAAACGACGTACATTAATTTAAAGAACAATTGTTTATACAAATACTTAAAAAAATATAATAATTATAACAACAAACATTGACAAAATATATTTAAAGACAAAACATGTTTCAAATTTAATCAGTCCTTAAGCTTCAGAAATGCAATTTTTAAGAATGAACGATTTACTCTTAAATATTTTTGTGTTCTATTATGCTAAATCACAAACTTAGTCATTTGTGAACAAAAATAATACAAACTTAAAACACGTCTTTTGAAAAACAAAACTAAATAATTACTGTAAAATCAAAAAATAATAAAAACTGGATTACATACATAACGGGAGCAGTTGTCATAAGTTGCATAATCTTACATAGAATTTCGATATACTAAGTTATAGGTACTTAATATAAATATATTACGTGAATCCTTTTTAATTAAGTAAAAGCGTATGTTTTATCAAAGACCGATCGTTCGTGGGTAACGCGATGACTGAACGTTCCGGTCTAATCCTAAGAGATTTATTTAAACCGATAGTTCCTAGTGTGACTTTTATTCATTGTATCTAAACAAATATTTGGATCTCGTAATGATTGAATTGTCATTGATCAAAAAAGAAACATTATCGGTTTAAATCAAGCTTACCATAATGAGTGCAGTAGATTAAAAGAAATAAAATTCTGAAAGCCATCTTTAGAACGGAATAATTTACTAGGAACAGACGCTATACGTTAAATCATTGGTGATCAATCACTGCAATTTAGATTCTAAAGAATGGATCCAAAACTCTATTTCGCCTAATCTAGTGACAGAATCGGATGGAGTTAGATCGAAGCCACGTCAAATATGATTCCATTGAAAGCACCGTGGACTGCTAAATGCAGACAATTAAATAATCCCGAGAACCTTTCAGAAACTTTAATGCAAATTTGCGAACAATAATGTCTTACGTGCGAAATAAGTGTAAAAATCATAAAGCCTTTTTAAGCAATTCATTGCATTATTGACCAAGTAATTTGCACAAGTAGTAGTGAAAAAATTCGATAAACTTATGTATAAAATTCGGTACAAAGATATTATGGTACATATTTACAAACAACACTTAATATCACTTAATACATCACAACATGGTTGTATGGCACATGTAAAGCAGGTATTGCGAGATACCAGCAAAGGTCATAGTGGCGTGGCTTCAATCGTTCTACGGGCGTGCGAGTCCTACTCTAGTGTTTTATTCAGATCAAACATTAAGCGGCAGATCTGATTATTGTCATAGATTCAGCAAACTACAAAAAATATAACTAAAAAAATGAAAACTAATGAAAAATCGAGCTAAAATAATTCCTCTAACACACTCAAACACGCGGTAAAGTAGTAATCTAACGATAGCATAATATTCGTAAAATAAGAAAAATAAACGTTACACATGCACCGTAAACTAATAATGCTACAAAAATAAAGTTGTTTTCGTATAAAAATATCTTACTAGAATTAACAGGTTTGTAAGACGTATCAAGTAAGCTATAATACTTCAGTGAGCGGCAAAGTGCGTCACTGTTAAAATCTCGAAAAATAGTTAAATCAAAAATCTAGCGAAACGAACCTTCACTAAGTGCTCTACTAGTTACTACCGTGTTTAATTAATATAAAATACCTACTTAAGTTTTGTATAAAAACGAATAATATTATATCAACCAAATGTTACTAATTGTAATAAAAACAACGAAATTGAGGAATTTATGGATCCGTGGGCTCTCAGTGACTAGGCGGTAATGACGTCATATCTGTAGTCCTAACAGTATTCCAATACTCAAAATCAAAAACAACCATTTTCAAATGCTTTATAATACTCTAAGTTATTATCATTCCAAGGACTGGCGCAACTCACTTCTCGTGTGATGTCTGGTAGATCTCTAGTTGTATTAACCGAACGTTTGATCTATCCGTACTTTAAGAAACGCCGCAGTCAACTTTGTCATTGATAAAACCCCTAACATCACTTTCCCTAATTTTTGTAACTACATTAAAAAGGGGGTAGTAACTAAAGGTTGTCCATTTTAGTTTAATTCCATTTAACACTTACCTAAGAATATGTAACAACTTCTTAATTAGATTCATAATTATTTTTCCATCGACACAGAATAAGTGCTAATTCAAAACAGGAAGTGCCATTGTGCCGAAGAATATCCTTAAAACTAACAACAATACCACTCGATGCTCTCTTAATTCAATAAAATCACTCGCTTAACGCCTAACAATTTTAAGTAATAATAGTTAAAATATTGGTCCAACAAATGGGCTAAATAATACAAACGCCCGTAATATTCATCCCTAATTTAACGACGTGGGATATGGAAAAATATTATTCATAGATCAAAAATGATTCAGTCGATATTTTCGGCTCCAACCAACGAACTCATAAACTCCGCTTGGGGTGGGACTTATATAACAATGTAATGCTAAAACTAATCTCATTAAGTTTCGTTTAAAAAAGGAAAAAACAACAAACCTCCCCCGACCCAGGCGTCGTCGCCTCGGCGGAGGGCTAACGGTCAAGTGATCACATCGAGTCAGCCGCAAACGTAGTTATTTCTTATATTCCACTTCAACAGTCACTTTGTAATAAAAATTGACACATACGGCCCGAAATGTTAACTTTTCTTTTTGGCTTTAAGTGTCGCCGGAAGTTCCCGACTGCGCTGGGGTTGAGTGAGGTCGGGGGTGAAAAGGGGGCATGACGACGGGCGGTAATCTTTGCTCGCGAGCACTACCGAGCCGTCGTCCATGAGAGCTACGTCGAAGCATTGAGCGTGTTTTACTTTACTTTCTAAAGCCGATACCAACTGTCCGTCTTGAGTGAATATTGTTAGGTTGAAGTTGTTGTGATTGTCGGCGATTAAGATTTCGCCGGCGGCATTGATGCCCACGCCTATCGGGTAGTTGGTCACTCCTTCTCCTCCGATCTGTCGTAAGTAAATGCCTTCGTAGTTGAAGACTTTGACGCAATGCGCGCGGTTGTCACTAATGAATATTTCTTGTTTGTCGTTCACCACAACGCCGTTGGGAAATTCTAAATGTTTTGAGCATCCAAATTTCTGCAGAACGTTTCCTACTTGGTCAAAGATAATGACACGCATAACTTTACATTCCACGACGACGATTCGTCCTTTGTTATCCACGGTGACACCGCGGGGGTGTTGAAGAATATTGGCACCGAATTTCCGTACAAATTGTCCATACTGATTGTAAATTTGTATTTGGTGTGTCGGCGATCTTTCTGTTACGATAATATCTCCAGAGGTTCGGACAACGGCCACCCTATTAGGGTACAATAGCTGTCCATCTCGTTTGCCACACTCGCCAAATTGAAACTTAAAGCGGCCCTCTTTGTCGAAAATCTGAATTCGGTGATTGTTAGTATCGGCGACAATTATGTCGTTTTGAGCATTGACAGCGACTCCGCTCGGTTCTGTGAATTGGCCTTCCATCACACCGAACTCACCGAATTTACAGTGATATATCATCTTTTGCCGTTTGATCTGTGATTTTGGAGGGAATATGGCAGTGGATATTAATTTGTTTGTCAAATCTAAAATTGGATCTGAATGAGCGGCAGCAGAAAGAGAATATGGGTCCGATGTGGCAGGAGGGAACAGCGTGTCACATCCTCCATTTGACCATTTTTCGTATGGGTTTATGCCGTTTAAGTTGATATCTCCAATAGCAGAAGAGAAAGGCCCGAGAGAGCTACCACTTGTAAAACGTTTGGAGATAATGTTCGTATCAAACGGAGATGTTGATTGGCTCGTAGGACCGAGAAGTCCATTCGAGTAAGGTCTGTCTAAAACACCATTTAATCCAGTCGGTAGGTGAATACCACCGTTAAGGCTTCCTGAGCTTCCATTTACGCTGCTGCTGCTCGAGGAAGATCCGCCATTCAACAAAGAACCGTTGGTGGGACGAGCAATTGGTGGTTGTTTGGTAGGACCGACGTTCGCTTCAGAACTAGAGCGAACGTAACCGAAAGTGTTCCTTACGCCGACTTGTATCGCTTGATAATTCGATACAAATTCGAGTTCGCAAGCAGTTTGTACACTTTGTTCCGGGTTTGTGCTAATTAAAGATTGCAGTTTAGTATCTAAGAGTTTTCTAAACATCAATATTTCGGCGATGTTGGCGCATTTCGTTAACCTTTCGACGAAATCGCATGTTTGATATATTTTATCTACAGTTTCTTGAGCTTTCTGTCCCACGACAGTGAGAGCAATTTGTTTTGTCGAGAAAACACTTTCCAGTTCCTTCAGCAACTCCTGTCTACGCTCTTCTAGCATAGAGCGGTAGAATTGGAAGGTGTCGTTAATTTCATTTTGAGCTTTATGATATTGAACTTGAAGTTTACCAGCAGCATGTTCTACCGTCTTCACAACGTGTCTTATTTCTGTTGCACGTGTTTTAGCTTCATTTACTGCTTGCTGCATGAGTTCAAGTTGTTTAGGCCCGGCATCCGACAAATGTTCACAGTCGTGTAGCGCCGCGGGGTGTTCGATAATAGTACATTCTTTGCACACTGGCACGGAACAAGTGCGACAAAAGTATTTCAGAATATCATTTTTGTGTCTCGGGCAGAATGCGGTTTTATCACCGCTCGACGAGAGCGTCGAGTTAAGAAGACCTTTATCATCTTTTAGGTCCGTGAAGGCCAGCACACGATGACCTTCAAAGCAATGCATAAATTGGTGAGCCATGACGCAATTGGGGCACAGGAAGTTAGCGCAATCTACACAGCGCGCTACAGCGTCGGATTCCTTAGATTTGCAGCCAGTACAGGGCGCAGTGGGCGAATTAGTCTGACGTCCGGACGGCAGAAGATCAGCGTCCTGTTCGACGGCTGCTGCGATCACTAGGTTTGTGAGGAGTCCAGGTACACCGGCTGGGGACAGGTGACTATCCACACGGCAAGTGACGCAAGTTACTTTGTCGGGGTGGGTTTGTTCTCGCTCGAGGCAACCTCTGCAGAAGGTGTGGAAGCAGTTGAGAACTTTAGGGTCAACGAATGTCTCTCGGCAAATAGCACAGGTGGTGTCTAGACCGTCGAATTCGCGAAGATCACATACGGCGGAGTCACTCGCGGGAGGCGAGGAGCCGCTCAAAGTCAGTGGTGATAAGGAGCCACGCTCCAGCGAACCTATAGAGTTGGCACCGGGCAGCGACTCAAGGGACGGGGTGCGTGAGGCCATCTTCAGGACACCGGCATCCCTGAAATTACAAAACATAACAATATAACTAAAAAACATCCCATAAAACTTCATACTATACTTATATTTTTAATTAAGGACATTGTGTACGGGAATGTTAATTTATTACAAAATATACCTAGAGAGTCTAAGGAAATAAGTTATATTTAGGAGTATAGCCTTGTCGCGTTAAGGAAAATGGCGATGTTTGAATTTCTCGTATAAGATACCGTGCGGCGTAACAGATGGGGAAATGGTACATCCTCGCAAATGGGTATTCTTAAGCTATATTCGATAGATATATTGAGTGTATATTTACTGAATATTATGTGCGTACAAATAGGCTCGTCTCTTTAATGCCCCGTCATAATAAATGTCACTTTTTATTAAAGATAAGACTAGCGTATCAAGAGGCAAGTTCATAGTTTCCTCACAGCGTGAAGCTATCGCCATAAATATAAGAGATTATCTTTTATATTTCAATTTTAAGATAAAGCACCTTACAGGTGGCTGCAAACTGCGGGCTGTTTAATGATAATTTATGTTTGAAAACTTGCCAGACTATATTAGGCTATATTAAAAGATAAATTCGCTGATAGTAAATTTAATTACCCTTAACTTTATTTATAATATGTTGTAAAAATATTTGGTTATAGGCATTTTCCTGAAATAACAAGTTTTACTTAAAATTGATTTATGTCAACCCTAATATTATAATTAAATATCTTAAATCGGCAAAGATGGAATCATTTTCATTTTTGAAGTAATTTAGACGAATAAAACATGTAACAATATGTCTGTTAAGTAAGAAAGCCGTCGCCTAATTTAATATTATACAAAGTCAACTTGACCAGTCAGAGGCTGGATTTAGGCATTAAACGAGGTATCTACTTAGGTAAACAGACTTAAGAGTCTGTTAATTCTGATGTTTCAATACAAAACATTTGTGCAGTTTGAGGTGCCTATGCACTTGAAGGGGAGTCCGTGGCCATGGCAACGGCGAGGGGATACTCGTCGAATTAGGGTGAGGGTGGTTATTTCGCAAGGGGCGATATTTGCAAGGTGAATGGCCTTGCAACGTGACTAATGTGTTCGGGGGTCGAATCATGGCGTCTCGTAACACGGCGCGAACCCAAACTTATTTCGAAAAGATACGACTTATTTCGTAAGTTGAATTTTTTGTTTCATAGAGAAGTTTCAAAGATGTCATAGAAAACTGTTGATACTTCTACAACTAATATTTATAAACATCATATTTTACTCTACTATCGTGTTTGCACGTCTTTTCGTATTGAACAAGCTTTAAACGGTTAATGGCTATAGTGAGATATAATATTGAATAAATTAATTAACTATATTTTAACTATATTTAGGTAGAGATAGATAGAGAACAGCTTCTGTAATAAATTTAGTGTACCATTCCTTCCCTTCCAAGACTTCAGGAATAAGTTGGGGTCTGAAAATGCCATAAGTAAGCCTACCCCAAATAACTGCTTAGTCCTACCAACAATATATTACTTTCCCAGACTACAAATTTAAGTCTTACGGAAGTTTCACTTGTAGGCGTGTTACGCATCCCTTTACAAATGTCGTAAGTACTGGTTATAAAAAAAAACTATTAAAAACAGCCATTAACATCATATGTATATGTGTAAAAATTTAATCAGATAACAATGCGTATAGAAAAATTATATAAAGTATTAGAACAAATAGGAATATTAGGATGCTTACATATAGTACTGTCGACAAGCAACCGAGCGTATATCACGTGACTATATATTTACATAGATACAACTTGGAGCTCCATCGACTTCTATAGGGTTGTACAATTCTTTTAATTGTAAGCGTACCTGCCTGCAGCCTGAAGTACGCACATGAATTTCCTTAGACAAAGGTTGTATAATAAACGATTATTTTCTATATTGCCAGCCCGTCTTTTATGTTTACACGACTACTTAATGAGGTAGTTATTTCCATTTTAAATAATATACTTAATACGCAAGACAATAAATTACCTAAATATATGGTTTTTCGTAACTTTCAGCAGTACAACATATTGGTTTTTCAGCATTTATGAGTTTCTACAATATTATTAAAAGCATAGATTTGTCAACCCTAGCTTGGTTAGAGGAATTTCGGCTAGGGCTGCAACCGGTCATAGATTACTATCCCCCGTGACGTGACAGAGCGATCGGCCGCATACATAATGACTGTCCGTTTGTATGTAGCTTCCTTCACCGGTTATACATCAACGTGATATAGGGATCTCAATCTGTGCCTATAAGCTTCCGCCTTTCTGGAACTTATCCGCATCCATCCTATATTAAGACTTCCAATTGATCCAAAACCAAAGTATTAATGAACTTAGTTAAAGTCTCTCATTTTGTTTACATATTCTGTAAAAGCGTTATACAATATTTGAATTGTTATCGATCGCTGAATGAATAGCTTCATCAAATCAGATCCGCACACAAATGCCTTAAGACCATCACTATCAGTATCAAAGCGGTTCTACAATGCAAGAGGCCGTATGCAGAGGTTGCATAATACATCGTTGCGTAGACAAAGCTTCATGCTTGACACGGCAAAAGCTAACAGCCATTAGTGATAGAATGACAGACTCATGCATATACGTTCAATTTACATGTCTCTAATGCTATGTTCCAGCTCGCATAGAATACATTAGGCGTAATATTTAATTGTGCAATTATTGCGAACCTATGTGACACGTATTTTACTTATTATTGAATACACAGCTTTACAAAGTAATAGAAGCCAGCTATGAGCTATCAATAAACTTGGTACACCTTTCCCGAAGATTCCCCGTCAACAATAGGGCGCAATTCCCAACAATTGCCAGCTCGATACGAACGCTCGGCTAAATTGCCTCACTGGCATACTATTCTGATTTACCTCCTCGAGAATAAGATACAAGATTGGACTGCTTTTACGATTTGTGAAATGTATGTGCCAAACAATGTATTTGTTATTACTGAAATCTTGCCGACGCCTCTGACATTGTATGCCGGAATTGTTCTTACAAAACCTTAAGGATCTTTTAAATTTGAAAAGTTTGGAGTAAAAAAATAATAAAGTACATTCCATGTGAAATAAAATCACTTGAATTCTGCTCAAGCCTGTTACATCCGAACAAATTCTTATTTGTTTGGTCTCACGTTTAATGAAATCCGTTATATCCTCAAAGCTGGATTTAACATCCAAAATCCGACGTCCTATATTATTTATGAGGTTAATTTCAGAAACCTCGAAGACTACCGACATTGGTCAAGCGAAGTTTTCTCCCCGAGGGAGATACACGAGCAAAATGTCTTAGCTCCAATGCGGAGATGCCGCATCTCTAAATTTCAACCCTCTCCCTTGAGGGCCGGGAAATAAGAAATACGGCTTCGGAGATATCTTAAAATTTTATATGGCCACATCTTGAAATTTAAAAGGAAATTTCAGCAGCGTCTGAGGCACTAATAGGAAAGCTATAAAGTGTAAGCTTTGAGAATATATTGAGACGAGCCTGGTGTCGTTAAAATATGAACATTTAAGAGCAAATTTCTGTTTCACATTGCGTCTGATCTATGACATAAAATTAATGAATGAACGACTGAGTTTTCTAATTGATAACGTTCTCGCTTGTAATTAGGACGAAAACTTTGGTAACGGTTCAACACATTAGTCGAAAGTTACTCACGTCACCTATTTATTAGTTACGGAAGGCCATTCCTGTGAAATTATATCTTCGGCAATAGTACTCCGGGTTCCCATTAATTGCGAATCGCTCCGAAGCAGATTACACAGCTCCAAAAGGTTTTCCGAACTATTGTAAATCACTCGATTCGTCGCGGGAATATGGGTCTTGTTGCCGGTTCGCTTTAAGGGTCAAATTGGTATAGCGTGGACTAGTTTTAAGGGTAGCATTGTGGTCAACCAATAGGCGCCAGGCGGAATTGCCATTATTACGTGTACTAATTCGCAATCGTTAGTTACTTTTAAAAATAACTAGCGATAAGCTAAAACTTGGCTAAAAAGGCATTGGAAAGCGAGGTCTTGAAAGATGTCAAAACAGTATTGTGTGTGAGTACAAGTGCCCTAAGCGAACACGTTCATTCGATGGGGCTTTTCACAGATAAAATAAAAAGCACAATATTATATAATAGAATTATTCATCTCGTCGCGCAAAGTTAAGCTGTAAATTACATATTCATACGGAGTAATCTTGTGGGGAAGTTCGCATTCACAAAAACCGCTGGCATTAAGATAAGACGTGTGCCATAAACGCCTTCTGTCAAAACGCGGTCGGATATGGGAACCGATGTTCTTATTTTCATTAAGTACATACGCCGGTACGAAAATTCATATTTTAAAGACACTCTAAAAACATTACTTTGTCTTCTTGTATTAGGAATTCCCACGAAAATTAATGACACCACGGACGGCATCGTAAGAGCTCAACCAGTTATCATAGTTAGCACTAAAAGCTTTATCATGTTTACTGAAACAGTCACACATTTTATTTTATGTGTAGATGTGAATGCAAAAAGGACTACGTGCCCAATGCCAGGTTGGACACATCTGTGTGACGTGTTTCACTGATGATTCAAAGCCCTTCGAAAGCCTGAACACATCAAACAATAATTAGAGCTTACAACAAAGTTTATGAATTTTAATAAGGTGTAATAATTAAAGTACAAAACGGTTGATCAACACGTTCAAAGTATACTATGGAACTAATTCCCCGAAAAAATACTTCAAAAAAATTGCCTTCGAAAATCATCCCCGTTGCTAATTAAGTCGACTCCCCTTATTTTTTATAATTTAATGAAAACTTCCCTCCAATCAAATGAGCTCCGGTTTTTTCTATGAAAAATCTGTTACAACAATATTCCTTTGACGTCGCTTAATCTTTAATATTGAATGGCGAAATTTGAAACTTGTTCAATAAGTGTCGTAATGCAAATCTGGCCAAGTAAATAAATAATGTATGAAACTCAGAGTTGGGAGTTTAGCATAATTCCCTGACACGGTATTAAAACTTAGTTCGGGTCATATCTTACTGTCAAAGTTAAATAAATCTCCCTTCTTACTTTTATATTATTTGATGATCCATCAAAACAGTGACAGTTATTTTATTTAAATCGCAGTTACCAAATCACTTTTTGATACGATAATATTTCTGTCGGGCTTTCCAGTCACCTAAATAGACAAGTGCCATAAAGTTGTAGCGTGACTCACGTTTCGGAAACAATATTAATATAGAAAACACTATTTGTTGGTCACGTGACAAGAGCGTTTTAGCTTTGCATACAAATTGGTCGGCATCATAGAACAATCATGATTGTTTATTAAATTATGAAAATTTGATGACAATTCCTACTATAATGACATAATGTTTAATCACACTCCATGACTATAGCATGCTGTAAAGGTAGGAATAGTTCCTCTCGATAGATTATTTCATTTTAGACAAGTACCTGATATTCTCCCCAACCAGAAGCAATAGTTTCAACTAGAGTCGAAAGGAATACCTCCAACATAACCGCTTTGAGCCATTCAGGCAGTATAATTGGTATATGAACCAGAAAATCTGGAATGATTGAAGTTTCTATTCAAAAGGTTCATATATGGGTATATATACAAATCGAAATTCGGCGGACGGTTAGTCCAACACATCGTGGTGAATAATCAGTATTCATTACATAGAGATCGAGTCAATAGAGACCCGGATTGATAGACCCTTGGATCCTAATGCAATACACAAGATCTATTTGAACGGGTACCACTTCATGCATTTTAAAGCAAGCCTATATCATCAATTGAACGATTGAAACTGTTTACTCAGTGTGTAAAGCAGTTTCGAATGATTGAGGCGGTTTAATAATGCTTTCACGTTAGAAGTTACTCAATCATGCGATGTGCTTCAGACAAAAGAATTATTCAGTTTCAGATTCAAGACATAACTTGAGTGTGAGAGGTTGACAGTCTTTGCAGACTTCGTCAGGTGTCAAGTTTAGTCATGGGCCATTCCACAATAATGAGTAAATTTGCGGCATGTACCCACCCTTAATTAAGCCCTCCCTTGTCTTGGTCTATCCGCGCTGTTAATTCGTTAACGAATCAGACAATGTCGAATTCAAAATGTTTATTATCCAATTAGTACGTATTTGCTTTGATTTACTTCGCTCTACAAACACTTTGATCTCGAATTGACTGAATAAAATTAACTAATCAATGGTAAATTTTAAAGGGACAAATAATTGGATTGATAGTACATTAATTGGGAACACAAAATCAATTTCGACGTAAACAGCTTTAAATTATGATAGACCTGTGATATTTTAGTCGGTTCTGTTTAACGTTTAATTACTGTTAAAGAGTTATCTTTATATTTACCATGTCATATTACTTTTATCTCGTTTAAGATATTTCAACGTGAACGTAGTGTGCGCGAAAACTTCAGTCTGAAAATGTATATTAAAGCGCCGCGCATTGGAACAACAATAAAGCAACTTTATTTGTCTTGATAAGCTTGAATAGATGTAATTCAGAAATGAATATTCCAAGTGGAAATAGGCTTAAAAGGGTTCTGTAACGAGGCACCGAATAAATCAGAAGATAAAGAATTATACATTTTGTATTCCAATCCGAGAAATGTTTTCAAAGACGTTTTAATAAATTATTTTCTATAGCGGATAATCTGAGTTGCCGTTTGTTTAAATACATTTTGTAAGTTGAATATTAAATTATAGTATAAAAGTTGGGTATGGAAAGCTAAGCATGTCGGTAAACGCAGGAGTTTATAATTCGAACAAGGCCATTCATAATCGTAAATAATGAGTAGGAATTTAAATATAATGAAAGTATATAGGTATGTAATATGTAAGCGTTGTATACTGTCAGGCACCTTATACCGACAGATACAGCGTCAATTGTAATTGAGACTTACTCGTAAATCATTCTTCAACATTTGGATATTGTGTTCTCCGAGTCGCGATACTCACCTGAAACAAACAATTAATAATAATAAGTACTTGAATAACAAGGTTATAAAGTTTTAAGGACTGTCACGTCACTTTTTTTAAATTAAGAACTTGTCCTGGAAAAGTCAATAGCTGTCATAATTAAAAAAAAACATCGAGCATACTTGCTCCTCCGCGTCTCTTTGGCAGGTTATCAGTAAAAGGCTAATAAAAACGCGGAACACTCGAGACTTTAAAGTACTCATTAAAGGACGGCGGGGAAATTAATAGAGCCGAAAGAAACCAGTGTGAGAATCAGGGCTGACGACGCGAGGAAAATATGACATGTATAGGCGTTGTAATTAAACTTAATGTTGTGTTATAATCACTTTTTTAATTACAAATACTTGTTTTATTTAACATAACATATATTTATAAGGAATAAATATTACTGTCTCGATTTTAGGTGCTATACTAGGATCACGCACAGATTGCGATGAATGTAATTTATTGTAACGTAAAATCCATTATCAAAAGATTGTTTTTGAATAGGATTTTTCCTAAACGCCTAAACACGGGAGTCACACGTCTTAATGACCCGCATTGACACATGATTAACTGTTTCAACCCTAATACGTGCGAGCGAGACAGTTTCCGTAACAGCCAATATCCGTTCGATCAGCTGTGCGCGGAAACAGCTGGGATCGAGCGTCGGTTATTCCTTTTTTAAAATCGACTGACATTTTTTTGGACATCGATTTCATTCGAATCGTTATTCGAATGATGTACATCAGCTGTGTTGGTTTACACGAAATTAATTGGCGCAGCTGTATTCTGTAAATTGCCGTGGCTCTATGGAGTATTGTTTCAACTTTTTTTCACGCTTAGACTATTTGTCTGCGGAACAGATGTGGACTTTTGGGTCGGCGCAATGCGCTTTGAGAATATTCTACATTTGTTCTATTTTATCTTGAATAATAATCGATGAGATGTCTATGTCATCACTATCATGTCGTTGGGGAAAATATTACTCCCTTATCGAAGCATGTATATATGTACTATGTTTAACAAATGAGTGTGCATTAGTTAACACAACTGCGACATACATTATCGGGCACATTTGCATAATTCATGTTACTGCATTGTTACATGTTTAATGAACAAAAAACCTGCTGCTTACCCACTACGCAATTTACGACGTACAAGTCGCACACGAGCGTTGTTCTTACTGAAGTCCAACAACTTTGTAAAGACACTCGCATCACAGTATTATAAACCTTTGAAAAATATTTGTGTAGTTTTGTTAATTTTTGGCTCACTATATAATACTATAGAATTACACCTATGCAATCTCAGTAAGGAGAAAACAGTCAAGTCAAATCAAAAATAATTTATTCATATAGGTAACACAATGTAAACTTATGAACGAAAAAAAAAGGAAATATACATTAAGTAGTTTAATTGTTTTTATTTAAATTAGACATTTGGATGCTAGTTTGATATGAGTGATTGTGTGGCCTATTTTAATTAATCCATCATATGTACCACTTACAGGGCAAATAAAGGAATTATTTGATTATTTTTCACCAATTGAAGGTGAATAAAAATGAAATAGTAGCACAGTCAGTAGTGAGATTAGTTGAGTAGTCATAACTCGGGTTGAACAAAAACTTAAAAGCGATATTAACAAGCTGTAAAGTTAGAATTTCGTGTAAGCATGAAACGTTTTCAATGCGGCTCTGCCGTAATAGTTCTGGTTATAGTAACTGCGGAGTTTTTGGTTCAAATAAAACGATAAAAGCCTGAGCAGTGTTCTATTTATCGCCCTTTATTTATATAGATTAAGACTAAGTCAAATTTAATTCTAGGTTTATGACGAGGAAAACTATTTGAAGAAGTTGGAAGACACTACGAGTCTCGTCATTCATAATGTCTCTGGAACTAGGCCTCCTTTGCTGGGTTAACTCCCCACCAACGATTAAGTATCTCAAGACTGGAGACAGCTCGATTATAGTAGATAATGGTTAAACATCATGAGAATGAGATACAAAAACGTTGATAATAAAAAAAGGATTTAGAAAATAGCGAATTGCTGAAGAGGATAAATTAATAATCTTTTAATATTTATATTAAACTAGACGCGCACGTCTTTAGGGTTGAGTTCAACCGAAATTGCCAATGTAAACAGGCCAAGCAGTTATGCCACAGATTTACTTTGGCATTCCACTAATAATTATGAACTATGAAGGCAGTAATGGTATTGTTCTAAAAACTTTCCCAATATTTCACCTTTAAAGTTTCAGTGAGCACGCGACGGAAGCACGCGGCTAGTGTACTATTATGGATTTAAAAAAAATGTGATTCCGTCACGAAAATATTAAATTTCAGTAGACATTTAAATAATCAGTTCCGTTGTGTCTGTATTACAAAAATGGTCATATTATGTATGTGAATTAAAATCAAAACTGCTCCGAATTTCGTTCCCAACATTTCGGGAAAACATTTAGAGGTACAGCGAAATTTCCGAAGGTATAATCCCTTTGTGTGACAGATGTAAAATGAATTTAAATTCAGAACGCTCCCGAACAATACTTGGAAATTTAAAACTCGTGGAAACTGGAGCTATTTATCATACCACCAAATTGAAAAGTCGCTTCGTCTCTCGGACCTACAAGATCATTTCGTCTGTTTTCTGCGTTAAGTTCGAAATTCGATGCGCGGAACAGATAAATTAACTTTTAATTGTTGTCTGTAATAGGAATAAAGGTAAGCAGCCTATTATATGTTTAAATTGAATATGGCCGGGGTAAATTCTATCTACAATATATAGATCTTTGGTGAGCTCTTCTCTAAAGCGCCGCGCTGTCCTATCAGCTATGAATTTCTAAATTCTTCGAAGTTGTGGCGTTGTTTAAAATAGGATTAATTACCATTGTTTCAAGAAAATGGAAAACTTTCCTAACGCAAGAGATTTCTCGTTGAATATTTCATTATAACTTAGCAAAATATTACACGAAACAAAAGATTTTAAAAGCAAAGCTGTATTTGATATCCTAAAAGCTATAACTGCTGCTGTTAAACCGCACCTATACAAGAGGCATTAAATAAAACTATTCGTTTGCGAGTACTTTTTAAATCAAAAGTAAATTACGTAGCTTCATCAACCGAAATTACAAAGTCAACTCAACAGAGTTCTAAAAATTTTACAACCCCAACTAAAAATTACTCCCGACCTGTGCCAGGGAAGCATTCCCTAGTGCCAGGCCAAAACGAACTTTATTATTAATACCGCATACGACAGACTGAGGGGCAGGTTAATTACTAGTCGCGTATATTCCTCGTGATTACTCGATGTTATGACACTGTAGCTGTGTCGGAGCGCAATGTTGATGCACTTTGAATTTTGGTCGCGCGTTGTTTAGATTTAATAAGAGTACTAGTAATCAATCAATTAAAAGATTATACAAGTTTCTAATTGTATCTATGATACAACAGACATGTTCAGAGATGTTGTACTGTTCATCTGCTGAACGGCGCCTTTTCTTTGTAACGAAAGAGCTACATGATAATGTTTCCTAAATGGTACATTTACCCCACATCAGCTCAGGTGGAATTGCAAGATATTAACGTCCTAGGTTTTATGGCCCGGCTCGGGGCGAAACTGTCTGTTCTAGTCAAATTAGTTTCAGTTTATTGCTTCTGTAATAGCGCAGTGACGAGAATGATGTAATGCTCCGTAGTCTGAATTATTGAAGAAAATCGAGCGATCTGTCGATTCAACCAGTTTACCGATCAGTTGATCAACAAAATATTGATATGCAAAATTGAGACAAGTAAAATTCACTAATGATACTGGGCGTAAATGACATTATAAAATAATTCATCACCTGTCAAAATTACCTTAATATGCATTGATTCCTTAATTGAATATCTCACCGGTCAAACTGAACAATCGAGCTGATTCGATACTCCATCAATCTCGACTAGTTTGTTTGTATTGTCTGTGACTCCGACACTATGAGGTTAAAGGTTATTCTGGAGATACGCAAATTGACGATGTGACTTAATTCGATCGCAGCAATAGTTTAGTTTATAAAGCCGGTAAATAAAATGTATTGATGAACGAAATAAAAAGTGAAGTGAAATGCGGCAGTTGACCAATGAACGATGATTATTTTCTCATTATTAAAATGAAATGTATTGAAATATATTTTTATAAGAGAACAAATTTTGGACTATATTCCCCTTTCACAAGCTTATTAAACGCGATATGGCAAAGCTATAAAGTACCAATACGTTTGTAAGAGAAAATAAATTTTGATATTTTAGTATCTGCACTTTTGGACCGAGTTTAACATCGATGCCGACGAGCTTCCGCCGTACGTGCTCCACATAAAGAATTTCGAGGCACTCACGCGGGTTGCGTTTTTTTAAAGGACCATTTTTTTAATGTAAGCCCGCATGAACATGACGTATAGCTTCTAAAGGAATTCATTAGCTTTTTTTCTATGTTTCAAATGTCTTTGTGGGATAGAAAAAAGGCTCCGAAGTCGTGACTGTAACCGATTAATAAATAATGCATTTTTGGAACGATTGATGATTTGTTAAAAGGGACTCGTACAAATTAAGCTTTTAGCTTTTTTAAAGCATAATTTACATAACAATGGTATGAATAAACTACTTTCTATGACGAAGAAGTAAATAGATATAAGCAATAATTTATTACCAAAGTAAATATTGTAAGGTTATCTAACATTAATACAAATTTAAAAGCAATAACCCTCCAGCACGTCTGAAACGTCACAGCCTCTGGATCGTTTACGTTCTGTACTTAAATGCAGGTGTTCAGCCATTTCGGATATCGGCCATGTGTGTGCTAATGGTATTGTGTTCAACTTTTTAATATATTTACGAGCGATTTGTCGTCTGTGTAAATTAGTATTATGTTGACTTATGAATTTAGGTTGTTAGGTATAATTAGCTCCCAAATATATCACCATGAATAAAGAGATTTGTGATTTGAGTATAAACTAGAAACATTAAAAGTTAAACCAATTGAACTAACCGGCAGTTAAATGTATCACGTTTAACGTGGGACGACCAATTGGGAAATTGAACTTCTAGTGATAATATAAATTTAATCGTTTCCACTTAAAAAGCTTTAACTATTGCAATAAGCGCACAGCATCATTTCGTTGTTTTTTATAATATACGAACCAGCTTAGTTTAGCAAAATAGCATTATTATGGGAACATAGCGTGCTTCATAGTAATCCGAGATCGTTTTTAAACTCTTGAAAGCTCAGGCAATTTCAATTTTACCAAAAAAGTGTGAACAGGCAATTTAATTTCGCGCGGATAGGTAGGAATAAACAAGGCCATTTTTCAGACTTACCCAAATAGCATTTTAGTACGTATTGCGCTTTATGCGGACATAAATTTGTGTCGGACGGTGCTTTTAAAACTACACCACTATTGCACATCGTAAAATCCGGCGAATGATACATTAACTGATTAAATCGAGGCAGGGTTGACATCGCTACATTCAAAAAACCTTCTGTTCCTTCTTTCGAAATTACGCGATTTTAAACGCATTTATAACAGGAGTTTTTATAGAGAGGCAATTAACATCTTTGTTTACTAAAGGTGCATAGCTGTAGAATTTATAAGTGAAAGCATACACAAACCCCGGCAAATAAATCCACCAGAATATTTTTATTTAAAGGAAATTTCTAAATAAAACCGACGAGGAAAATACGCTCAAATTGTTAGCGGCCCCGAAGGAATACTGGGCTAGGCTGATAGGTTCTGACCTATTATTCGGTATTCCATTATCACTGTATAGTAGTAGCAGTCATTGTAATTTAAAAATGTCACGAAATTTTTGAGAATGTTTTCGTATAGCAAACCTTGCAATAAGATGTGCTTGAGATTAAATGTCGTAAAAGAACACATTTAAAGCAAACATCGACAAAAATAAATGAGATTTCATAATAGGGATCGAACATGAATGTAAGCTAAATCGAATCAAAACCTGAGTCTTGAGATGAATGATAACATCGCGATTGTATTTAAGAATTCTCAAACCATACAAAGAAAACACTTAACGAGGTGAAAGATTTCAGCTTTGTGATAATTCATCAACAATCGTATAGACGTGTTCAATCAATCATCGCCGATCATCAATCAAACGTTCAACAAGTAAAAACAATGGCGCGACAGCCCTAGTTGAACAAAGCGTCTGTTTTATCTGTGTTAGTGTAGACGGATATTAATGTATGCTATAGTTACGTGCGTAACGAAGCGTGTAGTGGATGATGATTATGCATGTGTGCGTGCTAGGGCTGGCAGATGCGAGTTCGCAGGCAGCTGTTCGACCCCTGAAGCTTGGAGCATTGTCGGGCACGAGCTTGCTTTCACTGAATTATAGGTTATTATTATTATTATTACTGATATTTTTATAAGTGTTACAGTTGCAATCGCGTGTCCCCGCGGCGACATACTGGTCGTAATGAATGGTTAATGCTTGATGTTGTGCTTTTGTTACAAATGTTCGGCATGCAGTGCTTTAATGTTTTATTATGAAATTAGATTTTTCTTAAATATTTAAACAAGTATACAACAGCTTCAGTTCATTATGGGAAGGTATTATTTTAATATCGTGAAACATCCCTGTAATTCGTTAAACCCTTAGCAAACTCCTTAGCTTGATACAATGTAGGGTAAACAGATATAAATTTTATTAATGCACCCACTCAGTCTCGCGTCGTGTCTCCAGACCAAAATTAACTTTGGTACCGTGTATGAGATATTACACCATTCGCGGAAGATTACCATTTATGTAACCAAATGTGGGAAACCTTTATATTAACATAGAATTAATTTTGTTTACTCGTTAATAAAATAAAAAAAATATAAACGTTATATGCGTAACCTATTGAAACAGTTTGCAATGGGAATGATACCGTGTACACAGGGACCCACGAAACATAGCCATGAGTATGTAGACTGAAGGGCGTCAAAGTACGGACGCTCCCCTCACTATTGAGTTACAATCGATATCCGAAATGGATGGACGCTAAATCAACACGGACAACGCCATCAAATACATCTAAATTGATTTATGACAACTATTTTGGGAAAAATATTGCAGAAAAATTGTTTACATTCGACAAATACATAAGCTTTTTGTTTAATAAACCTACAAAAGAAATCATATGTATTAATTTAAATACGACTTAAATTGCCCCAAAATTCGTCTAAAAAGCGTCAGAAGCAAAATTTTATAATTTCCCTTTTATTGAATATGTATCGAGAGAGACCAGAATTGTCCGAGTTACGTAAGCAGTCATAATCGAAACGGGACGTTGTTAACGTAAATGAGACGTTTTCCGAAACCAATCACCGGTTAGTAGATTCGTAACGGCTGGTAAACATGAAAATCCTTTATAAGCACCCTGTTCGACCCTATTACACCCAAGCTTCATGTATTATAATACTTATTTACTTTGGAAATTGGTTAAATTGCGTGTTAAGTTGAGTTTGAAATAAGATATTTTCCAAATATTTTCAATAAGTTTGCTAGCCACGGTTCAAAATTTAGGGAAATTATAGGTTGCCAACAATGAAAACATCATAAAATCATAAAGATATTTCCTTGTACGTTTATTTCTTATAATATGTTTGTATGTGCCATACAAATAAACGTATACAAAAATATGTTGTATTGACGTTACAACCATTCGCTTTACAATATTTTCATATCACAATAACGTCAAACAGAAATCTTTCCTCAATCGATCTCTATACGTCAAATAAGACGCTTGTTATTGAGTCGGTTTTCAGTTTGAAATGCAGATATTTCGTGATGTTCAGAAGATACAGAATTGATTTAAAAATTGTATTATGTTATCAGACAATAATTTTTATATTTCATTTTAGTAACCGGGCTATACCAAACAAAAATAACTCATTATGTCAATAAAAATAATAGCAGTTATTGTAAATAACTAACATTTTTGTATTTTATCGTAGAAAGCTCTTAATTGCTACGAAGAATGACAGTACAATATGAGACAGACGTAGTATTAACGTAGGCATTCCTACGAACTGTTGCGGTAACGCTACGAGAACGCATTAAGCCGGGTCCACATTTGTAGCATTTCGGTGTATCGTATCTGTTGGTGGCTTCGGCGCGTATCATGATCGTTAGTTTGGACGCAAAATGATACCCGTTTATGATACTGCCGTATCGGTACGGCCCGATCCGCACTAAGCGCGTATCTTGATACACCTCGTATCCGATACGCGTATCACGATCGGTGGTATGGACGTATTTTGATACTGTATCACGATACTGGTACGATACTTGATACACCGCGAACCATCCTGTGTCGGTTTTTCGCGATCATCAAAGGGAATACACAACATCAATGGGGGGGAAAAGGGGGTGAACTTTTGTATTTTCCGCTGGTATACTGAAATTTTAAATCTCGCATCAATGGTATTCCACCATGTTTGTTTCGGTTTCTAAACACTTCAGGCCGTCTACGTCTAGATTTAACTTTTTTTAAATACTATTAATGATAATATAACAGGGCTAGTCACCCCAAACTGTGAGCAATTGCTGACATGGTTAAAGCGTTTGGGAACGAAGACATGACTGAACATTGGAGAAGGGAAAGGTGCACTGAAAGACACGCGCATCATGATACATCGGAAGAAAAGTGAAGCGTCTATATTTGTAAAGTTAAAGCGATACACTGACATGATACAGCATTTGATAAGTATGGACGCGTTTTTTACAAGATACGCTTAAATATACGAATGGACAAAATGAGGTCCATATTTATGATAAATACTAGATATACGACTGATCGTGATACGTCATTATGCTACAAATTTTGACCCGGCATTAGATACGTATTTTGACTGTTATATGAATATAAATGTAATAATCGTAAGTTGTAAAATGTCTGTTGTAATCGTAATATGTAATAATTTGTGTCCTAAATATCTCAACGCATCGTACGTGTTAGAAACAGATACTTTCCAAATAAAGAACATAATATCTACACAAAGGTGACTATATACATTTTGTCATTTCATCAACAAACAAACAAAAGAAATTACGTGTACCACCTATCAATTAACCTGGGCTTAATTTGAAACGCGCAAATGTTAAATGGCGCGAAACAAATTGTTTAATTCCCTTTTACGTCCGCCATTTTGAATCACGAGCTGTCATATTTCCCGCCGTTTTTGACATTTTAATTCGCGGTTTCGGCATTAAGATTTTTCGCCGCTTCGGGCTTCCAATATCAACGGTGATTTTACAAAAAAAAATATATAGAAATTATCATAATTATTTGAAGTACTACTACTACTAATAGAACATGCAACCTGTCACATAGTTAAACCGTTTTCAGTATTCAACTTCTGAAGCCACCAATTTGCGTCATTTACAAATATATAAGTAGGTATCTTACAGCGTTAAAAGACGTATTAATTTAAATGAGTTTAGCTCTGACCGGTCACCCTTCGTAAGTTTTTCGCTGAGTCAGTCATTATATCGGCCGATTACAAAATGTTTCGTTTCGTTCGGGTTGTTGCTCTTTCTAGTGGAACGGGTGACTCATTGTTATAAATTTGAGTATCCCTTTTTCCTACATTTCATGGAGTCCGAATTATGATATAATTTTCCAGACTGAAATATTAACTGTACGTGACGTCAGCCGGTAAATTCATGAGGTCTTTCATACGAGAGCAGCAGAAGCATGGACGAGGTTTGCTCTTTTATAAATTTGAACACAATATTATTTGTATTATTAAACCATCTCCTTTTAAGTTTATTTCATGTTATTTACACTGTGTGTGCATCCTATTCAATGCAGCTTAACAGATTCGTATGCAAATTGAAGCACAAAAGCTGCAACCGTCCCTTATGTATTGGACTAGTAAACAAAGGTATTATTAATTGCAGTTTAAGCTTTAGGGGTTGAAAAAGGATTAGTCATTCAATATCACCCCAAATGCAGCTGTGTAGATATTGATCTCTTTCACTCGTTTTTAGTTTAGGCGCGTGTGAGTAAGAGGTCCGTCGGTCCACCCTTCGCAGAGAATATACGCCACGCGCCAGAGGGACACTAATAATAATGAAACAGTACAATTGAACTCGGAATTAAGTAACATCGGTCACGAGATTAATAATAATACCTCGACAAATAAAAAAGCATAGTCTTTGTGTATGAAATGGATTGATGTATTAAAGATACAATAATGGGAACCAAATGTTAATAATAGATGCAATCATTTTTGTCTCATTCTATTTATAGCTTTATATATTTTAAAGGGGCATGCACTTGGTTATTTTATTTTGGTCGTAACAAGATAGAAATATAGTAATGAGGTTCTATCACATAAGTGCAAAGCAGTTGACACGTCACTAGTTCCGCTCCAAAAAGTTAAACAGCCGCGGTTTACGTCCTAATTAACAATAATAATTAATTCATAATTTAATCCGTTCACAAAGCGAACACTAATATATAACAATACACGGGGATTATGGCATTATATGATGAGCTCAATTATAAATGCCACTATTTACTATAAACTATGTTTTGTCATTACTTAGTTGTATAATTTCGTGGTTTCACTACGGATTAACCTATTTTTCATTTCGACTCTTAACACGAGAACTCCAGCTACAACAGCGGAATAAAAAGGAAACACAGAGAGAAGGTTGTATGAAACAAAATCGAAAAGCAAAAAAAGCATGAATCGAATATAATTTTTTTGAAGAAAAAAAAAACGCTTAGATAAACTATAGGGTTGCCAGCTGACAATATTTCCAAACCATAAATTTTGCCTAACGCGAGAATTTGATATAGCGATGGGAAGAAGCCCCTTAGTCATAAATAAACTACCTCAGCCCGTGAATAGAAAGGATAAAAAGATTTTGCGTATTATCGCCGAGGACATTTATTTTCTGTCTACTCAAATTGTTCTCCTTGGCCGCGGCCTCAACTAAGGGGGCAGCGATTCCCAGTTGCTGGTATTATTCAGTTTGACGTGACCGAAGTATTTTGTTTTAAACAAAATATAGTCTAATCGAAAATATTTATGACATTTGAATAACTTTACATGGACGTTGAAATAAGTCACTTCTACTACTAAAAGTTGATCAATATGATAATCGATTGTTACTTGATCCAAACATTTTTCGCATTCACGCCATCCAGAGAGCTGTGAAGTGAGAACCCTTTTAGCCGGCCTGAGTATATATTGAATACTAAACGTACGACCGTCTTAGGAAAATCTGATTTGTTTTAATAAATTTATATACACTTTCATACAACTTTGTCACTGGAGCCTTCTATTTCAGTATAAAGCATGATTTTTGGAATGTCTTTAGCTACCCATGTGGGATCGGAAAGACCCCATTTAGAGTGGATTTGTTACATCCCCCGGCTTATGGCTCTGAACTTAAGCCTTTTTTATTGTTTCTGGTGTATTTTTCTTTTTAGTTTTATATAACTAGGAGTTCGTTCTTTTGAGAAACTAAATATTTGTTTATGTAATAAAGTTGATATTATTTACAAAATATACTATTGGTCAATACTGAAATTGATAGGATTTTCAAACGGACCTAAAATCATTAGAAGTATGAATAAAAGGAATAAGAAATCGGTGCAGTTCAATTAGCGGAATGTGGAACCGTTTAAAGGTTAGCCGAGATAAAAAACTACGGAACCTTAATTGGAGACGCCCGAGGCGGATTTTTCCTTTCCGAATAGCTTCAATTAAAAACGGATATTTTATTGTTTAAACAATATACAATAATATTTTAGTGAAAATTTGAAAGTATTATTTTGGAAATTGGCACTAAACAGCATGGGGTATTGATATCTGGCAAAATGCCAACAAAATGGAAGTTAGATAAGTTCTTTTTCCATGACTAAATAAAACAGGGTTTTCTTTGTGCCAATTCACTGACCAACTATTAATTATTCAGGATTAGACGTCTAATTAATAGTTAATAAATAACTCGTACTGAGCACACCTTTCTTTTTTCTATAGTTCCACGGAATGTAAAATACAGTGTTTTTCATTAAAATTTGCACGTTAATACTTCCAATAAAGCTGGAAAAATACCGCCAAAGCTTTCCAATAAGTTGGCAATTCCGGCCGAATTCAATTTGTTTGATAAAAAATGTGTCCCAACGCCGTGCGATTGTTTGTGAACATCGCTCGTCATTTCCTTATTTGTTTTCGTCCGACTTTATCTCTTCATTCTCTCCTTTAGGGAATCGAAGATCGTGTTATTTTAATCTAGAAAAATCATAAATTATTCGTCTTGCGTAACTGGCTATGTCTTCACACGTAGCTTCGACTGTCGTTTCTATTTAAAAGTGCACAATTGTACAATAGAACCGGTGACAAAACGGTATTCGCATTATGTCGTCGCGTTGAACATTTCTTTCTTAACGTTGGCTGACAAATTCTTGTTATAAAAGCGGAGAAATTCAAAGTAAATTCGAATCTCTCACACAATAAACTCCTGAATACAATGTTACTTATCTGAGGAGGTCCGTTGGCAAACAAATTGTACGCTGTCATCGTATTTCTTGAAATATAAAATTGGAAAGCTTTGAGGAGCGATGGCGTAATTTGTCTTTGCGCACTTTGACAGGCGCCGCTCGTTACGAGTCAAATTGTTTCATTCGGTCCTAGAACCGCCTCAAAACTAATTAATCACGTGCGAAATTAAATTGGTTTAACGACACTCAAATTGATACGTTTTCATAGAGACAAATAAAAAAAATATAGAAAACCATTCGTGTGGCAAAAACTATGCCACGGTCCGTTACAAACAATCTGACGTTTTCACAAAAATCGGGATACAACAATTTGACCACAGCACGTCGGTCGACGAGCGGTTAAACAATAGTTTGAAACGACGTGCCTCCAACCTGTTGAGTGTGACCCACATTCGGCTCTAGATTTTATCTAATCTAGCTTTAATTTGTTCGCTAAACCGACGGAGGGTTCACCTGCGATAAAAGTTGTTTATTGGTGAAGTGGTGCGATATTGCTAAGTGATGACCAAAGCACTAAGAGTATTTCCATGTGATATTACGTTCTATGTAAGTTTTGAAATATACGTATACGTGATTTAAATTCAGAACCTTTAAAACAGCCCGTTTGAATAAGTAAAGTGTTCCCACGGGTCACTACCTTTTTAACATCAAACATCAATCAACTAAGATGACAAACATAAGTTGTCCAATCATAATAAAACGGACGATAGGGTCCTGTATTGTTTTATTAGAGAAACCTTTAAATATTCTCGTCTCGTATTGGTATAGGAAAATGAAAAACAAATAAAAACTCCCTTTCAATCCGATAATAAACAAACAAATATTTTACATCTGTGGAATAATAACTATCCGATACACATCCCGTATGTAAAAACATTACGCGTAACGTCGTAAAAATCGTCGTAACCGACTACCTATTGGCATTCAATGTACCGTCCCGGCCGTTATTCGATTTGCCCTTCACCCCACCTGTGCCGCTACATGTAAAATATTAGACATTTATGGTCTAGGGAGATGGAAGAAGCGTGTCTTAATGCTCTTATAAATGATTTAAACAATAATAAAACAGACGCACATCGCGTTCAAGCTCCATGTGTTTTCGCTACGTATAAACGTACAGTAATGCTTTATACATGTTTACTTCAAACATGCTTTGGTCCAAGGTAGGAGTTTCGAATGTCAAGTAAGTTTGAGCAAGCTTTTGCTTATTAAATATAAGCTTCGTTCACTATCCCACTATTCAGTCGATACACACTAGAGGTAGTTGAAGAGGGCCGGCGAACTACAAGAAACTGTGCCACTTGTTGCTTAAACAGCTATTTTTGAATGACAGCTTGAACCCTTTAGACTTGTTCTCTAACCTCTACGAATCCCCGTAGCAATTATTTAAGTACCTACCTAACGTTCAAAGGTTGGATTTAATATCTAGTCGGCCACGTGCACCATTTACATAGGCCTAGTATTACGTAGGACCGATAGCTAATCTTAAATTGTTCGCTCAACTAGACAATATAACATTAGACGCATTAGTCACCCTGCCTACAACTTGCCTAACTACTCGTTGCATTGGGTTCTACCGATTAACTGATTAAATCGTAATGAGTAATAACCTACCTCAACATAAGGCGACTTTCCTTTTCGACTTACATTTATATAATTTGAAAATATTATCGCTTCGTTCATGTGAGACACGCTTTATCGAGTTGATTTCCGGAACGATAGAAACTTTGGTAACATTGAACAAGTTTGTAAGTGGGAAAGTTAGATATGAATTTTATTTCAGGGGACAATATTGGGCGGGACACAAATTTCATTATCTCGAAAACATTGTGCTTAAAAAGAGGGAATAAAAGCAATTCAATAGAGACTCAAAATGCTTATTCTTTATTAAATTTACTTTATACGATGGCGATCAATTTGTTTCTAATTTAAAATGTGTGTCGACGAGTCGTTGCGATTAAAATCTATTTTTTTAAGAAGATAAATAAAGAACGCGTCGTGTGAATACCCAGTGCCTCATTTGATACTCCAAAAAGTTTGCCACTCGTGTCCCTATCGACCCTTACCATTGACCTTCTCCAAGTTCGAACAAGGACTTCGAAACTTGATCGAGATCATACTCCCGAATGGTCTAACGTTGGAGCTTTTTATTCACGCATTGACGTATATATAATTACGATTATAAAATTATAACAATTGTCGAGTTTCAATAAAATAATACACGAACAACTCCATATTAAACTAATAAAAGTATTTAATATGCATTATTTAATATCCCATAATACTGATTCTTACGGTGCTAGCTCAATGGTATGAAGCATCAGTTTAAGTCACGGTTCGAGGATCAAACTAAGTCGAGCGTGGGAAAGTAAATTTTCAATTTATCGGTAATTACACTCACAATCCACAATACTATGACGGAACTCGGACGGAAGAGATTGATCAAGGACAAGCGTCACCCACCGAGCCCGGAGCCACACTGTATAGTTTAACCTACCAAGCTGTCATTACTTTTAAAACAATTATAAAGTAATTAAACTAACGTGTATAACACGTACTTCCTTATCTCTCCGAGATAAAAAATCTATTACAAAATGCAAATTAAAAACAAGTCATCGCGCTAACGTCGGCCCTTTTCTTCACGAGCTGAAAACGTAATTAATGTACTTCGTGAACGCACACGGCTAACCAGTGTATATTGACCTTCCTAAATTCAAATGAACCACATGCGCGCTCATCGTATGGTTAGAATATTCTCAAAGAAATACATAGCGGTATAAGCTTACCTGCAAATCTAATGATATAATACAAACGCAACGTAATGACACAACATTTGTCCTATAGGGAAAGTAGGTTTAACGGTGTGCTAAAAACATTTACTATCAAGTATCAAGGCGTCTATTTCCCTAGAAACGTAACAGTTTATGCAATTGTGTAATTGAATCAAAGTTATTACGTCATCAGTTGCGATAGCAGCGCCACCCTGGGTCAAAGTAAAGTGGTCGCTAGGAGGAAGCGGGCTGCGCTTTACGAGGCATGATTTAAATACCGGCGGCCCTGTGTTATCTGTCATCGGCCGACGTGACTGTACACGCACATTCCCTGCTGTCTAATAGGTATTAACTTAGCTTGCTCGAAAAACGGGTAATTTTAAAGGCATTTTTATTTTTATTTATCTCCGCCATAGATTTGAGATCTCCGTCGTGCGTTTTATAAAACCAATCTGTAAAATTGTCAATTTATTCAACGAAACGTCAAACTCAAACATAGGCCCACCGAAGTGAATTTATAGACGTCAAAAACATAACCTCAAATCTGATCCTCGAAAAAGGTTTTATCTAAAAATGTCCTCGAGGATTATTGCCGTCCGAGTGTTCGGTAATCCCCCAGGGCCGATGACAATCTCATTTACGATTTGACGCTTTGATTACATCGATCCTATCTAAATTTTGATTCCGCTTAAGCTAATAAGAATCGTAATGAGAGGAGCTTATGTCATCAGAGGAAAATTGAACTGATATAAGAAATTCCGAACAGAATAAAGTAAATTTGGATTAAAAAACAAAATAATTTTAATAAACTCCGCCGACAAGGATTCATATTAATAATGGAATAAATAAAAGATTTAATTCACACGACATTTTTCCTCACTAGTGACATCTATGTTTTAGTTCTTATAGTTACGAAAAGAACTTGCACTGTAGCTTAACAGATGGCAGGACTAGTAGGTACGATGAGCAAGTAACGATATAACTGGTTCAGATTTGTAACAAAGAATCGGCTGAAATGGTATTTAAAATAACAATTAAACAATTGAAATTAATGTTTCAATGTATTGTAAACATAAATCGTTTATACAAGTTCGTTAATGTCTAAACAATGTGAAAGTCTTGCCGGGAGGAAGTTGCGATGTATTAAATTTAGCTAAAATGAATAAACTTTGCTCAGCGGTACAACTCGAGTTAGGTTAAAATTGAATTTCGCGAAACAAGATAAGTTGTAATCGGGTAATCGAATGTTTAATGTAAATTATTTGCAAATAAATCGTAGTCCTTGTTTACCTAATAAACTTAATAAGCTGTTGAAAATTATCTCTAATAATCTATGTATTAAACTTCAACCACCTAAAATGGCAGCCGTTACAGAATTTAAAAATGCCCATATATTTGTAACGCCTATTAAAATTCATGTTAATTGTTAACGACACTTCGCCCTAAACAAGGAAACTGCTAATAAATAAAGAGCCAGCCTGTCAACATGGGCTTGCCCTTGGCCAGAATAATTTAACAGCTTTTTACCACGACATCTTTACGTTTTACACTCGTTATTCGTCACCGGGTACCCGGCCACTGTGCGACACAAGGCCGTTTATTGCTTTATAGACATACCTGTGTCTATAGAGTGTAGACTAAGGAAAACGGTCAAATTTGTGACCACGTTTAGTTGCAAAGCTTTTAAAATTGCTTAAATTTCGTTTTCTTTCTGTATAATAGCGTATATAATGGTTCCTATACACTTGTTAAATAATATGTGTGTCTAGACTGAGCGCCAAGTGACAAGATGAGTCAAAGACATCGATTAGCATTCGATGGAGGTCTCATAAATTATTCGCGTTTCCTGTACTGATAGTTGGAATCACTTGTTAGTGTGCGTTGGGCCTGAATAGTGTCATTTGCCAAATGTGGCTATGTAACACGTCAAACAATGTACACACGATTATATACTTCCTGCCATTTGAGGCATTTATTACATTACAATACTCTAGATTGATATGTTAGAGAGATGTGAAGTTAACCGACTTCGTTAAACGTAACAAGTAATTTAAGGCTGTGCGACTTGAAATTACGCATGTATTTATGAAAACCGGTCACTTTTATTAAAAATACTTACTCGTAAAACTTGTACAAAGATGAAAAGTGTGATACGTACCTGCAACAGAAACGATAAATAATTTTTTCTTAAACACATTTATATATATATAAAGTGATATTTTTTTACAGAACAGAAGCGTATCTCACTCAAAACCGGTCTTAGGTGCCGTCTTAAGAACACGTAAGACTGTCAAGTCACCCCTGAGATGCCGTTCCCACGATCAGGTGCAACAAAAGGCTAGTAGATTTGAATAAACGCATAGTGCAACGGTTCTAGCCATTGTATTTTCACAGGGGTAGTTTTATGTCTTACGTATAGAAATAATAGATTTTATCCCGCGGGAATCTAAGCCCCTATGAGAATTAATTGTCAAATGTCTAACGGTTAAATTTTACGAGTTTTCGACCTGTCAAATACTAGAATATGTAACGGCTTCATGTCATTCTTATTATTAATCATTCAATTGTTTTATAAGAAAAATAAAATCACACAAATTTTACATTTAGTAACTTTTTGCAAATATTTTCTATTAAACCTATAATTATTGTTTCAGTGGATAGTTTTTTATAAGAAGAAAGAAAAGAACAAGGCGCACAGAACAAATCAGCGAGGCTTCAATAAGATGTAAATCGTGTCATTATAACATTACTACGGAAATTAAGACAATAAATATTAATTATAGGGGAAATTCAATTGAACGTCGTTACATCTCAAATGAATACCTTTATGGAGACGAATTTCCGTTAAATGGATGTAGGCAGTCATTTAGGCGGACGATTTGGTTCAAGTCATAGGCAGAGATCGACCACGTCGTAAAGGGAGAGTTTAGGGGTACCTGTATGATATTAACTTACGTTCAGTAGTTCACATACTAGTTTCATTTGAATTGAATAACGAAACTTTTGTTCTTATTCTGATACAATGTTATACAGATAACTATAGTCGAAATCGAGATAGATATTTCAAATATCATTGCTCATTCGGGCTCAGTAATCGCATCAGCTCTTGACTTATGGGCCTAAGTGGCGAGTGCCTCTCACGCGGAGAAATGAACGTAATTAATTTGATTAATCGCAAGTGCCGTCTTCGGAGCATTCCATGATTCAAGATGAGCATCGGGGACTATTACAGCCGAAATAAGATCCGAATTAAAAAATAATTTGCGAACTCTAACCAAATCCTTCAGCCTGGTTAGCTTTAGATAAAAAGAATATCAAATATAAAAATTATTTAAACAAGTTCAATACTCATTCAATATTCATTTTCTTCAGAAGTGGTAAATATACCACCAATACTTTATTAGATATTTACAGCGAATTAGCGCAGGATTCTTAAATCAGAACAATGATAGAACAACTAGGCCAACTCCAAGACTATTTCAATTCGACACTGGACAATCGAGGAATGGAGTAAGAATTCCTTATTTCAACTCGAACCTTGTACTGATAAATTAAAGTGATTTATTAAAATTTCCATAAATACAAAATGAAAGGAATTGGAATTTTTTTTAAGTGAAGCGTAGCACAACAAAGGCGTTAATCGTAAGCCGACTGATAAGATTAGAGTGTGGCGCTGCAACTACCTGTGAGATGGGTTATCTAATCTTGAAAAGCTCAGGTAAAGGTTTCTGAGAACCACATAATTACAGTCCCTTGTCAAAACATGTTGTTTCTTTGGTTTTTAGCTTTCAATAAAGCAAGATGGCCGAATTGGGAGCCGATGCATCAGGAATAATTGGACAACATTCCTAACATTACTTAAACAACGCTGTTATTACACAAAGAGATTAACATTGTGTAATGTGTATGTATTAAATTCTGCAGCGGAGACAATTCTTCTTCAGTTTTGAATATAAATCTAAGCTTAGAATTAATTACCGACAAGGAATTGAACGTGCATGTATTGTTATAAATGAATAGAAAGAAATGTTATAAAGTTATATCATATTTTTAATTAAATTCGGAATAAATGGAAATATAATAAATAGAAACATTTAATATATTTGACGAAGATTATTTTCCTCATATACATTACCGAAACTCCGTCCTAAGAAGTATTTCATAATAAATTAAAGAGATCGTTTCGAGGAAAAACTAAAATACACGTTACTCACGACTGACACAAAAGATATCCTACACAATAAATAGATGACTATAAATACAAACCGGAAACATTCTTCCAAGACAACAAGGCAATATTGATATTAACGAGCTATTCGTAAATAATTATTTTACAGAATCCCAAAAATTTTCAATTGAAAAAAAAAACAGGATGTCAGCGACATCAAACAATGGGATAAGTCATGATGCATAGTATATTTCTACGTCCGATAAGATCAAGTATGATTTATTGAGTTATTATTTGCCGGAAATAGAACCTAGGACCTCCATGTACTTATGCGTTGAGCACTCAGCGGAAGTTGTATAACCGTTGTCTCAACGTATTAAATAAACAACAATGACTAGTTTTAAATTATATTAAAACAAAAATATCGATAGAGAACCAAGATCATATCTATTCCCTTGACCACAACATTAACAGTGCCGACCGACATTTGCCAGTTAAAAAGTTAACCAATGTCAAATTTCGTTACACCATTTAATAATGCCAATACAATAAAATAAAAAAAAATATCGGCAAAGTCAAATTATAATTGCCTTGTAAGCAGTCGTTACATGAACCGATTCATAATAACTAACCTTGACCTAAAATAGAACCTTTACTTACGAAAGTGTTTCCTACTTAGCAATTTGACATGACAAACTACATAAGCAGCTAATTTGTCGGTTATCTTCTATTAATTTTGGCAATTAGGAAATAATACATGGTATTCCCACTTCATACGCAGTCGTGGATACAAATGTCTAAATAAATTCATGAAAAGCAACGAAACATACCCAATGCCTAAAAATCCCGGCATAGTTCAAAAGGCACCCACACAAAGGGCGGAGTAATAAAATCGCAACTAAACGTAGGTACCTACAATACGCTCAAATTGAAAGGCAATTTCAGTGAAAGCCTCCTTCAAGGGAAGAATAAGGTTTTATGTCGACAAATGTAATTTTTCCACATAGTTTCACTTAAATATATGATTTTCCAAATTGATGGTTGACTCAATGGTTTTTCGTTCGTATTAATTTAAAACGGGTTTAACGACAACGATATTCACATTTTACTGTAAAACTGTATTTAGAAAATATGTCATCAAAATAAATCAATATGTTGAAGGACAATAAGGCACTATTTAACTGATAAAAAGTATTCCAGATAAGCACGATAAAGTGAGAGGGTAGATAAAAATATATAATAGAAATAAATAGCCGATATTCACAACGAGACACACATTGAAACATAAGACCTTAAATATTTAGCCGTGAATTGTTGTAGGAACAACTTCTCGCCTTATAAAAGTTCGTTAAACTTTTTAACTTACCAAAGGAATCCAAATCCGTTCATTAAAAGTTAAATAAATTATTCTCAATGCTAAAAACTATCGTCACTACACTACGAGAAAGACACTAAACTAATTTGGACAATGACTAGATATAAACTGTGAGCACATCCGTACGCGTCAACAGTCGATTCATAACTGACGGCTGAGTCGACAGTCGACACTCGGCGAGGGTCAAGTTTTTCGGAGAAAAAAAATGAATGCAGGCAAAAGCGCCCATACGGACGAGATGCCTTTAACAAAAAGAACCCTAAATATTACCGGCAGCGAATGATTCTCAAATTGTTTCCGACAATTCTATAGATATTTTTATTGTCAAATTTATGTTGTGTATAGTTGCACATTTTTAATTAACAGATCAATATGTTGTATGACCATAAAACTATACAGCGATGTTGTATTATAAAATATAGTTTGTAATTTTCTAACTTATCAATGTTTTTAAAGTGCGTTACTTCTAAGACATTGACAGTCACATTTCAAGGTAACCGCCGCGTTCATTGTACTCAATATAATGACCCCGCTTTGAATTATTTTTATGAATATTTAAAGAAAAAACTTGTTCCTTGAAAAATCAGACAAGATCATGGCATGATGTAATCATTGGTATTGATTGATTTTCGTATCCACAATTAGTTATGGACCATATTTGATGTGAATTAAACCAATCTAGTTTTGATTTTAATCGGTTTTATTTAAATGAGCGCCGTTTCTAAGGTTTATAAATAAATTCAAATGAAAAAGCTTCAATATTAAGACGAAAGAGAATGGTGATCCGGACCTTTAAGAAGATTAACTTTAAAGTGCAAATCTTTTGAAAGAAATTTACAGATTTGATCGTGGATTTCAAAGTTTACTTTTCAAAACGTATTTATTCAAATCTGATATCACTCTCATGAGAATATTTAGTTCTATTAAAGCGATACTTAAAATTATTAAAGACTTAGTTTTTATCAAATAAATTCATTACTATTAATTGTGATGACATTTTGGTGCTTTATTAAGATAATTTATTATTTGAAACCAAAAATAATAATACAGACTCAAAAACCGACGACACGTTTGAGAGCCGTTGGGTCGCGCAGCTGCCGTGCACACATGGGACACGGTGTACGCACAGCGTATACGTGTGTGCGCGTGCAAGGGTGTTTAATGCGTGGGGTGTCCCGTTTAATGATCATTGCTATATTGATTTCACTATTATTACTATGTACTTGTTCATAGAAAAATACATTTGATTTAGTAACTAACGGTCGGGGCGATGTTGATAATACTGTTATGGGCATTTATTATTTACCTATGTTATGAAAGTTTCCGTTGTTTTTGCCAATTCAAAACGAATATATAATCTCTGTTTTATTCTGAGCTTCGGTTGAGAAGTTTAGAAATAAATAGCAGGAGTTGTTGGGTTCCATTTAATGTTTTCACTTCAATATGTTTTTGTCATGGGGTGGCTAATTATTATTCAACGCCAGATGTTGGCCAAATGCTCGTCCTTATTTAACTATTAAATCTACTTTCAAGAAGAGGATAGGATATTAGGATTTCTTACATCCGAATTATTTATGTTATTACTTCAAAAGTGCCAGTGCTAATTCATTACAAACCAAAATACTAAAAAAGCAACTTACTTAAAGGACATGTGTACAGATGAATCAGATCGTATAGAAAAACGCTACCACAAATGTGTAAAAGTGTCGGGTTTTTTAAATAAACCTAAAAGAAAATAGACCTTTCAAAACAAAAGCTTTACAACGAATAATGCACTTTTGTTTATATTTTCCACCAGTTTGATTGATTCTAAAAACTCACACGGGCTCAACGGTAAACAAAACTATGAAACACAAAGACGCACACACTGACAAGTGTCGCGCATGCGCGTTGAGGTAGGCGCAATCACCCATAAAGTGCATAGAAATTGCAGTGGGGACGTCATATTCTCTACGCTGAGCCCTTGTTGCTGTGCACTTACTCAATATCGTGACAAAAAGGATTATATTTCGAGACTAAGCAAAATCTTTAAGTTTTAATTAACATAAACTGTCTATGTGTGAAAAGATGAATGATGTTTATATTGGTTTTTTAGTTTAATAGTCAGTTGAATATTGCGTTAGATCTTATACCACTGCAAACGGCAGTAAACTGCAGGCTCAATTACCTATGGAGGTAATAATATGATATTGTACCAGGGTCAACGTTCGGGTCATCGCCCCCACCATATGACGATTTTTTATGAGTTACAGTGTAAAGAGATGATTCATTCTTTAACGGTGGAGATACAATGCTCATTTTTGAATTATCCTTCATTTGTATGTAATGTTCAGTAAAATATTTAAATGTTACGACCTCGCAATGATTTAAACACATTTAAACCATGTATATCTTAAACAAAATTCACGATATTCCTGACGGTATTTATCGTTGGAATTAAACTCCAAACACTCCAACAAGCTAGCGCCATCTACTAATTGACTGTTGAATGTGCCGTTCATAACCGAGTTTTTCTATACATGTGAACGGAGAGTTTTTAATGACAATTTTAGCAAATAAAGCAGTTGCAGTCCAAACGGAATTAAAAAAGCATGACCTACACTGCAGCGAAATAAAAATATGCCAAACATTTCGGCTTAATAAATTACATAGGTACTGTCACGGACAGTGTCATTAAAACAGTCTTAGCTTTAGAAGACGCTCATTAAAAACCTTCCTCGTTAGTTTCTCAAGAAAAGTGAAGAAAAATAAACATTTTCGTTGCTGGTGAAAAATCTTTATAAAATGTCGAATTACGTTTGCGACTGTACCTGTTAATTGGGTCTTAGGACGGGAATTTTCTATTTCCATGATATAAATTTTAAATTTAATAATATTTCAATTTTATACTGAGAGCCAAAAACGCCACCTTTAAAATTGGACCGATGTCTTCTGTCAGAGATAAAAGTTAATAAATAAGAACAAAACACCAAAACTGATTTAAAACTAATGTGAACCTTTCGGCTCAAGATGAAAGGATATCGCGCGCATCGTTTAGTCTTTTTATTTTGAGTAAATCGATTTTGAAAGTATCAACGCATTAATAAATGAATGTGGGACAGAATGAAGCTTTTACAACATCTGTGGTTACGATAGCTTCCTTTAAGTACGTGAAAAAAACAATAGTGTTGTACATAATATCGGTACAAAACCTGTACAAAGGCTTTAAATGTCATCTCCATGTAAATAACAATGCTATATCTTATTGTTTACACAATGGGTAAGGAGCGTTCGGAGTCACTCCAAGTGGCCATTTAGCATATTAACAATACAATGTAATATTTTATTAATAATGTTAAACGGAGTTCAAGTATAAACTCAATGTTTTTAATAATTATCTCAAGAGCAATGACAGATAAGGAACTAATTCGCGGTTCACTGTTTCTTTGTTTTTATTTGAGACTTTACCTAGTTTACTTATCTTATCTCAATGTTTAATATAGTTCAATGCGTGGGATATAAATAAAAAAAGATTTAATAATGCGGAAACTTCCGTTCTTATTACAAATTATTAATAATAATATTTATATGTCTAGAATATGTCAAAAAGAGATGTGGTTTTTCCATCAATGACAGTGTAATTTATTTAAGTGATCGATACGCTCGCACATCTCTATTTTACATAAGCAACAGTCCTTCCGTTTAGTGTTGCGTTTCGTGACGATATCGATGTCGGCTATTCGATATTATTTCATCATATAAATCGCTAGGACGAGGATACGGTTTTGCTCTAGATACGAGGAAGCCTTGTGTACATCCTTTCCATCCCATTCAGTACTTAGCATATTGTTTGCGTAGTCTGAATGAAATGAAAGCACATGCCACATTTCTGCGTTCACTAATAATTTTCTTCGGTTAGAAACAAGTTCATTTTCCATCAGTTATATGATCCTTCGTCACATTTAACTAAAGTTTAAGGTGTGTTTAGGATCGCGTCCTGCTGATAACCGCCAACGCGTGTTTCAACTTTTATTTTCAATATAATATCACTTTTTTGGGTTAAATATATTGTTTCATCGTTACTAATGAAATTAAATTATCCGAAATATAGAACAAAGAGCCAGACAGAAGTAATATATTACTGCCGAAAACCATACACAAGGGTTATTTATATCAAGTGTTTAAATAGAAAACACTAATAAGAATGTTTCGTACCGGTAAATAAATATAATAATACATGAAAATGAAGTATAGTGGAAGTGAATCGGTAAGAATACGGATACTAATAGGAATGGGTTATAAAACTATGCAGTGCTCACTAAGCAAAGCACGTCGCGTCATAACAAACTCGACGCGGGTGTGGGGTTTGGGGGGAGGACGCAGCGGTTGCCATGGTAACCGCCGTGTTTACCTCGCCGTATCGATCGGTTCCTGTTTACATGCCGGGGATTCGGATCCCGGCTTGTGCTTTATGTAACTAGCACGCTCTTCTGTTTTAATGTCTTTGTTTTTAGATTGAATCGCCTTATTGCACGATACAAATAAACGATTACGGATTTGTTCGATTTAAGTCAAATGATGCATAAAACAACGCGATGCGAGAACTGCTATTTGGATTTCGATAACAAAAACATTTCTACGAAATTAACAATCACAAATAAACGAATTTTTACACAGCTAATCAAAACGGCCCAGCAATTTATATTTCCACGAAAACCGACAAAATAACCGATTTGTAAGTAAATTGCTGTTTCGATTTCTGGTAAAGCTTAATATAATTGTCAATTTCCAATGTACACTTGTTGTTTTAATAACTTTAGTACAATGTAGAGGAAAGCTTTACGCAAACAGTTCATCATCAATTGAGAAGTGAGTTATCACTATAAATCCTGTAAGCCTTTGATGAAAATCATCAGGAATTTGACTAATGAATTCGGGCAAGAGCCAGCGCGTGATAACAAACAAAGGTGGATATAACGATTGTTGCGTTTGTTTACGCGAGTCGGTTTTCCGTGCTCTGTACAATTTCAATTCGCAATTAATTTCTTGCTTTAAACTGCTTTCATCTCAATGCGTCTCTTAAATCATAGAAACACACTCAAACATTTCTGGTACTGGTTTGGTTTATCGGTTCCGGAGAGGCAGACCACTAAGGTCTATAAGCATATAATTAGTCACCGGTGACCAGTTTACACTACTTAATTAATGTATAGTTATTTTATTTATTTATTTATTAAGGTTTACCATATCATAAATAGAACTAAATCTACGGCATATAGTACAAACTATTTTATCTAAAATGTATGACAATTTAAGTAAACATAAGTGTTACAAAAATAATATTAAAAAAATACAATTAAAATATATACAAGATAAAATAAGCATACAATACAATAAGAATACCAAACAAGCAGAAAAAAATTATCAGCAAAACAGCGAATTAGGTTCGAGATAAGCATTTAACAATGCTTTATCTAAAACCGATCAGCCCACTACCGAATAAGTACTGTAAGTTTTTAACCTCGTGGTAGACTATACTAGATAAGGTAGACCTGGTGGTGCACTATAGCCAAACGCAAAATCGCGGCCATAAACGATAATTTGTGACCCGGAAAGAACAGTAAAAGTATCATTAATATAAGCGATATTTCAGCCATCCTTCATTGTTACGGCGAACAAAAGACACCATGGGCTGTAATTCCACGAGCAACGATTTAAAAGGATGATAAAATGGTCAAGTTTCAATTTAATCCCATAAATCTCCATTATGTATTCATTGCAGGAAACGTTTAATTATTTAATTAAATATTTGGTGCATGGGCCGGTTTTAGTTCGAGTCGACTACATTATCCCTTAATTAAACTGTAGCCAAGTTTGTATTGATGAATTATTAACCACTATTCATCACTAATTACAACTGTTATTACTATTGATACAAAGGCTTGTAATCTATATCTAGTAACACGAAATGAAATGGGAAACGGGCAAATTCAATCAAAATATTATATTATTTTACATAAATTCGATTCAATTTACATTTGATGAATATGCCATTTTATTCACCGACTATTCGATATTAATCAATCTAAACTTAATTAAAAGGCAATGTACAAAACATACAACGTACAACAATTAATTATTTTCAACATTATAAATAAAATACTTGTTTACCGGATATAAACAGTGTTCAACTGTTCGTGTGGGCGGTCGAATTGTCCTTTCAGAAACGAATCTCTTAAGGAAGTTCCTTCGAGGGATGAACTACCTTATACTGATAACGAAGGTTGAGCCTATCACCCACCGGCTGACCTATTTCCCACAAACATGTTTCATACACCTACGTCACCGCCATAATGAAATTGTCACTAGTAAATGTTATTACTGCTGGGTACTAGATTGAAATGTGAAAAGCTGCCTATACACGCACCTCCGTCCCACGGGCACCGGAATAATTCACATATCGAAGCGTTTTTCATTAACCAATGTTGCCAACATAAAAAATACTAACAAAAAAGATTTATTTAAAATTATCATAATTGTGATTTATACTAAAAAAGAGTTTATAATAGTTACAAGTTTTTTTTCTAAGACCCCGTAATCTATCACTCCGTACCTTAGATTAAAGATAAAAGAACGCCCTGAAAGCGCCTCTTGTATAAACCGCCTAATTTGTATTACGGTGAGTTTGACGCATCCGGAGGGAAGTCATCTTGAATAATTTACCCAAGTCGAAGGTGAATGGATGAAATCCAAATTCCAAGGTTAAACTATTGAATTAGAGACGGGTAAACTGAATATGGGTCTTCGTCAAGAAAATTTGCATTTTCACTTTGCCTCTATGTATTTTCACCTTTCTTCTATCCCTGGATAATGTATAGTAGAACTGTGCAGCTAGTATAAGCCAATTAAATACCAAAGCCTAGCAAAAGCTCAGCTCATTAAAACTTGTGTCATTAGTAACAACTCTATAAACGAAACACGAATGTCAATGTCAAAAGTTTACGTATTCATACGGTCTTTGACGTAAGGGCGCGCAACTTATCGGGATCCTAACGACTTTAGTGATGACGTCTCCGTACTGTGTCGCAGCTAATTTGTTGAAACGGAAAATAGATTAACCGCCTAGCTACGTGACATGTGGCCGACGCGTTGAAGGCTGTGACATTTACACAATTATTACCAAACCCCGAAGGCTAATTGGATAATGGAAGTTTCGGAGCTTTAGTCGCCTTTCCTGCAGGTCGTGTTTCTTGTTGTCTAATAAGAAAGGCGTAAAGGTTCTTTTTAATATAAATAATGTATACAATGCGCAGATACGATGAGAACATGGATAAACTGATTTGTAGCACAGAAGGCAAAAGATCATGTACACCAACCAGATGGACCGATCAAGTGAAAGACCGATCGTCCTCACTATAGGTACACTGTCATAAGAGAGGCGCAGGACAGAAACCGGTGGAAACAGATTGTCCGCTCCAGATGTTTCCTTACTTGCTGGCTTAGACATGAGCTACCGACTGAAGAGACAGAATGTATATGAAACTACATAGAGTAATATAATATTAGCCGTAACAAAGAAATAAAGTGGGTCGGCCGTCTGAACAATTCGTGTTACATAACATAATTATTTTACGTCATCTCGTCAACTAGCTGGCTTAGTTATTAAACGTATTAACTGAACCCTAATACGAGACGTCGAAACTTTACTGCGACCACAGGTTATAATCAGTTGGGACATTTATAATAAACGCAAGAGGGATTTGGAATTGGCGAGTACTACGCGTGCGACTAACTTGTTAGTATTTATCAGGATTGTTAAAAAGAAATAATAGGTAATTATATGTATTATGTATGGAGAACATGTATATATATTTTGTATAATAAATAAATCATGTGCACATTTAGTAGATGTAGTGCATTTAAAAGGGTAAATTAAACATCGATCTAACTAACTCGACTAAACGATGTGCCGGATTAATGGAGAAGATCAACTCGTAAAAGAGACGACAACATGGGGAGGCCTATGTCGGAAGACAACTTGACCAACGGCTGCTGATAATTAGTGTGCAATAAAAATAATAGTTAGAATGTATGTTATCGCTTAGGTTAAAATTATGTAAATGTATGTATTTGGTTCGTTAATAAAGACTTTTTATTATTAAATTAAACTATGCTCAGCATAGTACAATATTGGCAAGAACGGATTTCGTAACATTCCTACTGTTCCCTCTAGTCAGCGAGGGCCGTAATTATACAATGTTAATTATGAATAAGTTACATATTCATTAACTTAAGGTTAAAGTTATATTGACTTGTGAATTGTTATATAACTCGGAAACTTATTACAGGCTTATCGCATTAAGCAAATGTGTTTTTTTCTTAACTTTTTTATATAAAATTGTCCACCAAATTCAATTAAATACTATTTTGGTTTCTTTGTGGAACTCTTTTATAACCCGAAACACTTGAGGTGATAAACTTGACTCGAGAAAGCACTCGAGTGATTCTTTCAAAGGCTGCTTCCTATCAAACGCTGTCTGTTTAGTTTCAAAGACTTTGGCGGCTTAAGTGGAGCGCTTTGCTTATAATCGACTACATCACTAGATGACCAAAGATGGCGCAACTAATATTTCGTCGAAAGCGAATTTTATATGAGTTTGATATTCTTGTAACAAGTTAGCGTCGGTCCATTCGGTTAGTCCATTGGTACATTGCACAGACGGGGATCGAACCTGTCGTAGGTTCGATCCCCGTCTGTGTGTGTACTCAGGGATGAGACCACACTGAAGCCACTTAGCTAACACTAACATTCAAAGTATTGTGTTACACTTGTTCACACGATGTTCAGTAAAACCTAACAAAAACAAAGATAAGCCGCTTACTCGATGTTAAACAGTCAAGGCTGGCTTCTTGTCACCATTTGTAGTACTACGAACTAGCATTGTTCCGATTTTAGAGTTAAAAATACGACTCGCATACACTTAAACAATTTCCGATATATACTGCTCAAAACAATTAGCGGAACAAGATTTTTCTCCTTTCTATTGCTTAAACTAAAATTAGTAATTAGATTTAAATTAACTTGTACGCTATTTTTTACCTTGTTAATTTGTTAATTACTACAATTAATAAAAAAAATCAATTTGTATTTTTTTTATTAAAAAAAAATTAAAATGTGCATTGTAGACGAAAAACTAATTGGTGATAAAAAAGGTCCATCAAAGAAATATTCTTATATCGTTTGAATATTCGTCTTTAGTGACTTTAGCTCGGGAGACATGCAATTCAGTCAGATCTGGCATTATGACCTAAACTCACTCGCTTCAATGAATAACAATACTCAAAAGGCTCACTTCAATTTCTATTAATACTCAAAAGATTGAAAAAAACGACTTAAAATGTGTTTTCTGTGATTAGAAAGTAATGAAAATTCAAAGACGTCACTTTGTTTTTCGTCTACAATGCACATTTTAATTTTTTTTTAATAAAAAAAATACAAATTGAATTTTTTTATTAATTGTAGTAATTAACAAATTAACAAGGTAAAAAATAGCGTACAAGTTAATTTAAATCTAATTTTAGTTTAAGCAATAGAAAGTAGAAAAATCTTGTTCCGCTATTTGTTTTGAGCAGTATACTTCCAAATAATGTCAAACGCACGATAGACAACCAACCATTCTAGCTACGCGTATTACAGCCCCCGGATCTGTTGGAGACGATTTGGTTGAAATTATTTCTTTTTAGGCGCTTCGTTTACAAGTAGTAACCTACATCGCCTTTAAATGGAAGCAGACTTATTTTATTATTTACAACGTTAAAAACAAAGCTATCAAATTAGTATGGAATATAGTCGTCAGTCGTGCGTTATATCGCACGCGTCTATTTAAATAAGAGGCTATAATTAATTCATAATTAACATATTACGTGAATTACGTGTGCGTGATATGGCTTAGGGCTGTCACTTATCCGATTAAATCATCTGATTGTCATGACATTGAATTAGATTAGGTAACTTATAAGCTAATCTAATAATATAAGCCTTTTGGCAATGCTCCATTGTCTTGTTTTAATTATGAGTAAAACTATGATATAGTTAAATGTGGATTAATAAGGGTTAATTTACGTTTTCGTCATACAACTTAAAAATTTGCCAATTCAGTACCTTTATATAATAACAAGATTCACTAGTTTGTGAAGCAATCTAAGAATAAAAAGTAATATATTAAAATAATATGAAATGGAAATTGCAACTGGTCCGCGACCGCGACTTCAATTAAAGTTTTTCTTCAGAAGTTATATTGAAAATTCATCCAAGTCGATGAATTCTTTGTTTAATGAAATTGGTGGCGGCCCGTTGACATCCAGTCGCTATACTGATAGATGATGTTTTAACACTACATATATTAAAACTAGCTATTTTAGAACTAATTGCGTTGAATATCGAATAGAGCTATCGAGCTATAAATATGTTATAAATTTCTGTGAATGTTTATATAAATGCAACTTTTGTTCCGATATTGTTTTAAAAACCACAATAATGTCACGGTGATTACGTCTGTTTAAGGAAGTAAGTTCATTAAATTGTAGCAAATACCCCAATACGATTTAAACTAACAAACGCTAAAGCCACTATTGTAAATTCCCTAACTAAAGGACATCCTTAGAATTACAGCCTTATCCCAAATATCTCCCGGCAGATCTTTAATTCTAATCAACACTGATGATTAAACGATAGACCAAAATGCCCACCGAAAACTCACCCTAATACTAAACAATAAGACGCTTATTCCGACGCCCGACCGTTCTGTAATCAGGGCCTAAGTAAATATCTTCGAAAAGCCCCTTTCTGTTTGAATAATTACGAGTTTCTCAACAATGGAGGGTAGATGGAAAAGTCTTGTATGAAAAGTGATTTTATAATTATGTGCGTATTAATGTTGGTTAAATATGTAAGATACATTCGGATATACATGATTTGTTCAACGGGGATTTAATAGAATGGAAAAGTCAGAAATTGAGTTTGGTACTTTTGTGTACATTGTACACTGTACATGTGAACGCATAAAATATTAAACATATAAAAATCAACTTACGTTTCGATATCGTTTGCAGCGATATCTAATTCATGGTCGGAGGCCAATGCGCCTGCTTCGCTTCGTGTTAGCAATCTGAAAAAACATTAAAAAATAATGTTACAAGAAGTTATAGTTATATATATAATAAGTTTATTTACAGTGCCTTAAAAGTCGTAATAGTTGTTGTTATTCCTAGCCTTTAGTTTAATTATCGATTCTTAAAATCGTTTCAGCGTGGCCTTATTTAGAAAATAATCGTTGTATTGGAGTGTGAAATCGGCAGAAGGTCAAATTATGAAGACCGGCCCATTTCGGCCCACGCAAGATCATTGTGAATGGCGGTCTATAATTAAACGGTTCTTTAAATATAATGGAAGAGGTTGTTTCGGTTAAAAGGACAATTTTATTGCACGAATTATTTAGTTTTGAATTGTTTTATTAATTTCTTGTATAATTATTAACAATTAGAAATTTAATCCTTAATTCTTCGCGTACCTATATCAAGTTTATCGAATGTTAACAATTATAAACTTTTTCGGGTTCGTACCTAAAATAGACAGTTATAGATTGAGAGAAATGAGATTAATGAAAGCTCTCTTTACACACGACACTGGAACAGGTGCAACAACCCAAGAAATACCACAATCACACCAACATCACCTTAATGCACGTCTCAAGTGGTTCTCAGGACTTGAGATAATTTAGGATTCTCTTTGAGAATGTTAACGCCGTCCTTTCCGCCTGCGACTGGCAACTCTCAAACGATTTCAAAGTGGACAGCTTCATAAATTATCCTTTTCACTTCCTTCATATAGTTTAAAGGAACGTATCATCCTGGTTTGTGTACACAGTAAACTTATTCCTAAAAGTTTACTTTTAATGCGTTTCATAGATCCTAATGCCTATGGGTATACTAAAATTCAATTTTCTAAAGATGTTGAACGAAGGAAAACAATAACGTAAACAGACATAATTGCTACGAATACAATTCTTCACAATTCTTCGTCAAGTTCAACTTAGTTTTGCGTATACACAGCTAGGATATCATTACATGGTATGGTCAAGTCTGAACCTAGGAACTGAAATGATACCAAGAATGAAGAGAAGCAAATAGTAGTGTCATAATATCAAATAAGTTATTAGAAAATATGGTAAACCGTTTAACCAGTGTTTAACGGGAGTTCCAAGACAACAGTCTTTAGTAACAACTAATTGTATTCAAAACGAACAGTGCGTAAATAAACTCGGTGTTACACTAAGGTATAAATACCTACTTAAACATTAGTACGAAGTGTAAACCTAATTAATTACTCTCATAAAATAGTATTCAAGTCAAGCCAAACATACCATTATCTTTGTTATGTTTGAAAATGAAGATATTCTCTAGTAATTAAGCAGAAACGGACCTCAAATATCAGCACCTAATACAGAAGACAAAGCAAATATGCAAATAGAGGTCCCCTTTTAGGGACACCTGACCATTAAGCGCTTAAATCGCTTACTGCTTAATTAAAGGACGAACTCGTACGAGCTACAGCGTCAGTGTCTTCATTTAGATGCAAAACAACACTGTGTAAGGTTGACGCGATTTGATTTGCAACAAATTGTAATTCGTGAATCGAATGAACAAGTTAAGGAATAATCGAAACAAATGGATGAATGAACGATTGAAGAATCACATGAGCAGGCTGATTGAATAAGGCTGAACATTTTGATCACGGAAAATACTCTTTCTCAAACTACAAATTCACGTTTAAATATATACTAAGAAACAGCATCGAATCGCGGTCTGAATTTCTTAATTCATGTCATCATCAGGTTCTGTGGACAGAGCGTGTGAACAGGTCTAACTTTATATTCCGCTTTATTTATTATTAAAACGGGACAAATTAGAATTAATGTCCTCTAAACAAAGACAAAGTTTCATCACATGTACGGATAATCAGCGAATCGATCGAACTGAACACTCGGAGTACACTTCATTAGAAACTTGTGAGGTACAAGTAAAATACAACTAGACTAATAGGTTTGAACGACTGTAACGGAGTTGGCCTGCCAGCGGCTAATGAGTTCAAATGGCGAGGAAACTGTTTGCTTCCACGCTTCTTCGAAACGCCTGTTTCAAAATGATATAAATAATCAAACACATAAAAATGCTTTTTGTAAAAGGACATGAATAATAAAAAATACAATTATGTAATGTTGTTAAAATTACGAAGCCTCGCGAAAGAGAAAAAATAGAGATGGAAACATGGCTTTATTAACTTTTATTAAAATTCATCGTTGAAAGCCGTCGAAAATTATCCAAAATCCTTAAAGGAAACGTCACTTCCTATAAATAAAGCAGAACGGCACAATAAAACGTAATGTCTTTTATTTAATTAATTAATATTTTAAAAGCGTCACCCCTACCCCTAACGGCGGGTGCCCTATGGTTTTGTGATGGTGCTCAATTAAATTTAAACCTTAGCAACATATCGTTACAGATCAAAATAGGTAAAGCGGGATTATTGCAGGCTCAAATGTAAGAGGATATTTAGTGAGGGATATTCTTTAATTGAATACTAAATTACATGTTGCTATGTGAAATCTTCATGGAAAATTTACGTAGACGATGTTTCGTAAGCTTTGAATGTCTTGATATTTCAAATAGAATTTCTGTCTATTTTGAGTCTTGTGACGACGACTTAGAAAATTCCCTAGTATTTGATTATGTTAACTGTGATGTGTAATATATATAATTGCATGCAATAGTACGCAACTTACAAAGATAGTGAGTTACAGAAACATTGCCAAAATAAAACTGTTCCACTTTGATTCCTAATAACTTTTCTACGTTAACCATTTTTTAGTAACTGTTATTTTGCTTATATAAACTGTTATTTGCTTATGTAAATGCAATCAATTAATTGTATAAATTCATTCACGTCAAGATAAAACGTACTTATTTGAACATTGAATTAATGAGTGTATGTTAATTTTAAATATCAATAACATCCGAGGTAATGATAACACAATATCGAATTTAATTTGTGCTTTTACTACGTTACAGTATTATTTGCACATTATTATGGAATATAATATTTAGCAAGAGCATTTAATTATTTTCTCTGAGAACTTCTTTGTGTATGTATAGCCTAGTATGTTAGTAGCATGTAACTTCTGAAGTTCCAACGCAAGTTTCGCAACCCGAGCTTTTCTGTGAGGTTGGTGAGCGAAAAGTTTGCAACGAAGCCGGCAAGTCGAATACTGATAAGGCACATACATTAACGCTGACCACCCACTTGCCTAATGAAATCAACAAGACATGTTGAAACATGTTTGCCTATGCCCCGTATATAAAAGGGCTTTACGTATTTTAGCAAATCTGCACCTCCCTTGAAGCCGCGGTCAAAGGCTACTCATAATATAAATTGCCTCCCAAGGGAATATAGGGACCCAGCGATCTATAAGTAAATCTCGTTGAATTTAGATTGTTTAATTAACAAACACGTGCGCGTCAAAAGCCTATCAAATTTGGTCTTAAATATGGAGGGATGTATTCAATAGCGGTAATAGTTTTGTGTAGACTCGGTCTGGTCTGGTGAAATTGTCTGAGATATATTTAGGCGTAAAAGTATCATTTGTCTTAAATAACTAGTAAAAGAGCGTGTATATATGTTAATTACAAGATGCTCGGATACAAGTTAGTAGGAAGCCAATGGATAGAGTCTTTACCGTGACGCGGTTCCGATCAATGAAGTTAAGGAAGGAAGGAACAAGAAAAAACTAAATGTAAACTGAATATTGTTAAAATTTGTAAATCTCTTCATCTCGTTAGCATGAACATACATTTATATAGCTTAATAAACATTGTACAGCTACATATAGAGTATATCTAAAAGTCTCAATAGAGCAGAAACTAGTGACAATAAGCAAAAACACGACATACGGGCAAGTGCTTTACTACAATGATACGGGTATAAAAATACATGCAATATTTAACTTTAAAGTTCAGAAATAAGGTTCAAAGTTCTTCGCTAATCAATTCGAAGGGTTTGACAATGACATAACAGATGGCGTTGTGATCAACTCGAATTAATACAAAGGAGTGCAATTGAGTGTGACATTAAACGATTTTGTTTGAAACTGTCTGTTTGTTTCCTACGTTTCCTACTGTTATCATTATAAATATTGAGGATCGTTTGTATTAATAGCATAATAAAACATCTTCATTTCCTTTTTGAACCATCGAAACATTATTATTGGGCGCAATTAAAAATCAATTTGCGCCCAAGGCGACCAAATAGGTGTTATTTTTCCATGTGTATTTTATTTCCTGACTTAATGGGCCTTTATGAAGTTCATATTAAACTTTCTATTTTTGTGTTTACTTTGTTTACAAAAAGCTTTTTGCTTTTAGACCGTGTCTACATATATGTACTAGTTAAAACCGATACAAAATTATTTCATTATTTTCTAATATTAAAAAACTTTTTCAAGTAGGTATATTCTATGTAATTTTCGATATCCGAGATACGTTAAACTCTAGAATTTAGAAGGATACGCAATAGATTCCGGAGGCGCAGTACAAAGTAAAATTTAAGGTAGAATGGGAAAACGGCCAGGTTTATATGAATGTAGGCATTAATAATTCATTTGCAATCCCCAAGTCTGCGGTGAACCTAAAGTGTATTGGTAGGGTGACCACAGCTTGACGAACAACAAAAATTTAGATATTTTAGGTTTACGCATTAAAACACTGTTCGTACTGTTTCAGGTCAATGTATTTAAATTCAGATGTTTCATACTATGTTACAAAACAATTAAATACAAAAATAATGGAAGTGAAACACCTAACAGTTTTTCCATCTGTACCAGAAAATTCTATTCAAAAGCATGTCAAAGTACACTTTCTAAAAAAATATAATATAAAAATGCCACAAGATACCAAAATCTTGGTCACCTCTTCACAAGTTAAATTCAGATGTTTCATACTATGTTACAAAACAATTAAATACAAAAATAATGGAAGTGAAACACCTAACAGTTTTTCCATCTGTACCAGAAAATTCTATTCAAAAGCATGTCAAAGTACACTTTCTAAAAAAATATAATATAAAAATGCCACAAGATACCAAAATCTTGGTCACCTCTTCACAAGCCAAACCATCTCATTCTCTCGCTCTTAAATAAAATTCCCGACCGCCTCTCCCAATTGAAGGAGCTATCTTTCGGAGGAAAACTTTTTCGTTTCGAATGGAAATTAATTATTCGGTAAACCGTTAAATACTTTGCTCCGTGAGAGGTATCTTAAAAGGCATTTTATACGCAATCATTAACTTCGCTGCCGATATAAAGTCATGCTCTCCAGTCTGGATAAGCCAAAGCCGAAATTATAAACGCACTGAGCACAGCGTAACAAGAAAAAGTTCAATAATACCATAGACAAGTAATAATCGTTTCCAGTACCGTTTCACATCGGTGTCATCTGCGAGTTATTTCCAGACAAAAATAATTCAGAATGTTAGAGCAAAAAGTAGCACGTTTCGACATCATATTTCCTTCGAATATGAGAAAAAAGCTCCCATTTCTCGGGTCAATGTTGGGGCGCTCATATTTCACTGTGTCGTGTCGAAGTTTCTATAGAGATATTTCTATATTTGGCATCTTTTTTCAACATTTAGTGTTATTAACGTTATCTACATGCCTTTTATAGCTTCTGGACCCTTCCTTCAACTTTGGGGTTTTTAGATTTGAGTCTAAAAATAAATACTGTTGTACTGGATTGAAGCTTTTGTTAAATATAATAAATAGGATATCAAATAGATGAGCAATCTTCAGCTAATAATACCTACGCATTTGAGTCTCTTAATATATGCATGTACTTGTACAATCTGTCACACACATCAACCTAAATCACATTAAAACACGCCCAGTGACAAACAAACAAAATGTCCGAAAATTTCCCACTGACGCATACTGATTTCCATTGTTTCATAATTAGCTCCAAAGCCTCCATAATGTTTATGGCACCACAGCCCTAATCAAAAGCTTTATCCGTAAAACCGTAAAATATTTCGCATAAAATTCGTGTTCATAACGAGCGAGATTTTTTAATTTGACGAATTTGTTTGGTCTGCATTAAAATAGCTTTGTTGGTTTACACCTACAATCTAAATTAACTATTTTATTACTAAAACATCTGTCCTGCTTTCAAATAAGGAATTTTATTAACAATATTACATTTATTTATTTTGTACTAGACTAAGTAAACAACTCGTACAAACTAATACTCTCTAAGTTATTTCAAATTGTTTTTCCCTTACTGGATTAAAAGTAAAGAAATGCTGATCCTTGTAATTTCAGGTAAAAGAAAAACAACATTATTAATCATAAGAAATATAACATTCTTAACAGGTTAACCACCAACATTGCCCATGTCATGAGTGAGTGAGTGATAATCCTAAAATAACGCAGAAAGGAAATATTATTTATCTAAAGATGTTCAAACAAACAACCCGTTGCGACCGTTTATAACCGCAAAAACTCCTTACAAGTCTACGGTTTTGAGAATAAGCCTAAAACGTTCATAACAATCAGAGAGCATGTCATCAAAGAAGGAATGAGCCTCGTTCAAGCTGTTATTGCCCTCACTGCCCCGTCATACGGTGTATATTAGCCCGCATGTATTTTGTTTATGTTGGTGTACAGTGCGGTGGTTACCCCACGTGGCAGCACACACGGTCACTCCAGAAATATACAACATAAACATTGCAATGTGTTCACAAGCATATGAACACTTGGCCGACTCATATATAGACGAACAGGGACGAACTTTCTTACGAAATACAATGGAGACGCTTCAGAACTGGGTTTCCATTTTTCACTCGTTATAATGGCACGGTTTAATTCCTTCATATTGCATACATTTATGAGATATACTTGTATACATATCGTATAGATGACATTTTAAAAATAGATTTAATTTTAATTTCAGTTCGTCATCGAAATGAGACAAACTACGGAGTAGATACGAAAGCAACTCTGATACTCTGTTATCTACCATCAATTGAGTATATCTTTAAAATACATTAATGTAGCGAGACACAGACATATTAGAGGGAATGTGAAGCTCTACAAAAATAGTTCGGGCCTCAATCACTTCCGTTCTAAGAATTGCGCGGCGTCTGCGCAAGATACGTTCAAATCTTTTTTTGTCGTGAACTTCAATGGAGATCTTTGGCTTCACTGTCCATACGTTTACGTTCGATAGATCATAAATTTAATATTATTTCGTGTTCACAAAAACAAACCGATTTCTGTTTGATGTTTGAGTTTAAGACGTGCGTGTTTCGGTTCACGTACACCATTACAACTATTAAATTGAGAAATGATTCATTTATTTAGATAGATTGCGAAGTATTTGTGGTTTTTCTTGGCAATATGTTTGATTAAGTTAATTACTTTATTCTTCCCGAGAATATGGGTTTTAGCATTAACATGCATGCACTTAGAAAACAAGTATTAAAATATAGTATGACTAATTTCAGAATACGATTTTGACTTTTATCCAAATCGATTTAACCTTGAGCTATACTTTGCTGAACTACACCGGAGATTTTCTGGAGAATGATTTAACCAAGAACTATTTGACGTCGGAATGTTAAGTCACCACATACACTATATTCGTTCTCTTAGTGAATTTGTAGTAGTACAAGAATATATAAAAATACTATTTCTCAGGTGGAATTAATTTAAATATTTGGTTAAATTCCGTTTCGTATAAAGTATGTTGTACAGGTGATTAGGGTTGAACCTGCGTCAACGTCAGACGCACCTCTGAATGAGGATACTTCGGTTAATAAGATTCTATATGTCATTAGTGGACCAAATTAAACGGATTTTATTTATTGCCGGGTAGTTAAGGGATAAAGCGATCCGTTTGTTCCTGGCACTAAGTGTGTGGTATTTTGTTTTGTTGATTATAAAATGATGTTTTCTGTTGAAGATCCAGAATATAGCTCCAAGTTCTGGATGTACGGTAAGTACAATATCGCTTTCAACTTTGATTACCCTCCGCTTGAGTATAATAATCAATTTGTCTTTAACGCCCCTTTGATAGTATTCCATTAAAATCATATTGTTTGTTATCATATTTGAGAACAATCACTTCCGAGTTTGGTAACATACAAACTATACATATTTTATTTAAAATATTTAGACATTTTTACTGTCAACAAATCGTACTGCGGATATTGTGGAGTGCCTGGTGCCACAAAAATATCTAAATTGGTGACAACACATGTTGAATGTATGCTCTTGGATTACGATTCTGCGCTTTTTTAATATGCTTAACGACAAAATTGCCTATGAGAAGAAATACAAGCAACATTGACATGTGGTTTCACTGCTATATGATACCTATTTGCGACAGTTTTGGGAAGACTGAGGGATGAATGTAAGATGTTTTTTATTTCAAATAATATAATATTTTTTAGTAGTTTTATGGTAGTATGTATGTTACTCTAAGTATTATTGTTTGGCTTTTCCTTGTAAAGAAATGAAAATAAATAAACGCAGAACAGCGATCCTAGTCCTCGCCGTGGGTAGGCGATGCTTTAAAAAAACTATCAAGACCTTTGTTGCGATGGTCAGTGCTCGAAACAAAACAAAACGAAGTGTAACAGGTCTCAAACCAGTCGAGCGAGGTACCCCGGTCTGCCTTAAGGCTCTATTTCGAATGCCACTGCAAAAACCAACCTTTTCTAGAAGCTATAAAGTTGAATTCAACATGGGCTGCAATAGATGTTTTTATAACCCGATATAAAGCGGAGGCTATGATTTAAGAACATTTCGATTTCTTTAGGAATTTCGGCCGGTCACGTGTCATATTGGGAGACGGATTTCTTGGAAGAGTTTTTGTTCGTCTGCGGACTACTGAGACATCGCGTGTTTCCGTTCACATTAGTTTATATATCCTTGAAAAATCTATTGCACCATCATTAAAATTGCTTTAGTGAATAAAATTATTTTGCCTTAGCAATAAATTAACCTTTTTTCTTTTAACCAGTACAGATAATTAAATTAAGACATTCTGATAAATAGTATTTAAAATTTAAGTCAGCTTATAGCTGTTGAGATTGAGGAAATAAGTTTTTGCAATTGTTCAATTGAACTACTAAGGAGTGGTAAAGTATTTAATCATAATCAATCAGACTTTCGATATTGATCTGAATAATGAGGGACTTCGAGAATGACACGGTTATTATTAGAATTTGACAAACGATCCTATTGTAATGTCTTTTACGGCTAAAGCCGGCATAACATTGAAAAATGCATCCAATTTTGTAACGCACTTCAAGAGCTATAAATATAAGAGAGACCACAGCGAACATTCAAGGACATAAAAATAACCAGAAAACATATGGGATACAAAAAGAAATGCGACAACGGCGACCAGTTTACCGAGAGCCGTGTCAGGAAGGACGTTCTTTATTTCAATTTAGGGATCGAGAAAACGAGATGGGTCTTCTTCGGCCGGTCGGCAAAACCAGTTTAGAGAACTCGCATGTTCCTTTAATGAGTCCTTTGGCGCAAGGGTCAATATACAATGGTGGTACAGTCACCCCGAGGAAAGGTCTCGTGGTCAGTGACCATGTCTCAGAATAGCGCATACCTACCTGCGCGGGCGCAGCCTGCATTCGACTCTATACATCATCGCACTTAGTTTTTACTTGGTTTTATTGTGTCAAGACAAAGTTACACTTCATGTGATTTAATTCAAGAGAAGAGTTTTAATTCAAGTATATTATATTCTGTTTATAAAATGTGATAAGCTCGCAACATATTTTACAAATTTAATGTTATGACAAAATATTATCATACTATGCGTAAGTAAACAAGGAGTTTATCGTCCTGTTTTATAAATTGTGCGTAAAAGCCCTTGAAACACAACAAGTATGTCACATATTAATTAATTACAGTTTATCTGCGTAATTGCAAAATTCTTCCGCATACAAACTCCGCACATGGGAATGCTGCCAGCGAGAACCTCTTCTAATATTAAAATGGAAACACAAAGAAAATCGTGAATAGAAACATCAGCTAAGGCATTGTCCCCGCATAGATATGAAGGTAAGTATTACGTTCTTAGTGTTAGGGCTGTAAATCAAGATTTCTAGTTATATAACATATCAAACTTAAACATTACCAGATTCTCATCACAAATAAGCCTAAGATCGCTTTAAACTTATTCGAGATCGGAAGCAAGCCTTTTAAGTTCAGAACGAAGAATATGTAAAATCTTTATGCTTTAGTTTGAAACTTTGAAAGAGTTATAGTTTTATACTTGATTAAGATGCTGAAAATTTAAGTCGATATTTCAGTTTCCATTAGGAAGCGCTGCATGAGCTTCAGTTTTTACATGTGATTATTCCTCGAACACCCATTTTACAGCCAACGTGAACTCCTGACACCTCTTCGTTATTGATACCCTTCAATATGGTGAGCCGGTTGGAAATAGCCGTACCATGTACTTGTAAATAGAAGCACGATCCCTCTGACATAGAGGATTTATGACCAAATGAAATTAACCTTAAGATGTCGCTACAAGATTTATGTTAAGGAAATAGGGTGTTTTTGAACGTTTAATTTGGTCCCGTGGCGTTGAAACCAAATCAAAGTATTCGTGAAACCGAAAACCGAATTCGATTAAGGCTGTTAATTTTTATAGTTAAGATTTGATATGATGCTTTAGTCTTTGTTGGTCTATGTAAAAAGAGTTAATGTGGGCGTTTTTGACAATATGACAAAACTATTATTGAATAAAAATGTTAGTATCTCTTTAGAAGTGATTTTTTCAATTCCACATCTAAATTGTCTTTATATGTTAATATTATACGAAAAATAAACGAAACGTAGCTATAATAAGTGAAAATCGAAGCCAATTACGGCTATCGCTAGGTAAAATACGATTCGTATTTTTTTCAGAGTATTGTAGGAAGGCTGTGAGGCGGAAACGCATTGAGCCAATAATAATTCGCTTCCGATAGGCTAGCTCCTGGATAATAAATCTCAATAAGCACTGAATTTTAATAGAGTTTAATATTAACTGCCGTGGTTCAACCCGCGTTCTGCAATAACCTAACTCTTTATACAAGTACAGTTTTAATATAGATATTTTTATGTTCTGACATTGACTACCGATTGATGCTGTTCGAGGCTTCAGAGATAACATCTTTTCTACACACATTATTCATTTGTAATTAACACAAAACAGAATAATTTATCAGCGGACTTGAGTCATTAATCATTCAAACTATGTAAATATATCCCAAATTCGACATTTGCATGCGCATGGGCACGAAGCGGATGCGGCTATTCCCTCAGTGTTTCCACGAATTGTTGCGGTTTCCGACGCCCTTGTATTGTTCGGTAACCTAATACTTTTCGTTAAAGGTTATTCGATTTTCCTTGGAGCTCTCTTCCTAAACCGTTTGTTCGAATAAAATAATCGCGAAAGTATTTATTATCAGGGCTAAGGCCGAACCGTCATTAGTTTCGGTTAGCCTACAGGGCAAAGTCCATTGCATCGTTTAATTCGAGTGGGTTAGTTCAACCCCACCCACCCTAGGTGAGGTTGGATTTACTTCTACAAACAAACTACACTGTGTCACGTCACGCTGTACGACGTGCGACTAGAATTTCATTACGTTCTTTTGTGATATCAAAATATGAAACAAATCTTGTTTTATAAGCATCCCTCAGGTTTAGTGCCAGTCCCGAATGGGGCCGCCCACGTATCGTTTTTTATACGAAACATCATCGACGCCAGCTCGTATTCCAATAGTCACGCTAAAACGCCATTTATCAGGACCTCTTTAGAGGCGAAAATTGAATAAATGGGTCCCAAAATATTTGGCGGTCAATATAGCCCTTAGCAGTCACGTAATACGGGTTATTTGACATAATTTCAAGTCCATTGTGATCTTGAATAGCCTCTGATTTTGGGTTAGATGACGGGCGGCGCGACGCATTTTTTTAATATTTTTGAACCTGACAGAGGTACAAAACGGTGGTTATTAATCAAAATACGCACTGAAATATACCCCTTTGTTTACGCTGTATTGTTTCAAAATAGCTACATCATTGAGAGGGTTTATGAAGTTAAAAGAATATTTTAAAAGTTTATGATGAGTTTCGAGTTTGTTCTCAGTTAAGTAGATTATAACTTTTTATAGGCATCTTTATCTTAGATCGTACGACTTTTTAAGGCTGTACATAATGTAGATGCCTCGATTTTTATACCTACAATTTTATAAACGTAAATAAATGTATTCTCTAATGTGTTTTGCATAGAGTTTACCTTGCCAGTTGCCGCGATGACTTAGGATTCACTTATCTATGTATTTTAAGTTTTTTTTGCATTTGTAATAAAACTTTGATGTTCTAAATATGTTTATATCTTTTTTGTATACTATAAACTTATGTAAATAATTTCTAAATGAAAAATGTATAGGAGCCTTCCGCTTAGTGACAGCAAAGCAAAGCGGTAGATAAAAGCCAGTAAAATATTCCACATCCCGCGTAATATATATTATTTCATCAGCATAATATATGATATTGAAATCGGAGTAACTTGACACACTATAAGCTTCCATAGAATTTTGCAACGTGATAATATTCGTACATAAAGAAATACTATACGTTTATTTCAATATGAATATATCTAAACAATTCACATAGTTTCCTAGATATGGTTACATAGTCGCTAGTCTGTCACTTACTAAGGCTACATTTTGTGTCACATGCTCCCAGAACCTTTTCTACAATACAGTCAAAATCTGTTATAACGACATCATAGTCGTAACAGCCGATGACGTTGTTATTAAGAACCTAATAAAATAGAATTCCTCCGGGACCTTTGATTTTGGTCAATATAACCGGTATGTTGTTCTAAACGATGTCGTCGTAAACGGTTTTGAGTATTGAGTAAATTAAAAGAAATTGTTATGTATGAATTTGCGTTTATATACGTTTAAGTTTTAAGACTAGAGAGAGATGATATATGAAGTCGAGACAATCCAGCAATCCAATTAAACTCGCGTTCACAATGTCCATTAGAAATAGTTATAATTAAAGTACCTAAGTAATATAACACGGAAGTAAGAGAGCACCTTGATACGCGGACACATGACTCATTTATCACGTTATTATATTTGTAATATGCGTTATTGCAAACATGGTTTAAGGTCGTGCTTTGTTCCAGGAATTAAAACAGTATGAGAAATGGAGTTAACCTCTATAATACTATTTACATATGCTTAGGTATATTTACCTTAAACAATGGTAAGTAGGAATAGATCAAATTTGCCAAAAGAGCTGCTGGCTTTGCGTTAAAACATACAAGGAAAATTTCTTAAAATCGGCGCATTAGTTCAGCATCGTCAAGTTAACATACAACAAGGTATTTTTAAGGTGCTATCAGCCCCAAATCTTATAACCCATTTAAAAATAAATCGGGGCTGCTACTCACTGAAATTATGTTTAAGCACGTGACAAACGCGGCATTACCTGAAACAAAAAACAATTTATGAAACATTTATCATGATTTTAGAAATGGTTTATTTATATTACCCCACATATTTCGATTCGGCTTATAAGAGTCATCAATTAAATTATAACTAAAGGTAGATCAGCTAATTAAATTACAAGTGAACGACATAATTATTCTTCAATTGGGATCTATGGTAAACTTTTTTAACTTTAACCGTTCATAAGAATAAGAAAAGAAGTATATTGAGTATGATAAATGTAACACATACAATTATACTACAGGCATCGATATACAACAAGTGACCCATATATTCATCAGGAAATGGATAATTACATACGAATAGTACAATTAGCATTCCTTATCATTAGATAAACCGGTAGTTAATTTAAATCACGAAACCGAAAGGACAACTCCTACCTAATTGGCGATAACAATAAATATCCAATTAAACTTTAAACGACAGTTAATTCAGTGTAAGGTTAAATCTTGTCGGGTCACAGGTTGAGTTTACCGTTTAGGATAAAGAACGCTATTTCCTGAAAATTAGTTGTACGCTAGGTAATTGATATTGCTTCATGTTTATATATTTAAGAAATCGAATGTATTACGTAGTAAATAATACGAAGGAAGTTAAATCACGCCCACACAAACCTTCATCAGATATTATGTAATTTTGATTCTACTATATTTTAGTTGAACAATGTAGTCCTACTTATTGTGCACGCTTATATATATGTTCTCTTTTGTATTGGTAAGTTAAGATAGTAAATAAATATGTCATATGTGTGAAATGAAATGAAGGGACGCATTTGTTTGCGACATCGTATGCGACATCGTATGCGACATGTATGCGACAATACATTTGGAGGCGGATTAAATACAATTCGTTATTTCAGAAATTGCCGACCTTGTTGGTGATTGCGTGAACTAAAACCTACTTTAAGTAATATTCTCATGAGCACGAAACAAAACATCCCAACAACGCAAACAAACTACCAACAGAAAATCCTCTAAAGCACCTCCGAAGTAACCCGTCGTTATGTAAACGTGACCGTGGAGCATGTAACTAGCGTCCTAAACACACATCCTTTAGTTAAACTCCGGTTAAACTGCGGTTAATCCCGCGGTGACACTTGACGTTTCAGACGACCACCTATGTACGAGTGATAATGTTATCTCAAACAGGTTGAATGTAAAATGATCGTTACCTTGTGAATTACAATATAAACTTTGGAACCACAATACCATATTTATCACTTCTGAAACACTATGTACAATGACTACTTGAATATGACTATAAGTCAAGTACAATGCAATGCGTTTGGTTGGTGAAATAAAAAATCTTGCCCAATAAGAAAGCAAAATATATCTTGCCAGTACTACCATAATCATACGTCATCATATCTACGTTTGAATGAACACAAACAATTAGGTCAAGAGTCGTATTGCTTCCTCACAATCCAACAGATGGCAACAGCACGAAGTAGATGGCTTAACACTTAGTTTGTATGATGTACAAAGGTATTCCAGAAAGTGAAATCTGAAAAATCTATCATCAATATTCAAATACAGAAAATATTTATTGTACCTACAAAATGTATGAAAATAAGAAAGAAAGATCAGCCGCAAATTTATACATAATTTATTTTTATTTAAGATATACACACAACACATACAATACATCTTTAACATGTTCTGCATTTGGTAAAATTTAGATTTTGAGGTTAGCCCGTAATAAAACAAAAACCAATTGCAGAACTCAAACAAATGTATATATTGATTACTGTATAAAGTTACTCTTCTATGAAGCGAGAGCCTAAAGCTTTATGTTGCCGCTATCCACGATTAATTTTAGGACTGAGTATTTCTAGAACGATAAGTCACATGAATTAGAAGCAACAAAAGTATTATCCCCAACAGATGGTACTAACACTCCTAATCCGTGTTGACATTCTGGTTAAGGCGACGACACACTGGGACCTAATAAAATCTAGGCCTAATAAATATTAACTTAATTGTAAAAAAGGTATAGAAAGAATCCCGTTTAGGGAGATATTTCTGTAACCTTTAACAATCTCCACAAAATACGCGCAAGTCTCACAGACATCGGTTATAAGGTCGGTAAGCAGTTAAACATTAACGACAGTTAGGTTCTGAGTGTTAGTAAAAATAGCATTTAAGTTGTCATTTTAATTATTGTGAAAGCGTTTCTTTCTTTTGAAATAATATTTTTTAAATACCTTTAACGCAATTTATTCACGTACTATACGATGTGTAATTTTAAAAATTATGTAAATATTCTTATGCAAAAAATATACATATTATGATATCATGTTACTGACACACTTTTACATTATATTGCATTAAAAATGCACGTATCGGAAGTACGTACAAAATATAAGAGTAAAACAAAAGAAAAACAGAAAATCAATGTAAGCTTTTCTGAAAGCAGAAACATAACGTTAAGGAAAATTGTGTGTTACTACCTAAATACACAACAATAAGACTAAAGAAAACAACAGGCAGGCTTAGCGAGTAGGCACAAAGCCGCGGATTATTTCGGCCATTTTTACCCGTATTTATTGAGATTTATTGCCACGTTCTTTCGTTCATAGGCATTCTTAGGCAAATTAGGTGTTTTCTCTGTAATAGGATATCCTGTTTTGTGAAAAATGCTGAGGTCAACGGGAAAGCCAAATATAAATCTGCATTTGTTTCTGCTGTACAACCGAACCCAAGATGTCCGAGCAATAATAATTTTATTCTGATAATTAAAAAAACATTATTATCACTATATTTTCCTTCCCCATAGTTTCACCATTAAATCAGAATTATATTCCACTTCCGTTTCCGCATCAGTCATGTACAGGAATTAATTATTATAAACGAAATGATTAATTGCGAATCCCGGATGGATTGTTTTGCATATATATCTGTTAAAGCTTTAGTCGAATAACATATTATAAGTAAAATTTTGTTGTGTTTATTATAATGTAGGCCCACGCTTTTTGAAATTTGATATGACATATAGTTTCGTTTAACATTTCATACAGGCTAATCGCATATTTATGGTCGCATCGAGGATTTGAACGATAGACCTCATGACTGTAGTCGAAGTTAAGAAAACTACTGGACCAATATGGCAGTAGCAGCAAATAACGTACATAAATCGAGAACGACCCAAACATAATAAGTAGGTACTCCAAGCCACACGAAACTTTTAATTCAATTATAATATTAGGGATGTACTATCGTGACATATCGATAATTAATTAATATCCCATCGATGCTAACTGTCAATAAGAGAGAGATTATGAGACTTGCAACTTTGTTAATACCGAGCGACCTCCACGTTTAGTATATAGGGAATGATAATAGCCCAACCCATGGAATGCAAAAGTGAATTAATTTGATACCTAAGCTTTTATACTGGATTACATTAAATCTTTTATAGCTCGAATAATTAGCACCTATTTCATCTTAACCATAACCAGGTGACGATTTTTTCATAGGATTATAGAAGTTCACGGTACAAGGTAGGTTGTAGATTACAGACACAAGCGATTAGTGTATTATTTTGTAACCAAAACAAAAGAGTTACGGAAATCGGAAAGCACAATTTAGTGACCGACATTTCTAGAGCTCAATGAAAAATATTATAGCAAGTATATCGAAAGTGACAACGTTTATGAATGGCATCGCATCTTTCGGCAATATTTAATTTTCAAACAATTAGCTTTCAGCCCAAACATGACCCACACGGTCCGGTCCATATGCTATAACAATAATAGGGATGTACAAACAATGGCCCTACTTATCGATACAGGTTTTGACGAATCGAGCCTTAATTTTAGCATAACAAAAGCAGAGGGTCGACAGCCATTGTTTAAGCCAGACGTTATTTAAATATTCCGACGGGCCTGACGGCAGACTGGCTCGCGATTTTTTCTATTTTGTACGAAATCTGACGCTCGCAGTCCTTGACGTATTGAAACTCTAATGGACCGTTTTAAACTAGAGCTTGAATTTTCGAAGCTAATATTTTGTGTAAGCGATAGCGTAAATCAAGAGACACTTCATAGTAATCGTTGCTTGTTAACAGATTTCAAAGCGAACTTCTCTCGCGAAGAATATTAGTTTCACTTTGTTTTATCAAGTCGGCGAACAAGGTAATAACGATAGCCATTATCAAAACTAGATTGCTCAGTTTACTAAAAGGCAATCGTGTACGTAATTAATTCAGTATCTAACGTATTGTGTAAGCGATTTTGAAATGTACGTAGTGCAAAATCATTATCGCACGTATCAATTTTTGCTTTCGTATTTCATCGATTATCAAGCATTACAACACTATCGGACAAAGGTCGGCTATTGTTCCGGTTGTGTTCATGTTATATTTTGACGGAGATTACACTCGTCACGTGTGCTCACGTGTTAAGATTTCCTCGAATGCCTTTGTTTTAAATTGCATCGATCGTTATAATAATAAGCCGTTACTGGACGACTCTACTGATATGGATTATGTAATGCTGTTAACCGCTATTGTTGCATAATAGTAACGATCTATAAAGTTAACAAATCGAGAAGTGCAGACGTCTCGATATTTGCTAATGCAAATTATTGTAATGAGTATGAAAGGTTAGTTTTGCTTTCACGATTAAATCTATATATATATTATTTTTGATGGGTTGTTGGTGCCAGGAATATGTGATGGGAGTTTGGGTAGCATTATACGATGTGTAGGTACGTCGTATATAGTAAAACGAACAACATACGTCATACGTTCATTGTACTTAAAACTAAATAAAGATGGAACTGCTCATGAACTGTCGTGAATCAGCAATCATCGCTTCATCCGCTCCATAACTCAAACTAATTCCAATAAAAATGACATCAGACACTTGGAAATACTATGTTATGAGTAGTTATTTTCCACGCAGTATTTTCTAAACATTTATGATATCATTGAAGTTTACAAGGGTTAGTTAGCAAGTAATTTACAAGACTAAAAAAACATTTTATTGATATGGAAAATCAGTGTTCGAAAGGTGAACGCCCCCGTTGACAACATATTGAAACATTTAATATTGAAATTTATGTTTTGAAGATGGCTCCTTACATCTCATAACGCGATGAAAACATTCAAGAAATATAAAGAAACACATTGCAACATGAAAGGAATGTATTCACGTAAACATCGTGGTATTTCGATCTCAGAAACTTATTACAAGTTAGTCTCGACTAAACGGAAACCGTAATAAAATATGTGGGCTTGTAAACTTCGGAGGACTCGTTCAATTTGTTTTAACAACGAAAATAGCCGGGGCCCGGTCTTTCCGTCCCGTAGTTCATTTGTGGGGTTAAGGGCGAACGAGAACGAGTGTATTTATCATCGTTTCTTTACGCGAAGTGAGCCTTGAACACGCTCCTTTATATAAATGTACTTCGTGTATAATATGCATCATTTAATAAGTTGATATTTCGAGACTCACAAAAAAAGTTTCTTTCCTTCTTCTTCTTCAGGTTAAGGCACAAATTCGCCCTACGTGATCGCCAGTTATAGGTGGTTGAAAATGGTTTCAAAACTAAACAAATTGAACATCGCGTAACAACAAAATATCGTATACTAACGTGCACCTGTGCTACCAAGATTTCTGAGAATATATCAGATGCATTTTCAAACATATGCTTCCCTGAATGCATCTTCTACACGTGTTGAAGCCATTTGGGTATACAAAACATTTTTGTCGTACAAACGCAAGTTGTGATACATGACTTTACTAAAAAGAATATTGAATTTTACAAGTAAATTACCTAAATCAAAACAAATGTAATATGACCCCTCTTAATTTCATAAAAAAACCTAACTTGAATGCCCGATCGCGAAGAATAGTTCAAAAAACCTCTTGGCTCACATAATCGATTCTGAACACAATGGAAATTTAGAATTTTCGCTAAATCGTCCCTCGAGCCGGCTGTTCTAAGATTTGCTTTATTTTTCTCATTGGGAAGATAAAGTCTTTTCCTTTGTTTGTTAGGTCAAGTGTTTTTATTATTTTTTTACGTCTGCTGAGCTATCTACTATCCATTTAAGAATTACGCCAATAATAAATCCTAGGAACGACTAATATAGGAGTAAAAGTTGAAATTTATTAATTTCATTGTTAATTAAATGAGTTTTTGGATTATGTATTTCCTATCTGATTGATACCTAAAGGTTAATGTAATGCTGATTAATCTCGATCATTAATTCAGCCGCATGTGAGCGACACCGGCAGGTGTAGCCTAGACTTTCAGAAATCTTACAAGTTCATAAAAAGGCTAATGTCCGGCCGACAGCTGTCGTTCGTCCTTACGTGTTAATTGAATCGTTTCGAAAGTCCGTAACCGACATGGAAGGTCACTCCACAACATTTTAAAATCTTATCGGGTCACCTTAAATTTTTTAACTAAAATTAAATTATTGTTATGTAACGTGTAATAGATTTGCAACGATAAAGATATAGAAATGCAGTAGGCACAATAATTAACGAATTGTTACTGTTAATCTAGTATAGTTTATTTCAAGCTGTTATAGCTCTTATTCTCTCTTTAGACAAATAATTGTACTTCTTCAAATAATACACAAATAAAAGTTGACATTCACGTAAATGACATTTAACAACACTATTCCATTTGGATTATGAACACAAATAAACCACAGTAAATAACTTATGTTTATTCAAAATATTGCGCATACAATTAGCACCATATTGACGAAACGTATGACAAACTCGACAAACATCACCCAATTCAAAAGACAATTATGTTTTCCGGGTCAATGACCGAGCTCGGCATCGCGAAACGATCTTAAAGCCACTGAGACCACTTTACTCTAACCATAGACAACATTGTTTAACCTTGATTTATTAGATCGCGCGTCTCACATAATCCATTATCAATACGAAAAGTGCATAAGCCATGCTAACATAATTTACCAAACACGTCACGGAACAAACCACAGTACCTACTACATAGACAATCATAATAAATATTATGTATAGAATTCTCTGTGGTACAAGATGTTCAGAACTTAAAGATCACAAGAGAACTCAAATGTAATAAGGGGTATTAATTATCGTCTGGCAACCGTTAGGTCACTTTAACACTAACCTAGACCAAGCGAAGGTCAAGTTCTGAGAAACATCAACCTAGATCCTAGCCGAGTATTGCATGCATTGAGGCAATTCCATTAAATTTGTTATTAAATGTTTTATGTATTGATTGTATAGGCCAAAAGACTTAAATTTAAGAAGGCCAATTTATTTAATATTAATAAATAAAATAATTAATTTTTCGGCGTATGTATAACCGAGCCATTTGATAACAAATTCTTTAGCCATGAAAATTCAAATAAGTTTACCAGCAACTAGGGTTTTCAGTTTTCACTGCCCTAAAAGCTACCGTTGCACCGTTTCTTAGATACATAATAAATTTACAAAATATATATATTATGAATTAAAATTTTTAGATACATATGTTTTACAATAGTTAAGCTGTGGAGACATTTTCTTATCGTGAATGGAAATACATAATTCAATCCCTTATAAGAATGTTTTTTCTAAAGAAACTCCAACCCACGTAAGTCGTTATTTGCATATAATGCAAGTTAAAAAATAAATCTTCAGTGTCGACTCGTTATTTTAAATATTAATGAAGAGTACATGTAAATTACTCGAGTCTGAACGTATTAAATTGTACTTCATGTAAATTGTAATTTTAACATTAATTACTATATTGGGGGCAGTTAATTTATCTGACAGATGTTAAATTTGTGCTTTACGAATACGTTAAAGACGCCATCTTTAAACGTAAGCACATCTGCGATTTTAATAACGGTCAAGTCTAATATTTATTCAATCGGATGTGTGCGTAAATATTAAATTATATGGACTCAAAGGTCATAGATTGGGCGCTGCAACTCATTTATGGGTCATGGGCCATGGCCTTGTGGCCAAATCTGTATATCTGCGTTTATTTGATGAATGCTCAGCCTTTTGTGCCTGGAAAATGTCGAATATTGGTTCTTAGACATGCCGATAGCCAAACGTTGTCTTTCTTTACAGAACGAACAATGTTGAGGGTATACAATAAAGATCCATTGTTGCACATGCGGGGTTCTGACGCATGACATCAGGGTTAAGAATCGCATGCTTAACCACTCGGCTAACCGTGCTTTTATATATATATATATATATATAGCTATATTTTATATATATATATATATATAGCTAGGGGATCGGATAGAAGACGCCGTAGATCTCTTCAAGGGTTTATTTTTAAATAAATCAACAAGGAATTTGTTTAAACTAAAAAGCTGCAAATTACCACACAAAATACGGTCACTAATTACTTCAATTCCGCGCACTTCACACAGTACTATCACTTGTCTTCACTATTCGTACTTTATCTCTTCGATGTTAATCTCTTGGAATCGCACCCGAAAGTCGAAACAGAATTGATTGGATGCGTTTCGACTCGCTTATTTATACCTGGGAATAATCGTAAACCATATTCGAGAACTTTCTAGGCAGGAGTGGTACTGAGTAGTTGGTCTATATCGCACAATTCTAGAACGTACATAGTCTTTACCTCTTTCGCACATCGCTCCGTCTTTGTCGTACGGCGTTCTAGAATGTTCTCTTTGGCTTCGAGGTTACGATTTTTCCTTTCTTTCGCGTATCATTCCGTCCTTGTCTCACACCTAGTCTGTTTACTGTAGAATATTCCTTAGAAAACGGGTTTTCTAAAACCCACTCGACTATACTTGTTCTGAAACTGCCTGGAAAAATGTTTTAGCCTCCTGAAAACGTCTGTAACTAGTGGAAAAATCGAGAAACCTTCCAGTCAACCCGCCTTCGTATCAGTATTATGCTCTTCTTGTATTACACAAGAAAAGTCACCCTTATATTTGCAAGCAAAGTCGCATACTATACTATATTTATAATAACTAAAACTAGTGAATAATTACATTGTACACTATTCAAGATTACACTTACTTGATGGCTTAACTTGAAACATCGTAATTAAACACAGATATCTCTGTATTAATTTTAAGTAAATTCACACGTCCTTAGGTTTGAAACACACTCGTTATATGAGAGTACCTTGAGATGGTTCAGTAATGAATACGCCTCGTTCTCATTATTAAAATGTAACAACTAAGCCTTTATATAAAATAAAGGGAATACGAGAAGTTCCTACGCATAGGCATAAAAGTAAATATATTTCTAAATTTAAAAATATGAATTTCTTGTTTAAGGTTAAGGCCAAAGAAATAACTGACATTTCTTGGCTACAGCCTATCGAGTGTGTTAAGACATACTTTAGGCATATACCTAACGTGTGACCAACAAATCAGATTGTGCCCGGTGCACCACAGCACAATTCCCTTACCGCAGAGCTGAAATGTGGTATCGGGGGATTGATTTATTTAACATATCTACGAAATATTTGCATTCTAATCGAAATTCCCATTTAATATTAGCTACGTTTATCATTCATACATTCATACTAACATTGATATGAAGATTATTCGAACACAATAATTAACAAAATGACAAGTAAAGCCAATTCTATAAATTTATTTATATGTAGAGCATATTTATTTATGTATTCACATTTATTTACTGAAGGAATAAGTGATATTTGTGATCTAAATCTATATAAATAAAGAGTTTTAATAACGCTTTGGTAAATTCAACAAAAACGAGAAAAGATATTTTTATCTAGTATCCGAAGCTCGGACCAACCAGTAAGTGAATCTGCTCAATCACCCTACCCATAAAACCTGATCCATCCAGCAACAATGACTCACCCTTTTCATATGTTTTATGTTGCCTCAGGTATCGAGGAATTTGAATAAAAAATAAGCAGGTATAAGACAACCCGAAGTCGCGCCTCTGAGGAACGATTCAACAAACCTTCCTGTATATCGGAATAAATTGACAGTGCCTTCAAAGAAACCCTGTGAAAATGTGAAAATATATTTTAGCTTATCTACCTACATTTGTTGTTTATTGTCCAAATTGAATTTGAGATAACTAAATATTTGAATACTTTATTCGGTAAATGAAACTTCCTACAACAGATATTTACGAGAATTTATCACATTATTTATAAACTTTTATTTTTTGCTTTTGCTCTATGTCTTTCTTTGACAAGTACGAAATAATCTCTTCATATATTCATATGTTATCTGCTTAAAATCATTCCCTATAAAGAATAATAATGTCGCATATGTCTTGATTGACGTAGTACCTACAGTCTTTTGTTTACTGAAATAAATATGCAAATGGCTTGCTAATGACAGCACATTGTAATTTCAAGCATGGCCGACTTATCACGGTTTCCGAGGGTCAACGGCTTACCCGACTGCGTAAAATGTTTCAGAGTATTGACCTGTTGAGGAATATCTGAGTTTGATTTCACAACTTTAATTAAGACTGGTTATGTAGCAGGGGTCAATAATACGGATCTCATGATATAAAACTGCATTCCGAATACAATCTTGTTCTGCCAAATTTGAGAGTACCCAAATATAGGTCTAGGTCCATTACCATTTAAAAAAGTGTTCTGATATCCTAAGAGTCTGTCAAGTCTTAATCATGAAGCGCAAATTCCATCTATGTCATTCCATATGCTTTGTGTTTATGTGCGAAACAGGGATAAACGTAACTTGACCCCCCGGAAGGAATTAGTATGTTAAAGATGATAGAAGCTTAAACAACCATAAGAAATAAATCACCGTCATAAAGCTAAATTTTACGTAACCTTGGGTTCTCAGCTATTCTGTGTACAGTGGGAACACTCTTCCGAAAACTATATCCTTGAAATCCCGTGTCATAACTCCTCCTCTCTTGGCGAATCCTTTAAGGTCTCTGCAGTTAAGCTATGGAACTCACTTCCAGTCCCTATTCGCTTAGCTCCTTCTCTATCTTCCTTTAAATTTCTTCTGAACAAACATTACCTGTCCACATCGTATCCCTAACTTTAATAATACCTAATAACCGACGTGAGACTGATCTTAAATAAAATTAAAATGATTCATGTGCACTTTTTATTATTATTAGTATTTTTTTAACGTACCTATCCTTTATTAGTTTAGTTTGTTTTTTTTTGTTCCTGTTTAGTTTCTTTTTCTTTACAAGTATATGTAATACATGTATTTTTGCACTTTTTGCCTACCTTATGTAATTTAATACATTTTCTTTTTTTTTCTCACAGTGGTTGCCTGGAAGAGATCGCTCGAAAGCGATAAGGCCGCCAGTTGCCTTTCCTTTACTTGTAATTTTGTTAAATTTTTATATCATAAAGCAACAAAGTGTAAATAAATAAATAAATAAACACACAAAGATCGATGGCCAGAGAGAATGAGTGCGAATGGAGTCGACGCATCGACGCATACGGGACGCCTCCCGTATTGGCCCTCTACCGTGCCTTAGATATCAAGATAGTCTCATGAATTAATGTTACTCACTCACGCTTCTACGAAGACGTGTAATCGTTTAAATCAAAACCGCCTAATGTCCGACGCAATCGGACCCCATCGCTCACAATACACGAAAGTCGCATAAAAATATTTAATAACGCCTCTTTACACCCGTGATAAAACATTGGCATCCTAAATTGAGACATTTTATTATTAGAAATACGATTTTGACAGTCGTAAACGAGCGCCGATCCAGTTATTATATCGAGTTTACGAGTAGAAATACGCGGCACAGAATATAAAGAGGAAAATATATTTCTGTATTACGACTAGAATAAAGATTGTAAAATTGTTCGCATTACAAGACCGCACTGAACAACGAACTAATGCGCGGTCTTCCGCTTTCCGTGTTGAAATAAAGCCAATGTCATTGCCGCTCTCCTAGCAAAGTTGTCGCTTGGTACTTTTTTTAAATGCCTTAGAGCACGGTGGGCGCGTCGTGTGATTCCAACGTCGCCGGAGAAGGCTCAGCTTATACTGGCCGGCATGTGGCGTCTGAGTCACGTTTTTTCATCTGTGACGCAGTTTTTCCTGTCGCCCGCTGCGTATGACCGTGACATTTGGTGTCTGACCGATTGTACGGCCTTCGCCGGCGGTCATCAACTCCGCGCGTGAGTCGGTACATCACTTTATGCCGAGTTTTCTCTGGCCGCGCTAGATCTGGCGTCTCGCTTGCTCTTATGCAAACGAGCGAGCAGATAAAGAGCGCTCGTTACTATTACAAGTTTTTCGTGCTCAGCTAGACGGGTAAATACATTGGACCCACCTATTGTGATGTTAATATTTGAACAGAGTCGGTTCTGCGATTTAAATAACGAACGACGCGAGTTCAAGTGAGTACATAATGGAGTCGCGGAAAAATGTATATCTCAACAATCGCCAGTATGACTTCTGTAAGCAGCGCGTTAACCCACGAGGAAATCACGTAATCTCAACTTTATATTCACCAATTACTTTATTGCTCAACACTGACATCCTGTTTTTAATAGTTTCGAGTTTGGATCCAACAAAATACAGTGGTTTCCGTTCCGACATAAATCACCGAAGCTTTCTCGTTTTGTATCAATCAAAGGCTTACATTTCGAGGTTTCTTAATGGCTTGTCTAAACACGACCACACATCTCGGGCGAAGCCATTAGAAGTGTGAACTTCTGATGTAAAGTTTCAAGTTAGAACATTATGGCCGCTGCAAGTGCATCGGATAGAGCTTATGTTGTAATAAAGGTTTAAGTAAACCGGGCAAAGGCAGCTTTTACACCGTTGCTGCCGCTTTGAGCTAGGCTAAGACAACGATAAAGTTCACTATTTCGATAAATTAATAAGACCTGATCCGATGCGACCTTTGGATTTGAAATCAAGCAAAAGCGTCAATAAGGCCGTGGCAGGAGACATTTCACAAGTGTCGCGGGCTAGTAGAACTGTCAACGAGGAAGTAGGTCTGTATCACCAAGGTTAGTAGTGAAGGTAGTTCGCATAGTTAAGAAATACCTCTCATTGCTATGCGCCGTTTGATCGAGCACACTAGCATTGTTACGTCGTTATCTTATGTTGTAATTTAACATACTTTTAGCCGATTACGCTATAGCTTATAAAGGGTAATTTTCACTGAAATTTCGAATTTTCGCATTAACCTGGAGGATTAAACCATTTTTAATTGAATATTTTACAAAATAATCAAGCGGATTCCGACAAATTTGCGTCCGAACTTAGTCTTTCCATAGTTTAGATATTCCATAGCTTAAACGTAAGCAAGCATACGGAATCCAAACACTGGAAGCTAAACAGTTATTTGTAAGTTGTTGTAACATATTTTTACTAATGGTATTGAGGTCGCCAATGCTGAGGTCGACCTTGCGTGTTCACAATAGATATTATTTTTATTTAATTACTTCGCATATCGTATATTTCAAACGTGCCCTAAAATAATTGATATAAAACATTAAATTAAGGTCAAAGAAGGAGTGTACGATTTCTCATATAAAACGGCTTTAAACAGTAAATCTATATTTATGCCACCTCCCGCTTAATAATGTTTATACGCACAATGTTTTCTGATTATCCCGACTCTTGCCAAGCAAAAAAATTATTCTTGGCAACATTCACATACACGCGCTCGTGGAAAAAAAAACAGACGCCCATCTAAGTGCCATATGAATTTTAAATAGAAACATGTTAATGGCGGATTATATTGTAAACATCGCATTGTATTTGTTCAACGGCATGAATATTTTGAACAACTAACTACGTTTGAGGGTTTCACATCAAACGAAATAGTTAATACACAAATTACAATAACAAATCCTAGAATTTGTGGCAATCTCACAGAAAATATTCAGTCAAAACAGCGGTATAGTTCATAATGTTAGACAAAGCATTGAAACAGTATAGTCAACGGTCCAAGCTACTCTGGCCTAGTGTTTCTCAAGTCATCAGCCGTATCTTTGTTCGAAGGTAGATTCAGGCGTTACTGATTTAGTGCTTGAGTCATTGAACGAAGTTAGTCACAGAATGCTTTGTGTTGTCGCTTTCGATCGTAGTTGATTCATTATTGCGATTTACAAACTTGTTAACTACGGTTCTGGTCAACTACGACAAACTACCAATTTCTTGCATTTCTTGCGTACCAACAACACACTGATTGCATTTAAAAAAAAAATCAAATTCATTGTTTCAATTATTAATTATCATAAACTGCTAACTTATGTCCACATTTTCTAAAATAGGCAACTTAGATGTTTTAGCAAAAAAGTCTTGGTTCTGTGCCCTTATAAAATACAAAACCAACAAAAAAAATGGTAATTTAGTTACTTAATAAATTGATATGTATTAAAAACACCATCGGTGTTCAAGTATGAATTGCACCACAATATTATACTACACATCATCTTTATTAAAGAAAAAAAAAATCGACAAAAACGCTGCACATCTTCGTGACGTTCCGTAAAAATTTTACCCTCGTGCGCCTAAAGAACTTTAACTTCAAAAAGATATACCATATGGCCAAACGGAAGTATTATCATCTTGCGTTTTATTCCAAGTACAGCAGAATCTTGAATTTATTAATGACCGTTTCGTAAAATAAAGACAGACAAGCGGGTCACCCCAACGCACCATAATTGAATGATTGGCAGTAATTACCCCAGACCCTTCGCTGAATGTCTGAGGATGTGGTTTAGCCGCAACTCATGGGAAATGGTTATAGGAACTCCGCATGATGGCTAATTACTATGGCTTACGTAATGTCATACTTTACGCCATTTTGTGTCAAGCATTACCGGTGTTCAACGTATTACATAAGGCAATATGGTTAAATATTTTAGGTAAAGATTCAAGTCCACTCTTCATCTAATATATAAAATTCTCGTGTCACAATGTTCGTTCCCATACTCCTCCGAAACGGCTCGAGCGATTCTTATAAAATTTTAGATTCATATTCAGTAAGTCTGAGAGTCGGCTACTATTTATCTTTCAGTGATAAGGGGTGTCCACACCAAAAAATTCTGATACAGCATACAAAAATACATTCAACCCCTAATTTTCACCCCTCTACGATCGACCTATATTTTTTATTTATTAATTACAATCTTATATATATATATAGAGAAAAATTCACGGAAAAACCCAAAAAGTTTTCATTCCAGAAAATCGAACAGTCTCTGGGTTAGCATAGCAAAACGTTCCATGTTGATATGTACTAAAAAGGTAGGCTAAATAAAATCCCATTAAGGAGAAATGAAGTTCGCGGGGGCAGCTAGTAAAATCTATAACTATTAAATCGCCGCCAAAACATGATATGTAATTATAAAATATATTACCAAAACTACTTTAAAACAGTACAATAGAACCTATTATCTTTTTAGTTAAATCTAAGATCAGCAGAATTTTAAAAATAGCGAAGTAAATCCATTAGAGTGTACATTCTTGACAGTTAAAAAGATAAAATATGAAAATAAACGCATTAAAATCTCGTACCGAAAATGTCACAATGAATCATTATGGAAGGTCAGTAACACCGATCTGGCAACCGGCCGAGAGCGATCCGGAGTCGAACTCCCGTCCCCTGCCACGGTCAATCAAAATGCCACTTAACCTTTTAACCTTAAGAGTCCGATTTACAATGGCATTAGAGCTACGCATCATTTGATAAGTCACAGAGCGTTATCACAAAAATGCGCTCGTGATTGTGCAGTAGCATAGTCGTAAAAAACTTCCTTAAATCGTGTATTAACACGCTACTTCCTCTTAGAAAAAACATTGTACTAAAAGATAGACGCAATAAACAATTAATAATTTTATCCTAACTGACTCTTTGAACCGACCGGGTTTTATTGCATTTTCAAGATGCGGACTTGAAAGGTCTGCTTTTTAAACAATATTTTTAGCTAATAAAATATATAACAGGACTTACTAGTTTGGAATCGTATTCCATTAAAAATACTTGATAGGTTTGGAAAACCGCGAGCCGAGCTTTTTGTTTGTGGAGTTTCTTTTCATCGGGAATTCTATGGCATGTATCGGATATTTTCAACAGACCAGTTTTTTGTAAAATCCAACGCAATCGTATTTCGATGTACCTTTTGAATGGTTAAAAACAGTATCCTAAAAAGAAAATTCTGGAGCACTTCCATTCGGTGAGATCCGAAGGCTCGAAATTCTAATTCTTAACGATTTTACGGATTTTTCCTTTCAAAAACTCTCGCGTAATTCTATTCATATCCATACATATCTTACTGAAATTAAAAGATATTACAATCATAATTCAATGAGAAACGATTTAATTTTTCTGTTTGTTTGAAATAGATGAAACCCATAATCTTTAATAGATTTTAATTTTTGTATGCGTTTAGAAGGCGACAATAACAGCTGAAGGGCGTCACAAAAAACAGCGACGAAACATAAATGAAATACCTATTTAATGCGACTACTACTAACACGTCGTTTGTTTTATCAAGCTATTATGGTTCTCATTCAGCCGTTATATAAGTAAACACGAGAGAAATACATATATATATATATTTGTAACAAAAGACATGAAAGTGAGGTATTGGACTAAATTAGGCAAATTGCATTGAAATAAAAAGGATTTGATGTATTATTTTGTATTATCAATATTTATTTTATCAAATGAACGTAAATTGAAATCAAAATATGAATAAAGATTTTTCGTTAGTCCATTACGCCACAAAGCAAAAAATCTAAATATGCCCATATACATATATAACCAATTTCAGGATCAAATATTTCTAAATTCAGCCTACTAGACAATTTGATGTTCTCGCAGAGATACTGAGGAGGTATTAAAACAAAGTCTATTAATAAATGTATAGTTTTCAAATACGGTGAAGGAACTCAATGAATCTTAGACATCGCCTCTATTTATGACACTAACTGCATCTGTATATTTTTACTACTTTAAAGCAAACAAAACCTAAAAATAAAGATTCCATGAATACATCAATTCCATACAAGAGCAAGCGGGACGGAAATAAACATCGTGATCTTCCAAAAATATTTCTCGTCCCTTTCCCTCTCAACCGGAGAAAGTGAAACAAGAATAGATTTCCGTGAATAGTTTTGTGTTGAATACCGAAGTACCTGGCGTAAAATTGAAGCAACTACTCACTAACCAACAATTATTTATTGATACGCGGTTGGTTATACCGTGTTTAACTAAACAACTGTCCAACGCCAGACCAATTTTGATATTTGACATTGTTATAAGCAACAAATTTCTTGCGATAGCTGAAGGCGTTTATGAGTAAGAATTTGGATGATATTTTACGGTAACTTAAAATTATTTTAAGGTTAATTCGCGTTTGACACGGTTGTAGGATGCGTATGAAACAAAAACTCTTTTCAACTAAGTGCGTATTATTATAGCGTAACGCGTGGGAAACATAAAAATTACATATTCCGATTTCCTTTTGTGTTAAAAGGCGTGGCCGTTTTTTATAAATTGTTGAACCAAGACGGTTTCCTTTATAGATTAGTAAGAGTTAATTATAAACATTAAAACTAAAAAACCGTGCCCTTCAAAAGTAAATATAAAAATTCATCTGGTCGCTTTGTACACATGATAAACATGATGAAAAAAAACCAATTTTTTGTGTGAACTACTGTTTTTAGATTAGAGTAAACAGTTAAGATTATTTAACAAAATGAATATCACTACTAGATTGAATTTAGTCCAATTCCTTTGTTTTTATTAATTTAATCTTCACCTACATGCCCCTGGGCTGAACCCATTTACATTTCTGGGCTGAACCCAGAAAGTATTAATATTCTGTTGACTTTATGCTCAATAATATGAAAGGAAATCAACTTATAACTATTAACAGTAAGATTGAGTAATTATTGCATTGAATTAGATTAATACCATTGTTATCACTTCAGTAATTTCAACAAGTTGTAATTATTAATCATTGCAAAATTATACATCAGTTGTGTTTTTATTAGAATACATTAACAGCATTCTGACATAAACAAATATTTTACTTTATTAAGTTAAGTAAACAAATAGTAATAGATTCAAAGTATTAACTATATATTTATATTGAAAATCTGGTTTTGTTTTATAAGTTTCATTGTAAATGATTACTTTATACAGAACAAAGAACTTTGATTCATTACTTTATTTAATAATCCATTCAGTGAATCTACTTATGAATTTATGGATAATTGTTGAAATTTTAAACTTTTGATGAACTTAAAATTTTAATTTTCTCAATGATACAAGATCAGTCATCAAAATCAGGTGATGTTTTGCTTTTGGTTTCCAACAAAATATTTCGTTTGTTGAACTGAACACTAAATAACCAAACAAATTGTTGATTCCAAATAAAAGACTATGTGTAGGTACATATAAATTCAAATGCTTATAAAAATTCACCCTACCTTTTAAAGTTTGTTACATATAAATTATATTAGCTACTGACTATAGTGGTCAAAATATTAAAACTATTTCTAATTTAAAAGTTTTAGATCTGTATAAAATTATTCTTAACATCCTAGATTGCAATAGAAAATATTTAATGCAGCACCTCAATTTGTATAGTTAAACAACTCAGCAATTTGTGATTATCTTGCACAATGCAATTCGATTTGTTAATTTTCGTCTGTCAAAGCAAAATTATTCATGTCATTGTCTGTAGGTATAGAAATTGCAAGCGTGGCTACGCTTACGTGAGCGGCCGCAGGCTGTTTCATAATAATTCGTAACATATAAGACCTACTTTTGAGCCCGAGATTAGAATGACAAGCGCAACAGGTAATCTTTTTTCTTAAAATCCAAGCAGAATAAAGAACAAGGACTCTCAATGTCATAAGTCAACGTGCTAACAGGAAAATTAAAATGATCTTTGAAGAAATATGTAAATTTACGTATAGTTTCTAAACTGAATTCTATTAGCATTTATGCAATACTTAAACTTGACATTTATAGACAATTCAAAGATAATCCAATCAATCTTAGTTGCACGCTTCTAAATTTATAATCGCCATCCATAAACCGGCTTACGTAAGTCTACAAGTAATAATAATATAAGTTTTGCGAAAAACATTACCTATAATAAATCTAAATGGAGGTCACTGACCTAAAATGGAAAAATACGCACATTTATTCACATCGTTATAACATATAAATATGACAAAATCTCGACAAAAAATGAAATATCAAATATTAGTCATCTGTTTAAACGTGGCGACCGTTAAGACATTTCAAAAAAATACATACCTGTTTCTCGATTGTTACAAGTTCACCTTTTCATAAACTATGCCTTTGTTTCACTAACGGCTCCCGAAACCGTTCAGTTTATCTGGAAATAGAAACGTATTTTATTAATGCGGCGTCTTAAACACAAACTACGTTTTTGGACCTACGCAACGAATCCAATGGTTGTAATGTAAATTGTAAACGCCTTGTCCACAAAAGAGATACGCACCAATATAAAATACACCTTTACAGCAGTTTTTGTTCACAATGCACTGTAGAATAGCCGGTCGTTCCGGAGTAACTAGTTTTATCACTCCGATTGTATCGCACTAAACAAATACGAGACGGCCAGCAACAGCGACGTTCGGCACGAGACTGAGCGACACTAGCGCCCCTTGGGCCTCAGCCGTGAGCCGCCCCACGTCTTGTTAGTGTGCGCGGCTTGTACATGTGAGGGTGCGCCCTGCGCCCCGACAACCGTTTATTTATTTTCGTATACAGAATGAATACTCCAGAGAGTGCATTCGTCGGGTCGAATTAAAAACTTGAAAGAGGTTTAGGTAGGGAAATATTCAGCGGACGTGTATCACAAGGATGCGAGCCGAGTGCCTCTTTATAAACGGCCGTGAACTGGCAGCGTCAACCGCGGTCATTGCCACGGGCACTGGTATAAAAATACGTCACAGAATCTTACGTTCCATCATTTTCAAGTTACATGTTATACCTAGTTTAAGCCTATGATAACATCATAATGACTGCTTTTGTTATCACGACTCAGAAATAAAGCTATTCCGAATTCAGTGTAAGCTGCTTGGCCTGCAACTGGGGAGATTATTGCGTGATGCAAATACGGCTGAAACATACTAATAACAAATGTATTTTTATATACCACCTTTTAATATGTCAGATAACAAATTCGTTAGAGGACGTGACATTTATTTTAACTACGTGTCGTTGCGATTCGCCGTAAACTATTATTTTTTGAAATATGCAACTAAAATGTTTTATTTATTTCCAATATATTAAGGACGGCAAGTTTTTAATGTTTTTTTTTATGTCAAAGTGGATAATGTCTTTTATTTAAAGGAATCGCACGAAATTAAGAATTTCAACAATCTCTGGTTGGTACAGACTATACGGTGTTGGTAATGTCAACAACTACAGACTATAGCTCTGTTAGATCTTTCTTATAACAAAATAGTCTAAACCGTTTCCGTCTATGACAGTTTTCACAGCTCTAGGCATGGTGTACCTATTGAAAATAATAATGTCTTGTAATTAATTTTCTATAATATAAATGTTAAACAAAAAGGCAAACTTTATGTTTAGTCGATCAATTTAATCCAGAATTATTTAAGTATATTAAATCGAACACCAGACATCGTTGTAAAGTAAATAATTTGAAATATTGTTTTAGTATGTCCATCAGCGCTGCTAATTAGGAGTCGAGAACGAAATTACTATAAATAAACGACCTATAGGTACCTGATATATTTCACCGCGCCGTTTTGAGCCGATGATTTAAGAGCAAGTTTATCAACAAGTATTTTACTAATTTAAAAGATATATTGATTTTTAGCGGAAAAAACATATCGTAATAAGCTTTCTACGAAGAGTAAAATTTACATAAATAATAAGAAATCAAATTGTTTTGTTATAAAAAATATATGTAAGTATATCTTTAACCTAAATTGTGTGGAAATAGAAAGGACCTAATGTTTGGTTCCATGGTTCAACATTTGGAGTGAAAAAATTCAGGCTGAAATTGTCACCTCCAAAGCAACGGGATAAGCCAGCAATCAATATTTAGTTTCAACCGTCTTAAAAGAGGATTACACCGAATGCCTAAACCTTATCTCGCCGATAATAATAAGAGTTTTCTCAATCTTGGCGGACTGAAGCGATATCTCTGACTTTTATATATCTAAATTGTTGATACCTACTAGGTTTCTTGAGAGATTTTAGGTTGTCAGTTTAGATAAACAATGTTCTTATTAATCCTAAAACTACCAAGCCAGTGATGTTGTCAACTTCTTAGTACTTACCCTTTTTTATGTATTCAGAGCGATAAACATTACAAAAAAGAAAATAATATTCTAAATGTTTAAGCTCCATTTACGGATAATAATTCAAATTTCATACATTACTTTCATACTAAATAAAGAGTTATCAGACTAATGACTCGGTACATTAGAATGTGAACCACTGTACCATCATCATCTCAATTGTCCAACGCAGAGTAATTCTAGGCAGAGTTCGGATGCCTCGATATTTACCTAGAAAGTTTTTTGAAGTCCAGTAACCACTATCAATAGTGGCAGATACATCTGTTTAATTGATAATTATTTTTCTAAGCAAGGCTCTTTGTGCCAAAATCAATGGATGAACCTGCGACCTAAGAATTGAGAATTACTTTAAACTAAGTCTTATACTGCTTAGTGGAAAAAGTCGTGAAAAATTAATGAAAACAGAATTCTCAGTAAGGTGAAACACAATAAAGTGTCTGCCCCGACACTGGAGTTGACAGGACTTCACTTTACGTATTACAAAGGGTACATTTATCATAAACACACTCTTATTTAAAGCACTTACTTCCCGTTAAAGAAGCTTTTATGTTCCCGAACGTTAAAATCAAATTGTCTCCGCTACCCTTTTGTAGAATCCCGAATTTTCCTAACGCGTTGATGACTACCTCTACGAACGCCTAGCAACGAATCCTTTGTCCCGGCTACGAACAAAAAACGACTTTAATTGAATACAATAGGGTGAGTTCTTCCGTGAACGAGACACAAAAAGGTGTAGTGGTACTTATGAGGAAATGGGCCTTATGGCGTGGCAATAAGGGTGGTTGAAAGGCCTGGATAGGGGTTAATCCAGACGGCTAGACGGCCAGACTGGGGGATTTTGAACTTGCCTATACATGTAGGAAGTGCAGCGCAGGGTGACAGATGAACGGTGCAATTTAAATCAGTCTGCAGCCGAAATTGTTTTAAGCAGTTTGTTTTCAAAGAGTTTGTTTATTTTAATTAATTATTAACTTCGTGTTTGTTTTCTGCAATATTCGTATGTGGAGTCTAAATATATTGCGTTTATTTCAAGATATAGATGACATTGGGACTTTATCTGACTTATATTTCTTAGTAAATGTAGACCGTACATTTAGTAAATCAAAATAAAATTCAATATTTTGATTGCAGTATGGTTTAAAGTAAAACAAACAATTAACCACAGGAAAGCATCCGTTTATATTTATAATAACACTGTGGATTACGTCATAGGAAACGGAGCCAACTCGAATAGATTTAAATAAAAAATTAAATCTTTATAATGCTAATGAACGATAAAGATTCCAAACATTAGATAATTCTGTAATTATCTTTTGTTATGGCACAGAATTCTATTTTTGGTCCCAAAAACTTATAATTTGATAAGCGACGATTTGATTACATATAATTTTACACGAATTCTCAAAAACGTGTAATGGGTTTACGGCATAACACGTGTTTCTTTGTTCCATCCTTACATAACTTATAAAATATACATGTATGGGGTTAGAACCATATCACCTTCAAAAACATTAGTTGGTCAGTCTTCTGTGACTGACAGATGCCATAAATTTATGGATCTAAAACACGCCGGTTTCATCACGATGTTTTTTCTTCTTTATATATATGAGTATAATGCACAGTCGAAGTTAGAACACACGACCTCCGGTTTGAGAAACACACGCCTAGCCATAAGGCTATCAGAAGAAATATAAGGTAGAATACTGTTTTTCTAGACTGATTTTAATTAAAGTCGCCTTTTTGTTTATCTTCAATTCCACTTATGTCTTATAAAATCTAATCAAATAACTATTTAAGACAATTATAATATCCATAAACGAATTAAAGCAAACTCCTTAGGATAACTTTTTCAGGTGGCTGTACTTGTAAAGGTCCGTCCTTCAAACATCTCCCTAAATCTACAGGTCAACCACCAAGGGAGCATAAATCGTAGAGAACTCAAGGGCCATAAATACACCTACCACGGAATAAAGATTTACTACTGATCTATTTTGTTTTTTTGTTAAAAGGTATATAATATGTTGTTTAACAAAATATATCAGACAATTGAATTTAATTTTTGAAATTATACTTCTTTAGGCGCGTTATGAAAAATTTATGAGAGTGATATTTTACGATGCGCGCGCACCGTGACACAAAATTATCAATATGGGCGCCGAGCGTGCGCGAGCGAGATGGGAATAAGACAATCTACAAGTAAAAAGAAATAGAATATGCGTGACGTTAGCAGCTATGCCAAGAATTTTGAATGACCATAATGACATTAGTAGTACCTTTTAAATAAATAAAGGAGTTTTAATTATTTTTTCAAAGAAATTTAGCAATGCTTTTTGACAAAGACCTATTGTTACTTAGTTAAAAGGTTATGAAACATACCTAGTTATTAAATTGACTTAATAATATAATAAAATAATAAATAATAATTATTATTAATATTAATTAATAATTTAATAATATACTAAATATTAAATATTGTTAAATTATTAACGCTAAATATTTATTATTAATTATTTAATATTTAAAAAAAATAAACAAAGCCAAAGAAATATAACTTCTTACGCGTACATAAGTACACGCACCATTTTTTTTACCTAAATAAATGAAAACGCGCTAAGCGCAAAACTCAGAGGCGGGTGGACCAATTCGATTAAATATTTTTGAAGTTATACTTCTTTTGGCGCGTTAAGGAAAAATGATGAGGGAAAATTCTATTCTACTGTTAGTGACGTTTTTTCTACAAACGTAGAATACAATTTTTGAAAAGATTTTTATCTTGTTACGTCAAAGAAGTATAACTTCTAACGCATGTACATAAGTAGACACATATATTGTTTTAATTCCTTGAACTCTAAGAAAGGATTTTATGGAATCCTTTCTTGAAAGAAAATATTTAAAATTATTTTTATTTAGGTTTTTATTTCGGAAAAGCGAATAGTCTGTGGTAGCATAGCAAAATGTTCCATACGAGTATGTTGGTATGTACGAGAACAGGTAGGTTAAGTAAAGAAAAAACTTTTTACCGGATTAAAGTTCTAATCTTAACTTAACTAACTTAACTTATTGTTTAACTTTAATCCGGTAAAAAGTTTTTTCTTTAAATGTGTAAAGGTTATGTCAATCAAAGACAATACTAGGTTAAGTAAAACTTACTAAGGCGAAACGAAGTTTGACGGGACAGCTGATTAAGTTTAAATGCCATCTCATCATCATCATATTTGGGTCATATTATTTGATGATAATAAAGTAAAATATAAAAATCTAACTTACAATGTTAGACCAGTAGTCAAAATCTGTATCTACAATGCAATGTATAACTTTTATGTTCTAAGAATAGACTACAAGAGTGTAAATGTTGACTATACAGCTCAAAGGATCGGTGAGTCAGGAGAAAAACAAAAAAGCATTCTACGCGTTCATATCGAGCAGACATCGAACCTGTGACCTTGCATACCGATCCCGTATTAACATTATCTGGACTACAGTTGTAGTCTAAGAGCTCATTTCACTTGTCATATCTTTCGGCCATCTTTCTTAGAAGCGTTTTTAGGTATTTATTCGTCTCAAGATAGTGTTATTTATTTACAATGTAAGCATCATACAAACCAAATTTATTTGACTTATATTAACGTATAAGTTTAGATTTCATCTTACATAATATACAAAATATGAAAAGAGATAATCTTTCATGTTTGTAATTCCAAAAATAGATATGGTATTAAAAATAATACGCAAATTGCGGTTATAGTCAGTAATGTCTATAATGTTCTGCAGAACGGAGTTGGTTTAGCATATCTTGGCCTAATCATAATATAATTTTTCCATTTGTATTAAATTCCATATTCTTAGTTCTAAGCACGCCATGAATCTTCGAATGTATTCGTTAACGAACTAATTTGTTACCGACGCCCAAATGACGGTGTCACCTAATAAAATATGTTAAATACGTAAGACAAATGATAGATCATTCTTTAAAGTCATTTTTTAAAAGGTTTCTGAGCCATTACGTTGGAATAGTTATCGGCTGATGACTTGGCTACTAGCAGCTTACGTCTTAGGCTTATGATACTTTAAAGTTTATTTTATATATATGAGAAAGTAAGATTTTGCTTTAATGATAGCATTTAAAAAAAAAAAAAAAAAAAAAAAAAAAAAAAAAAAAAAAAAAAAAAAAAAAAAAAAAAAAAAAAAAAAAAAAAAAAAAAAAAAAAAAAAAAAAAAAAAAAAAAAAAAAAAAAAAAAAAATAGCCATTTTTTTATATTCTTAGAATTAACCATTATTCTACGCTTACCCATAAGATGTCTTTATAGAAGGAGTTGTACAGTCAAAAAGTTATTAAAAGATGGATTTTAATATTGCGTTTTATTTGCTTTCTAAATCTTAGAATTTTATCAAAACATAATGGGAATATATTTAACTGGATTGAAAATAATCGCATGTTTCGACTTTTTATGTGCAATCATGGCACTTTGTGACACTGCTTAATTATTTTAATGATAATTATTTTTATAGACACCTCATCCACCTCATTTTAGTAAAACCTAACGACTTCCACAAACAATTCCACATGTAAATAAAATAATATGAAGACTTGTGAAATGTGCAATATCCTCTGAATAAAACTTGGTTAATACCGAAAGCTGCAATTTGCAAACACATTTCCATTTCAAATGAGGGCAAATAATTGGACGAGCGACGTCGCGTGATGAAATGGGGTTCCGTTGCGTTGAGGTTTGTTACTTTGTTTGGAATTGGCTTTGCTTTTATTAATTCCACTTAGAGGAGGAAATACTCATTGTATGCTCACAGTTTAAGAGCGACCACGTTAAGAAGACATATTTCTGTTCCCCCCAAAAAATATTAAGTTATTAAAGAAAAGAAAGAAAATCACTGACTCAGCAATAGTTAAAGCAAGAAAATTGAGCCATAACACTGATGTTCTGAAGCCAAATTTTATTATTTATTATAATTACGTGATCAGCTATTAGGGGCCTTTCATGTATAACGTAAGCACTAAGGGGGGAGGGGTGTTTTTTGATTTTCTTATTAATGGTGATTTCGTCAACAGTAATTATTTACTTTTTTACCCATATTACCCACACATTGTCTATGCTTGAAAAAGAAATGCATTTCCGAGGATTCGTACAAAAAATTAATACGTTTATGTGCTATTATTTTTGAAAGCTTTGCTTACTTTTGCTGACAAGAGAGGGGGGTGGGGATAAATTGCAGTAAATCTGCTTACGTAATACTTGCACGGCCCCTTAGGGCCTGACGCATGTGGTCATGTATACATATGAATGACTATTAATTAAAAAGATATAGATAGCTATCTAGCAATGTGCTATTCAAATTTTTAGAATCAAGAAATTACCTTCCTAATACGAATGCAATGATTTGATTTAGCACAGACATGAACAGATTACGATTCACTGCATTTCGTAATGCAGACCATGTCACAACAAAAATACTATTTCGATTTTCGAGTATAAAATTCAGTTTCAGTAAGATAAATTTTAAATTATCTCACCACAGCTGTAATTAATAGAAATTTACAAAGAAAATCTAACAAACTTGTACATTTACTGAATAATTTTAGCTCCAAAATTACGGGTTTCATTTATTCTATAAATCGTTTAATTACAGACTTTTAACGGACTGAGCATTAAATCTACCTTTTGTAGATATTTAATTTATAGAGATTTTAAGGTGATTTTCCGGAAAGAAACGACTCACATCACTATAAAGTTTGTAATTATTTAAAAAGAAGATTCGAAACGCAATGGAGCAACTAACAAATCATTAAAAATTTATCTAATATTGGCAAAACCAAATTTGGACATATAGTAACTTGATATCATCCAAGCATCTAGGTAACGATCAAGGCAACGGAATATAATCTAAATGATATAATGTTCACGCAGTCAATAATATCAAGTGATTCATATTGTTCCTAGTGGTGTTACTTCCAAGTGTCTCTCTGTATGGCGTATAATATATCCATCGAACATCTGTCGAGCTCTGTTTACATCACTGTTAACTTAAGCTAGTGATGATATAACTTATCGATGCTATTTCAAGAAATACATAACCAGCAGACAAAATTGCCTATTTATTTATGAAGGCCTCCTACAACTGGAAATGTTTGATAATATTTTGGATGTAAATGTAGCATTCTAATTTAAAACGAATTTATTAAATCAGTCCAATAGTTTTTGATTTTATTTGTTGCAAACATTAAAATACAAATCGTTCCTCCTCATTCTATTAATATATAGATTAGGTGCATGTACTATTTAAAGGCAGACTTGTTTGTTTTACTCGACAAACAATGAAATTAATGATAATTAATACATACCCTACAAATTAGTTTGACTTTAAAATTTATGCGAAGTGAAATTATAAATTTATTAAACATAATTCAGTTTACATTATAACCTAATATTATTTCTACTTCAATTAAATCAGGTAAACTGCATTTGCGTTGTTTTCACCCGCTCTCCGGTCAGATTTAATTAAATCGATACACAATTTACATTATCGATAAATTTAGTAAACCCACTCCGCTCTAAGCGAGCATTGTACCCGCATAAAAATGGTTTTACCGCCCAGTGCGTTTAATAAAAACTTTTTATCTACAATTTTATAGTTTTTTTATTGTTCTATTTAGTTTAGTATGTACTCAATAGTTTTCTACTAACAATGCTACTAATTTGTTTATTTATAGAACACTTCACTTCTAAATTAAATAATCCACTGATCAAAGTTTAATATTCTTTCCATTTTTAATTTTTTTCTTAATTCTTTTTTATGTAATTAATTAAGTAGTAAATGACCGTACATGGTCACTTACTACTAAGCGTCGCTGGCCTAAGTATGAAATATTTATTCAGTCAATAACCACATAACCGATTTCATTACAGAACAATTGCGCAGCAAAATTTTTAAGCAGAGGATGAAATATACCCAATATTATAATTATTTATTATTTTGTATTCCAACAGTTAATTGAAACTATGCATTACAGATTATATATTTAATTTATAAAAAAAATAAAAATTATTCAAATTACGTAGACAAACATATTATGTACATCTAAATGGGATGTGTTGCTGTTGGGTAATGGATTTACGGCTATTTATAAAATTATGCAGTTTCATATTTTACAAATAATATATTCTAAAGCTCACGCGAATAAATTTATTTCGTTCTATAAAAATGTTATACGTCACGTATCCAGAACAAACATCCGTCGCTTTTCCGTTAAAAAATCTAAAAAAATGGATCGTTCGAAATTCAGAAACAAAAGTAACGCCAGGCTCGGGCGCGTTCCGGACGACCGCGTGTCCACACCAACTTGTGCGTCCAACTATGAAGTGTAGTACAGGGGTTCCTTCTCTGTTGACAAAACACTTGCGTTCCATTTGAATATAGAACTGTTTAGATAAACTCCAAAGAAACTGGACAATTATTAAATTGATGAGTGAATTAGGGTTTTACTAGATCGGTGATAGTGATAAGGTAATACTTTAAAAGGTATAAAAGATATCTAATGTTATACTGATTATTACGCACTTATAATTTCAAATAGGTCAATAGCGAATCATTGGTTTATGTCATGTGAGCGTCTGTCTGGTCAAATTAATTATAAATGTTAGGACATGCATGAAGTGATTCATTCATTATGTTTCTTTGTATTTGCTCAAGCAACAAGTAATCTATATACATCCATAGAAAAAATAAGTTTGCACACATCACAGCTTCGATTTATATTTTCCGACATAACCCAAGGATGCAGTAAATCACATAAAACTTGAACGATATATATTTACCTTTTGACTTAGTTAATTCCCACTCTGCTCTTGGTCTATAAACAATGTGAACTTTTCATTTGAATAATTTCGTACGTGAGTCTGGTGGAGACGAGCTTTACGTTGGCTTCAACAAACACGAGTTTTAGTGTTAAATAGGTCGCGGATCTTCATCGCATTGCCCAAATTCTGTTTGGTTTGTTCAACAAATGATTGATCAAAGCTCACACGCATTTCGCTTTACTGCTAGAAGAAGTAGATAGAGCAATTCTTTTTCCAGAGACTAACAACATATTTTCTGTTTTTGAAGTGAAACTTCTAGCGCCTAGCATGAGGGTAAATTTTGTACGAAACGTCACGAAGATGTGCAGTGTTTTGTCGAAGAAAAGGGAGAGAGCGATTGAGACCGATTGAGAGAGAGTTAGAAGGGTGAATTACCTTATAAAAAAAATAATTTATTAAAATATCAAATGACGAATTGTAAATTAAAATGCCACGTGTTTTTATTATCGAAGAAATAAATTTAAAAATTAAATTTATACTTTGTATTAATTTTCGACACTTTTTATATTTTAATGAGAATTAAATTCCTAACATATCTTCTTTTTTCTCGGAAATCGAAAGTTTTAGATTTGTATACATATGAACAAGAGTTAAAAATTAGTTTGCCATAGAAGTTTCACTTCTGACATGTGTACTTTGTACGCACGTACTTTTTTTTAAAACGTCAGGTTATTGGAATATTAAATATATGTTGCTCAGAACTCTTAACCAATACTTAAGAGTCAATTTAAGATATATACTTAGCAGAAAATTTGTGTGTAACACCCATATCTTCATGCATGGAAGATAATGTTAAAGCAAGGATTTCCTGTTAAAATAAATCCCTTCTCATTAATTTGGACAGTCATCTATGTTTCCGCGTGATCAGGCGCAGTTAATGTAGAAATTTTAATGACAAATGGCTATAAAATTAGGGTTCCGTGGCGGGTAGGGGTCACGCGCCGCTGACTCTAATATTAATGTGAGGGAACTTTTAGATTGTAATTACTGGTAGACATAACGTAGACATGAATCTTTTATTTTACAAGCTCTAGTATTTGATTTACCCCTAAAGTTCAACTTAGGGTATGAATAGGATTTAATTTCTAATTTAGTTATTCGATTCGGATCCGAAGTGAATTTCAAAAGTTAATTTAAAAAACATCCAACAATTATATATCCTACGTGGAAGGGATATATAAGCCTTGGATGTCGTTTTTCCAATTGTCGTCATTCAATTAAAATAAGAACTTTAAGGTTACATTTCTCCCACATAATTTATCAAAATAGATTCAGTCGAACTGTTGGTACACATCAACTGTAGGACTAAAATGTGAATGTATGAATTAATATTTCCTTGCTTCAGTTCTATTATAATAAATAGCTTGTCCATAGAAATATCGTCTGGTCAACCATTTTAAAGGGTCCAACCAAGGTCAATGTTAATACAATAATACTAGTCGATGCCCGTAACGTCGTCTCCATGTAGTACAAAAAGTAGCCCTTGTTCTACTGAATGTTTGGCAAACATACGCGCAATAAAGTATAAGTTAAGTTTAGAGAAAGTTTTTATGGCTATCAATTAATGTTTTAATTTTTGTATAAAATCGAGTTCAAGTACGCTTACCCGGTAACTTATTAGGTTTTCTTACCTCATAATTCCAACTTTGAGCCCTACCGTCGTCATCATCGTTAGATTACGTCAAAATTATTTAAATCGGTATATGTATATTGACTATTATTGACATAATCATAGTACACTTGAATCAGTTTGTAATTAATCTTAAGTATAATAAAAGATAATGTATTATTAAAAGATTGAACTATTTAAGACTTAATACAGAATCCGATATGGTCTAGTGGCTAGGATACCTGGCTCTCACCCAGGAGGCTCGGGTTCGATTCCCGGTATCGGAATTATTTTTTACCTTGTAGTGTTTTAGGTTTTTAGGAGTTATAGTTTTTATGTTAAATTCATTCGTTTAAAGTTGTTTTAACTCAATGTTACAGTTTATATTAACAATTCGATTTGCATAATAGGTATATCTGTTTTAACGACAATCACTATGAAATAATGTTTATTCACTATTCACTATAGAAATTTTTTTCTGGCAACCACGCGATGGAAAAAGAAAAAAAGAGGAAGACAAGAACAAGAGATGGGCGGATATACAGAGAAAAGGAGGCACCAAATTGGACAAGAAGAACTAACATCAGAAAAGAATGGAAGCAGCTGGATGAGTCACGCTGATTACCAAAAACGGGTCATATGATGTATTAGATTAAGTTAGGTTATGTAACTTAAATAAGTGTTAATATATTATACTGGGTGTCAGCAATAAAGGCTTAATTATAATAATAATAAATTTTCTGTGTTAAATTATAATCAATTTCTAAAATGGGTTTTGAAACTCAGCGCTCTTGAAAGGTCTTTAGTATCTACATGCTTGCTTAGAACATAGATCCTTTGAATTAATAATAAGTCGCCAGACCACTAGACAAGATAGACTCTCTTAAATGGAGTATAGCCTTTGGTCGTCAGACTGAATAAATTTAATGTAATAGAACCTGAATACATTTTACTTATCTTAGGTATTTCAATTTAAATTAACTTAATTTTATCTTGAAAGTCAGCATTTCATTACACTTCTACTTGTTTCATTATCACAATACTTAGTAATTAAATTACTAAAATTGTCGAAATACAAGAGATTAAAATTTAGTTTTAAAGACAAATAATGCTTTGATCGCTTAGAACTGTATTTTATTTGAAATGTGTTTATTAATTAAATTAATATTTATATAAGAAGAAATTAATATTATTCTTTCATGGCCTTTACAGTGACATTATCGATTTGAGTAAATTAAAAAAAAAGTATTTCGTTATTATACCCATATATTAAAACAATTTTTATTTTGTTACAGTAAATACTGAGTAACAAAACACAAATTGCTTATTCACTACCATTTGTGTCAATTACTATTCATTGCACATTTCACAGACCAAGTAACGACAGCTCGTAACTAAAAAAAAGAAAAATCTCCCGCCAATTTCCCAGCACAGATAATAAAGAGGGACGACATTCGTGCGAATATGAAGAGGTATTCATGCAAAGAGTTCCGTTATTTTTTTAATTTCATTCTCTTTGTTCGTAGGCCTGAGCGAGATGATAACGATATCCTTTTATTAGATTTTATGACTGAGAAATATGTGTTATTTTCGGATCGTTTAAATTGACTAAAATCATAGTATAGAAAGTCCATCATATTATATAAATTTCATCCTGAAAAAACGACAATTTAAAACGATTTAATATTTACATATATGACAGAAACGTCAATATTTCATTAAATTTTTTGTTAATCTTTGTCCAATGAAAGTTTTCTATACTAATATTATAAAGAGGAAAGGTTTGATTTTTTGTTTGTTTGAAATGAATAGGCTCCGGAACTACTGGACCGATTTCACAGTTGGCAAGCTACACTATTCCCGAGTGACATAGGCTATGTTTCATTTTCAAATGGGATGCTTGCTAAAACTTGAATAATCTAACCCAAGGTGTAAAAAAATAAACAAAAAACTTCCTTCAATCGTGTGCGCTGCGAAAACTATTAATGATAGAACAAAATGATGTATTAAAATTTTTCAGGAAACATCACTATCTATAAAAAATGTCGCGACAGCGTGTCTCTGTCTTTTATAGTTACGTCACAATAAGCGTCCTTTTATTAATTTTTTTTATTAAAATACCATTGCTAGAAAAGGCTCTTTATTCGTACCTAGGATTGATACTTATCAAAATAATTACCAACGTTTCACATAAGCTACAATTTAATGGCATAACCACCAAAAAAGCATGGAGCATTGGTTGTCCTGCCGTTTCTCTTGAGTAGTTTACTACTATGTAATATAACAAAAATCTTAGCCACAGCAACGCTTGGCCGAGTCTACTAGTATTAAATAAAGTAGCTATGATTATCCTTCTTAAGGTGTTTAATAATTCATGAATAAGAAAGGTAAATACAAATTAGACTCACGCCTTCCACAGTTCTCCATATTGTGGCCAAAAACTAAATTTCGGTGTTTCATATTACATTTTATGAATTTTTCTTTAGATCAACACAAAACTTGCAGCTTTAAAACTGTAACCCATTTCTGCAATTGTTCATGTATGTTTTCTGAAGATGTATCTTTAACGAACGGACCGTCGCGTCGTGGCGTGGTCTTGCTATAGTATACACACACCCTTGATTGACAATGTAACTTAAAGTGTGTGTTTACCTTAGATTGATTAGACTGGACAGTTTGCGGCCCTTATTATATAAACGTCACAATAATATAAACGTCTTACGATGCTTAATTAAACATAGTTTTCGCCTGTCTCTTTATTACAGACAGATTAACAAATAATTGAAATCAAATTGAACCTGATCCCCGTGTAATGAGTGTGTGTGCTTGTTTTAATTAAATTAATAACATCGGCATCGCTATCCAGTTTCGTATTAATTAACTAACGTAAACATTACGCATTTCGCTTAACTTTTTGTTAAATTAATATTCCTAATAATTTTAAGCTATATTATAAATTAGGATGAATATATCAACTTTGATTTTCATATAACAGTTGTATGTAAGGAACGACGCAGCAGTGCGTCTCTTATCGCTGAGGTTGTAGGTTCGATCCCCGGCTGTGAACCAATGGACTTTCTTTCTATGCGCGCATTTAACATTCGCTCGAACGGTGAAGGAAAACATCGTGAGGAAACCGGCTTGCCTTAGGCCCAAAAAGTCTACGGCGAACATGAGGCTGAAGACCTACTTGCTTATTAGATTGATAAATGATCATGAAAAAGATACATAAATCTGAGGCACAGACCTAAAAAGGTTGTAGCGCTACATACAGATTTTATACAAGGAACGGCGAGATTGTCTCCCTAAAAGAATTTGTGTTAGATTCAGCGGACTACATAGGAATGCACATTTTATTTCAAAAGACTGCATTATACGATGAGAGCGACCTCAAGGGATTACGGAATCCACGAGACTGACGCTACTTATGTTAGGGAGACATTGTTATGTAAGAGTTATTGTCATTCAGAATTAGTTGGAAAACGCAGTAGTTGGTAAAAGATTGTCTTGTGAATCCTTTATATTTCTCTGTACGCAGGTTTTAGAGATGTTTTTTTTGCGCTAAGAATTCATGATATATAAAATAACTTGTAACATAAATTGATATGGAAATTATTGCATATTGTATAAATAATTATTAATTCTAATAATTGATGCTTAGCAATTAAGCGAAACCGCAGCCTTTGCCCATACCATTAGGGTATTCACAAAGGGTGAAACCTATTTCAGTGGTGAAACCAGGGGGGGGGGCGTGGGGCTAGTTGGACCTATTTTAACAATGATTGAATATCATGAAGAATATTGGCTAAATTACTACTAAACTAAACTTTGATCGATACTCTAACTATTTATCTATGAAGTCGAATCGAAATATTATCAAAATCTACAGGTAACTATCTCACAATATTTTTTTTTTTAAAAGAGAAGTGTTACAACTTACCCCGGGGACCGGCTTAGTTGTAATAACAAAAATGACACCTTCAATCGCTTTGAGGTTTTTTCACATCTTGGACATTTTATCTCTTAGTTCTACCTTACCGATTTGTTAACTTTTCCTTCCCCTTTCACTTTCTTTTTTTTTGCACTTCATCTTTTCTTCATTTCTACTCTCCTTCATTTTCAGGCGTATCAGTCAGAACAGCCCCTTTGCGTCTGCAATTTATATTTGTTTTTCGTGTGGGCTTTGGTAATGGTCTAACTTTTGATGGGAAAAATTGATTTTACCAGAGCAACTTGAGTATTTTTCGCATTCAATGTGATAATTTCTGTTGTGCTGATATCCACTTCAGGAGCAGAATCTAATATTTGATTTTAAGACTAACATAAAGAAATTCTCACTTTATTTAGAAATTTTCTATTTATTACTCTGATATATAACATAAGAGAGCGCAAAGTCACTATCTTGGAAAATATCAAATTCAAAGGCCAAATACCAGAACTTTAATCACTGATAAAGACTCCTTCACTACACTTGGGATTATAAATTTCATCGTTTTTCCTGGATTATTTACATCCATTTGTGCTCTGTTATATTTTTAAAGGCTAGACTCCTAATAATAGTTGAAAATTTAAATGGAAAACTATAACATGATAACATTTTTCTTTCTTTTCGCCTGAGCTGACACTACTCACCAACTGAGGACAACATTCACATGTGAGCCATGATTATCGACAGTAACAGAACTGGCTCTTTCTTGGTAGGTTTCGCGTGTTTGATAAAGTATCTACAAAAATCAAAATTTTTATATATCCTCCACCCTGAAGAATTGCCAGCTCCATAATCTTCAGTCACCGAATGAAATTTGTGGTATTTAGCCGGGAAAACTGAACATCGGCCGTCAGTAACTTACAGCAATCTGGGGGCAATTATGTTACAACAAACCCCGAGTTTTAAACTACCCTTGATAATTCTTAATATATAATAACTATTAAATTAACTTATAATCTTAAAACTGTTATACAACATCATAAATAGTTATATTTTACATAAAATAAAATACATAAAACTTCAAAGTTACAAAATATAAACTAAAAAATTTACTTATAAAATATATTTCTTCAAAATTAGTTTGCAAACCACTACTGAGCCACTGTGGGACCCTGTGTGGTAAAGTGTGAGTTATAATTAAATTATAAAAAAACCTAATAAAATTCAAATTCTATTGAAAAAGGTCTGTACTAACAGCGCTCCTAACGCAAAGCTGAAACATTCTAATACGGAAACCGGCTTAGAATAAGATTTGAGTCCCGCTTTGAGGCAGACTGGCTTATACTTTGTAGAAAATTGAAATAATTGCATCTAACAATAACCTTGGTAACTCAGTGCCTAAGTTTGACAAATATTTGGATCATGACAAGAGACATTTTTTGAAGAAAGCTCTTTGCAGAATCAGTTTGTAAAACTTAATAAATGTATATATAATAATATAACAATTAAGCCAACGAAAGTCTCAATCGAAAAAGTGTTCAGGCCAAACTCGCAAAGCACGCCGAAAACGAAAAGTTTGTACATAGGGTTGCGACTGTGGGAAAATAATCCTTTTAGTTTTTTCGATTATTGATTTTACTTAAGCGCGTAGTTTTTGTAACACATATTTCCATTGTTTGGTTTTCAAATTATTCAATATAAATTGAAATTATGACAATATATTCACTGTAAAGGCTTGTAATAATTATTATTATTAACAGTGATTGAAGTAGACAGTTTCGAAGGTGGGAGGACGAAATATGCACAAGGAAAGGTCAGAACAGAGCAGAGTGGAAAAAAATGGAGGAGGCCTTTGCCATAGTTGAGCAAAGAGATGGGTTGTCGGTGTCATCGACTCACTAGAGACAATAGTTTAAGATTAAATTTATGTAAAAATCTCTCTGAATAAAGGCTTATATTATTACTGTAAAGGCTTGATAACCACTTATTTAACGTCAAAGCATTTATTAAACTTTTAATAGTGGCAACCCTAGTAAAACACAGATACCTGAAACTGTAAACGACGACAATTTTATTCATTTACAGAGTTTCAACGATTTCATTGCGATGCTGTGTATGGTGTTTAACTCTGTATTTATATATTCATTTATATTTAAATGTAACTTTCATTTATCTGGGAAGAAAATATAACACTATATATAAATATATATAGTGTTATATTTTCTTCCCAGATATATAAATATATAAATATATATAGTGTTATATTTTCTTCCCAGATAAATGAAAGTTACATTTAAATATAAATGAATATATAAATACAGAGTTAATAAAAAATTCAATTGAGGTATTTTTAAATGAAGTTTTTAAATTTTTATTGTCTTTCTTTATAATTATTAATTTAATGTACACGTCTATGTTTAATGTTCATGAGTTTAATTATTTAATTTTATATATATTTATAACTTATTTGTTTGTTAATTATAGTAGTATATTTCGATTTGCAATTTTTTTGTAACATGTAATGTACTTACACGATGCATCGAAAGACCTTATGATAAAGACAAATTTAGTAAAAAGGTAACGGAGTTATGCAGATGAGTGAAAAGCAAAATTTAGAGTGAATGTTAGCGACACATAGATCGTTCACAGGATTCTTGTTAATTTTTTCACTTAACTTGTAAAATGAAGCGACGGCTGACTTAATGAGTTCTTGCTAGGTTGTATACTTTTTCGGATTAAATAACACTTTTTGATTGCTTACTTTAATATTCTGTGACATAATTTAGTTATTTAGACAGACAATTTAAACCATGGAGTCAGCCTTTGTTTGCTAATACAATAATAAGTCAGTGGTGCTACACCCATTCCAGGTCTGAGATTTCTGTTTCAAAGTATATTTTATGATTATATAGATTATATATATGATAGCAAATCTTCTATTGTAACTCTGTTGGTGCACTGCCAAGTTCAGACGCACGATTTCATTATGTTTCACAAATGAGATCAATCCCTATATGTTGATGATTCGCTTAGAGCTAGTTTGTCAGTTCCCATTTTCTTTAAATATATGTAATATGTTGAACCTAAAATAATGAATTCCAACCCTACCGTGCTATCGCCCCAAAGAACGGCTTCCATGTTTACCAAATAAGACTGTGGATCAACTTAGCAAACTCAGTGCGCTTTGACGCTAAATTTTATTTCACGGTGTACAGTTTTTTTATAAAAAATGACTCAAACGGTAAATTTGTTAAGCGCGCTGATGTAGAAAGGAGCTTTCTGATGCCATTCCGGTATGAGCAGTGCTTTTGCGAATGTATTAAAATAGAATTGAGTGCAGGACTAAGCTTTTATTTTCTACGACGTTATTTATGTTAATTTTTACACAGATTAGTTATTATTTTAGGTGACAATAAGTATGGTTTAAACAAATAACCTATTATACTTTTTAATTTATTTATATGTTTTCCACGCCAAAACCATGTCGTTTGTGTGAACTCTTCTAACTTGTGTTTAGATTAGTCCAGATAATATCGGGTTATATAATACATTATATCTTTTGTAGTAACAAACCGTTCACTGTTTTTCTTCACCGAACGAGCAAGCGCCTTAAAAGGCCGGCAACGCAGTCGTGAGCCCTCTGCTATTGAGAGTGTCTATGAGCGACGGTATCACTTAACAGGTGAGCCTCCTGCCTGTTTGGCCCCTGTTCTATAAAAATACGCTTATTTTGCGTAGCTGGGTAACGCACAATCCCATGATCGAATTACAGGCGCAACCATTATGCCAAAAACTCTCCGATATAATTTAAATACAAAATATACTAAATTTCTGCTGTTAAATATTAAATTTGTGTATCAGCTGTAACTGAAACTGAATTCCGGTCGGATTTAAATGTGAAATTCAGAAGCTCCGTTTGTTGTGTCCAAAACGATATATATCATTTAGTATTTTTATTTTTAAAAATGTATGATATATTTCTTTTATAAGAATTATATAATAAATAGTAGTAGTGGCAGTTGTGCATTGACAGCGTTTCTAATCTGGGTGAAAGAGTTAATTTAGTGTAACCTTCGGTTATCTACAAAGGGTTTATTAAACTGAATAGGTTTTAGAATTGTACGTCAAATGTTTTAGTTTTCAAATTTAATATCCTTTCATCAAGTTTAACTATGTAAAATTTTAACGTAAATTTATATTTAGCAACGCCTATATATTTAATATACTTAGAACATAATTGGGAGAAATATTTAATTCAAACACGAAAACAATTCACTTTTTGTGCTTTAAGCAAGCAAACTTAAATAATTGTAAAAATGTTCATTTTGTACTTTCTCTAAAACTCCAAATATTTGTATTTACAAATACAGCGCGAGTGCATTATACAATATATTCAAATCTAGTAATTGTTAAGACATAGAGATATTTTTTAATGGATCTATTTAGGCAAACTAAACATATCCCATCCCATCCCTGTTGTTTAATATGGATTCAACCCTAACATTAAGCTAATATCACCTGTCGTAAAGTGTAGCAACAGCAATATTTCACTCAAAAGTTCGTGATCGAGTTAATTAGTTTAAAACTATACCTACGCTAAGAATTTTAATTAAAAGGCTGTTTATCTTAACCGATGATGTCAACAAAAATAACAATTTGTTTCACAATTTTCCAACATTTTATCGCAAAACCTTTTTATGTATTTAAACATCTAACATGACGTTGACTAGAAAATAAATAATCGAATGCCAATAAAAACTAGAAAGTGTGGCTATTTTTTATAACTAACTCATGGACCTCTCCAAACTTGGCAAACATATGTTGATGTCAAATGACAATGAAACAAATGTAATAATTCGCAAATCAAAATTGATTGGCGAATTATTACAGAAATATCAGTTATGTATGGTTTTTACATCATTATTTCTGCGAAAAATTTGCTCAAAACCGGAACCAATACATATTGTACTGAACACATTTTTTTATGACTTCGAATTATCAAACAGCTAATTATAAGCTGGACCAAAAAGAAGACCAATGAAGAGGTGCTGGGTATGGTCGGAGAAAAACGAAATCGGCTGAGTACCATAGAAAACCGCAGAGGGAAGATGATTGGTCACCTGGTGCGACACGATAACTTCTTAAAGACCATCTTGGAGGGAAAGATAGAAGACAGGAGAGGACGAGGAAGACCGAGAATAGCTTACATAGACCAGATCAAGGAAAAAGCTGAAGTCGTGACACACCAGGAGGTCAAGACACTGACACAGAACCGCACTGAGTGGCGATTAATCCACAGACAAGAGCCCGGCTCTTAAGTTTGAAGAATTATCAAACAAAATAGGCTGGGTATCTCTTTTCAAATGTGAATAGCTAATAATCATTGTTGTTATATGGATACAGATATTTAAGAGTTAGTTTTTAATTTAATTTTATTTTCTATAACATATCGATTTCGAAGCGGTCTAAAGTGATGCGAACCATAGGACACTCAACTAAGTTAGTTGTAAATATAAAAAGCCGAGTCGTAATCTGTTCCATCTTTAACTTCGGTGAAAATTCCCCAACCTTGTGAACTCATGAAATAATTAAGTACACCTTTTAGCATTAAGGTGAGAAGCTAAAAGCTAAAAGTTGGTATCGAAATAAAACTTAAATAGGTTATAATACATTCTTTGGATTAAGCAAGAGCTACATATTTAAATAATAATGCAACGCACACTAATCATATCATCGAATTGTTATCCGTCAACATAATGAAGTTAACTCTTGCTGACCATTGGCGAAAAGCGTCGAGTTGTGTAAATGTAATACATTCGCGTGTATACAGAAAGGGTTTAATAAAGCTATTTTATTTAAGACCTAGAGGCTGAATTTCGTAGCCATTTGTAGGAAATCGAATTATTTCAATCTATAAAATCTCTTAACCCATTTTATTGGTTGTTATTGGAAAAAATATTTAGAGCGTAGCTGATTTCATATAGTATTAAATATGCTCAATGCATTTAAAAGCCTTCGCTGTTAATATTTAACGATATATTTTTTATTATTTTGGTGGCTTGACTCAATGTATACACTTTTATAATGTAGTTTAGAACTCTGTCGGTATTAGAATGGGAATGGAAGGGCTAGATAGTTTTTTTATTTTGAAATAATGCTGTTATTTATCATATTCGTGGATTTCGTTAGATTTTTCTGTTTCTAACTTCAAACATACATATACAGTATACATTTATACGTATTCCTATTTGGCCTTGAGAAAACTTTTTGGAATCAATTTATAACATTGTAAGCAATGGCTCTAGACTACTCGGTTAACCAAACCAATTGATGCTCAGATTGGGAGTGACATTGAATAACTGAAGTATTTTGATTGAAAACAGATCGGGAGGCCAAGGTGAACGAGAGTGAACTACTTTGCCAATCTCACCGAGCCGCCTTTGTCAATATTATGTTAATAAACAACTTTGAACTAGGATAAGGAAATTTGCGTTGAAATGGATGTATGCATGGGGTGCGTATAGCTTACAAAAGACGTGAATATTTGAGCTTACTCCATATCCTTATGTTATACGGTTTACGGGTATATGAAAAATCGTTTTGTGAATAAAATTTTTAGAAAAAAAATCACGTTGAGGCTTTGTGGACATGGCAAATTCTTTAATATCTAAAACTAACTGATAAATATACAGTTTTTGTAAATTGATGAGATTAAAAAAGTTAATTTACATTATTTAAATTCAACGTTACAACGTAATTTTTCGTCGAAGCTTTTCTAGATATATTGCTACAGAAAGCGTAGAGCCGCCGTAGACAGTTCGTAGAAGCTGACCAAACGTACAGCAAGCTTCTTCCAATTCGTTAGTGTCCTTACAACCAATTCGTTATTCAGATATAAAACTAATTTACACTGATTTACTGATGAAGTTCTTATAACAAGACTGAATGAAGTTCTTATAACAAGAGATGAAAGTACATTAGTAAAATATTTCTTAAGAAAACGTTTGTTAGGCCTCACTATTATTCATGATAATTATTATTTATTATACCTGCGTAAGAATTATTTTCAAAGGAACGTCATCATAATATTATTAAAGCATTTCATATATTTTGACGCAAAGCCCACATCAAACATTTGTAACAACAATTGAAACGTTTTCACCTTGTGTTTATATTCTCATATACGTAATAGTTATCGTTCGCCGATTAATGCATAGTTTGTCAAAGCGAGAAAAACAATAACATTAGCGCACAATGGACCAAAATAAACACAAACAATGTATTCCGATGCGCATCGGTTTGGAAACTGATACGAGAAATGCTTCATATATTTTTTACTCGGCGCACAAAAGACCTTTTTAATTCAGTTTGAAAATTTAAATTGAGCAAGTGTTAAAAAGGATGTCAGGAGTTTGTCGTATGTATTGTACATTATTATGATGAAAGTATTGGCTGGATCTTTGGAGATGAGATTTATTTGAATGATAAAATAGTAAAGTTAAATAACCTAATCTCAGCTCAGATTACTCGCTCAAACCGCATTACATACTTAATTTTACACTCAATCAATACTAACCACAAATTAATGTATCCATGAATTCGTGTATGAAAAATTAAATAACTATCAAAAACTTCGTAATTGCTAAATATTTTAGATTTGCCTTGTTTTTTTACTAAAAACTTATCGTATTATAAATATGAAGCTACTATGTCTGCTAGAAGTGCCTTAGAGTTTAGATGACACTTTATTTCAAAACAATGTAGAAGGCATCGGTAGTGCTGTTCAAATTCCTGTTGGGCGTAATTATTACACAAAAATTTGAGTTGCCAATAGGTGATCGATTACTTAATAACAAAATTATGACGTGAATTATGGATCGACATACTTCACTTGTATTAGTATGCAACTGCTAAATAAATTGTTGACGACGTATTTCTATACTCTTTATTTATAAAGAATATATAATATATTTATAGATAAAGTATAATGATTTATTTAATAATTTATTTTTATTTATGGTTTAGAAAAGATAAGAGTCGACTGTAATAATATTCTAAGTTTACAGCCGAATTCAGAGTCATTAGCCATTAAGAGTTACCGATTACCACAGAACCAAGAGTTTTATTAGATTTTCTTCCTGAAATCACTAATTACCTAAATGGGGATTCATTTTCATAGACGTTCTTTGTCTATGTCTCGAATAGGTACTTCTTACAAATAGCGAATATGCTAATATAGATCTGAATCGAGTTCCATTTTGTAGTAAATCTCATTATTAGACGTCCATAAATAAATAATAATTACTTCGCCACAAGTCATATCAGCGCGAACATTCGCAAATTAATCGGATATAATGGTCATAATTCATAATTTGTACAGCCCTAGCGGACGGAAATTAAATAATTCATTTTACTTGCTTAAATACAAAATGTACTGAAAATTTCGTAACTGCACAACAATGGTTTTAATATAGAAACAATATACTTCACATACAATATAAGTCGGGAATGTTATGCTTATAATTTAAATTGGAGATTGTTAAAAACGAATACGGTTTACGTTAGGGTTGTCGATTTTAATATTCTAGTTTATGTTCTGATAATTATTAATTAACTTTAATTAAATTTATTTTAAAAACTAAATAAATCGTCTTTAAAATGTATTTTGTCCTGAACAATAGTTCAATACTTCGTTGGTACTGTGAAGAGAAGAGATCAGTGTTTAAAATGTTAAATGAATGCAGGACAGATATAGTTTTCTCTTAATTAAAGGTATTGTGACATCAAGGAGTCATTTATTTTATTCATACCTAAGTGATCTTTGGAAAACATTTCATTTCCAGCCTAATAAGTAATGTTATCGTTAAAAACCTCAATTTTCTTGAAGAGCCAAAAAGGCCCTTTATCACATAGCGAAAAAACGTGTCGATAACCCTGTAATAAATAAAGCTTGATGGCGTTCATGAAATTTCAATAAAATATTATGATTGCGGTAATATTAATGAGGCACAGAGTTTGTTTTTCCTATATTAAGCGGTTAATATTGTTTTACAAAATTTTAATAATATAATAAAATATAGTTATTTATTTCCAACACAAAAATATACTACATAGTAATAATAATAATTAAATAGAAAATAAAAACAAATTTAAAAAGTTTGGTCCCTGTGGCTGTGTGCCTATTGCCTATCGCTGGCAGCATTTCCTCGCTGTATTGAGGTACTTATTCGTTGAGCCAGGAAAGCACTGAATAAAAAAAATATCTTTATTTTTATCAACTTAAAATTAAAATTGTATTATATTTATCATAGCCTCGAAACCGCATCCTTTTACATAATAAAGGGTTCCATCTATGGAAACTGTATTCGTTTTGCAACAAGCTTCCAACGAAAGTTAGAGACTTATCATTAAATAAATTTAAGAATTAGATTTAAAAAAAATTAAGACTAAAAGTAAATTAATAAAATAAATTAACGTTTAATTAATCGCGAAAGCTTTTTATAAAGTTGGTTATTTAATTGATTAAACGCTTGGGACTAATTAGGTCCAGTTCAAATAGGTTAATAATTACTTTGTAGGCGATTCGCCACCACTAATCATGTAAATATATTAATGTGAGTGTAATTTTACACGTTTTAGCTTGATTGTCTACGCATTCGTTACTTTATTATTTTAGCATTCCCTTGTAAAGCTTGGCGGTTTAAACGCGGAGAGTTTCTTGTCAGTTCTTTAATCAAATAAGTAATTAATCACAAGTTCTTGTGACAGAATGTTCTTTGCTTTCTTGTCAAAGTGTGTCTTGCTTTAAAAATAGTTGTATTCTATATATTTTTCCACATTCCAAAATGATATTTCATTACATTTAGTAAGTCTCATTTAATTTAACTAAAGAAGTGTTTTTTTTTAATATTCTAAAATCGTTAAATTATTTAATTCACACGCCGCGCCGAGGCCCTAACGTACGGTTAACCGTTTGCAGATTAAGTGATCCGAGCATATAATAATCACTAAAACAACTTGATAACTGAGTTACTGTGGGAAATAAATTAAGACCAAAGTTTAAAGAAAAAACTTTTTACCGGATTAAAGTTATGTATTATTTTAAATTTATTATTATTATAAATTTACAATTATTTAACATAATTTTAAATTTATCCGACGTTAAAATAAATACAGATAATGCAACTTTCTCTACAGCTGTGATACTTTTTGACATTCAACACCTTTTGTCGTCAGTCACCGTGACCACGCACGCTGTAAAGCACGCAAAACGTCGGATAAATTTAAAATTATGTTAAATAATTGTAAATTTATAATAATACATAACTTTAATCCGGTAAAAAGTTTTTTCTTTAAATGTGTAAAGGTTATGTCAATCAAAGACAATACTAAGACCAAAGTTTTACATACTTTATATTACGCTACTACCACCACACGTATACCTACCACAAATCTCTGTATCGAAATACATGAGCTTTAATTAAGGAGATATAAACATTATTCCACCGGCCATTCTTCGTGGCATATGGAGCGCGGAGTATATTGAATAAAAGCAGTCGCCTAATATTACCGCCACACCGCTCTTGCTTATTACATAATACTGGGTGTGATATAGAACTGGATGTGACAGCGTATTGTGTTGACAGTCCTTTCAACGTGTTATGAGTTTCGTACGAAGATATTTCTACTAGATTATATTTTGAAGTGTACATAATCGTTTCCACGTAACTTCTCTCTCTCTCTCTTCAGTCGGTGGTCTGCAAGGAAACATCTGGAGCGGATCTGTTTCCACCGGTTTCTGTCCAGCGAGTCTCTGATGACACTGTATAATAGTTTAGAGGATGATTATGATCCGTCTATCTGGTTAATGAACGGCCACGTGATCTTTTGCTTTCTATGTTACTAACCGCGATCAGTATCTCCAAGTTCTCATCGGCTCTGCGCATTGTACGGGCGAATTAAGAAATATCTTAACTATGGAATATTTTTAACAAAAACTAAAAATTTAACAATGTATATTAAAAATTTAAGTCGCTTGTGGCAGGCAAACTTCTGTCTTATCTTGTTTCTGTGTGTGCGCTGTACCGACGTAATTAGTATGCAGCATCAAATATAAGGCACCCCTCGAGAGGGTGTAAGGCTAATAGATTTTATGCCCGGTTCACGTAACTAATTTTAGTGCGGTTTCCACAATATTTCTCGCTAAGTTTGCCTTGGACATTTTGCTATTAAGTTAAAAGTATGTTGAAGCCATTAAATGAATAAACGGAACACGTCTGTCTGAAATGAACACGCATCTTTGAATACCGTGTGGGAGTCACCACGATTTCTGAGTAGTTGATGATAGAGAGTTACCGAATGTATACATTTACATTCATATGAAAGATGGGAAAGTACTTTGTTTTTTAAGGAATGTTCCAAATTAAGACCTTAGGTTTTATAATAACTAAAGCATCGTTGAGTAACTTTAAATTCAAAAATGACCTGCTGCACTGTTTTAGAAACTCTATTATCATGTTAAGCTCCGACACGACGCATCTCATGAAAATTATTTTTTTCCATTTACTTCATGAATAATGACGCCGCTTTTAAATTAAGTTCCCAATTTATATTATAAGTGAGGAGAGCCTGAACATAAACCAACATAAAAATGTGGCTGAAAGAAGGCCAGAAAACCATATTACTCTTATTACAGTTAAATATACCTTTTATTTTAAAGAAAAGTGTATTAACACCTCCCAGTTTACTAAAAAGTTCATATACGAAATAGTTCATATATAAAACGAAATAATTCGTTTGTCATTTCAGCTTTAGTTAGTCGGTGTCGAGACCAGAGCTTTTTGTTTAAGCCACAGTTTAACTTAAGCAGCTAATTAATAATTAACTATGGATGTTCCAATAAAAATACGATACTGGCAGAAACAATAGTTTATAGACTACATTTATATTGTGGCATTACTTATAAAATTATCATCGCAAAGGATTCCTTATTATTAAAGGTTTTGAATTGTGGTCTTTAATATAGCAGAAAATTATTTCTATTTAGAACGAGGATACTTTATTGTACTTACTTGTCAAGTGTTTTCACATTTATTATGTACCACTCTTCATTAAAAATTATTGATAGCATTATATAATGTTAACCATTTAAATTCGTATCGGATCGGGGGAACCCATATCTTTTGAAACCTAAATATCAAGATGTCTTAGCAGATCACCCACTTGTATATTAGGACACAGACGTAGAACTGTGTCTTTCCATGCCTGTACATACAATCTACTTAAAAGTGAACTAAGCCAGCTACATATTCCGGTCTGTGTACAGTGATTCGGGCTGTGGGATTAGCGACTCTATTAACGCCGCTCACTCACTTAGCCGGTCGCATCCCGGCATAATCCCCAAGTTCACACGTACCAATTCCTCTTGGATTAAGCTCCTTTATATTTTGTTACCATAATATATGGATTTATTCGATGAATTTATTGATTGGATAGTTTTGTAACGAAAGTTCAGAAAATGTGGCGTTCTTTTGTTTTGGAGGTCAATCCTGCACCAGCGGAGTGAATACATTTATATTATAGTTTTAGCCGAAATTTCTTTCTAAAATATTTACTTGTAATAAATTAAGTTTTGCGCAGCGATAATATGTCGCTTAAACGAAAAGTGACTTTCTTAGCATAATTTTTCGTAGAGTAAGTCCTAAAATCGTACTATTAGAAATAAAAATAAAAAGTTTTATAATGATAGAAAGTTGCATATCACGAACACGTTTTGCATCAGCATCGCATTTGCATCGATACGACTTGTGCAGCTTATAATGATGGGCAAAATTCAAGGCAAGAGACGGGCTAGTAGAAGAAAGAAGTCGTGGTTTCGGAACGTTCGGGAGTGGAGAGGAATCACATCCGCGGAGGAGCTTTGTAGACTAGCGGAAGGTACCCAGCTATTCAAGTTGTTAACAGCCAACCTTTAGCAATAAAGTGACTAGCAGAAGAAGAAGAATAATGAGATGAAAAATACATTCGTTTTATTCATTAGCTTTATTGGTTTAATTTAGACACAAAACGTTACTCTTTAGAAGTTACAGCAGTGTTTACCTGAGCAGGCTTAAACGATGCATGGCAAGGCACGATCCTTTATTATCAGATCTGCCTATGGCTATAAAAATGGCTATGTTCTATAAAAAGCTTGAAGGCAGAATTCAAAGCTGACACAGATTGCGACTATTTCGATTGGACATTTAACGCGGTGACAACAAAAGGTTTACGATTTGTTTACCAAACGAACGATCAAATAAAAAAACAATTTCCCTTAATCGACGTCTTCAAAAATGTCAAACAAGTGTATTAAATTAAATTAACTTAAAAAGTAGCCCGAAGCATCGAACATTGTTCAGTGACTCGGGCCCCAGGCCCCTTTCCGTGCAAAGGAATTAGCTTTGTCTCTTTGTCCATACAAAGTTTTGCAAAATGTTCTTTTAAAAGAAATTGACACCCAAAAGTGTAAGGCTTTTTGCCAAGTGAACTTTGAGATATCGTCTTGTTTGAACTCGTGTAAGATAGTCTTTTACCGAACATTATTGCCAAATATGTATATGTATATCCTGGAATCGATTTGACCAGGTCCAGGGTAGACAGATAGCTTAAAAACTGAAACCTATTAGTTAAATTGATTTTAATTTTAGTTTGGTTGTTAAGGCCGTGCCCAATGGTATACATATTACAATACATATATTATTGTTTATATACAACTTAGTTTAACTTGCATCATTTATGAATTCCCATTACTCCACAAAGAGAATCTACTACTACTATATCTTGCCTTGCCTTGCAGAAAGCCAACCCATCTATGGAGATATGTAAATAAAACTCTGTCCGATCGTGTTGGTGTATGTTTTTATGTTAATTTCGTATAAACTATTTGTGCACCGGCTAAATGTTTTTAATGGCGTATACTTTATAATTCCTCGCGTCTCGCGGTTGAAACTGGTTTACACCGCGCGTAACCGGATTTTTCTGGTTATAAGCACAAGAATTTGACTCGGGCTTATTACGTTATTCTTACACAGTGGTTATAAAATATAGGGGTTTTATATTAGCCCACTAAATGAGATTTTTAAATAATAATAAAGTAAAATGATGCAAATTCCTTTGAGATTGGTTAACGTTCTGTATATGTATGTTTCTTGAACCCAACAAATAAAATGTTTCTAGTACATTTATTTTTTTAACAGATTTGTGTAATCGTTTAAAATATTATGGTAATCGGTATCGTGTCGAAAGGTCTAAGATAAACTTTACAATGTTTTAAATTACGCAAATTCTTGATAGTATTCCCCGATGATATCACCCGAGTCACCGCCTCGACTTTGATTAAAGTAAATTTAAGATATTTTTTTGCGAATATCTATTCAAGAGATTGATGTATATGGAAATCTGCATGAATCATTTCCTTTTTTTCCTATTTTAATTTACATTAGTACTAGTCATGTGTTTACCGTTTAGAACACTGGAGTTGACAGTAAAACTCTCACGCCACTAGGCCAACATTGCTAATGTATAAAGTATATAGAAGGATAATACAACTTAAATAACGTAGCAGATTATTCCAAGCTTTTTACGTAAAAATAAAAAAATGAAATATATACAACCTTAGTACGAGAGAACATAATAATCTTAATGAAAAATAGTAAAAAAAAGGGTGCGTGTACTTATGTACACGCGTAAGAAGTTATACTTCTTTGGCATTATTAAAAATAGTTGGCTTTGTTCCACCTCCAGTTTTTGATGTTTCACAGCGATAAGATGACAACTCTTTTTTTGTATTCAATTTAGTGCACTTACACTGATTCATCAATTGTTTTTTGTCTCTCGTCCTTATATTTGCTAGAGAAAAATTACATGTTTTGATTAAACAATGTGGTAATTTTTTTAATCAAAACATTACTCGATAATAATAATACAAACTGATAGTTAACCTCAATTGTAATGAAGCACTTAGGAAGGTTGATGAGCACAGTTTTTTCACAAATATTAATTAGTATTGGTTTAAATATTCAATTTAAATCACTTCTGATTATATATAACTCAAAAAGCATTGCTAAATTTCTTTGAAAAAATAATTAAAACTCCTTTATTTGTTTAAAAGGTAAATGACAAATGTCATTATGGTCATTCAAAATTCTTGGCATACGAACTTCACGCATATTCTATTTCTTTTTACTTGTAGATTGTCTTATTCCTATCTCGCTCGCGCACGCTAATATCACACTCCTAATTTTGTGTCACAGGTGCGCGCGCATTGTAAAATTTCACTCTCATAAATTTTTCATAACGCGCCTAAAGAAGTATAACTTCAAAAATCCGTTAAGAGAGTCCTTAAGCTGTCTATTCCGTAGCTAATTAAGAAGATATAAAAAGCGGATACCTCCAGGCAATGGAACCGCAAAATAATTACGGAAAAAGCAAACAGCCCCTCAATATAATCCGAAAAACATCAAAAATAAGGAAAAGCGGATTTTCGCTAAGCGCGTCTCGAAACATTAAATTTTCCGCGAATCAAGGGGCATTTGATCAATTTCTCGTAATATTTGTCGAGACCTCTCGTCTCGCTATTTGTTACTTGGAGCGGATTGGCCGAACAATAAACGAAGTATTGGACACTTCACTCTGAGTGCTTTCTCTTTAATTGCTTTCCTGATAACGTTTGGTGTTTTTACTCTCGGCTTTTGAGGATTTTAGGCGTTTACAATCAAGACAGTTTACTTTTACTTGTAATAGTAGGGATATAGAACATCTTAGATGTTATGTTTGAGGAGCTTTCGAAGGCTTTTTAAACGTTTATTAATACTTAATTACGATGAACAACTTAGAAAAATGTGGCAGAACTTGGAACCTTAACGAACCAGGGTTAAACGAGCAGACGGGTCGTTAAGCTTTGCCTATTTGATAATTTTTATTGAATTAATTAATTATGCAACAAAGGATTAATATCTACCCTTAGTCGTTCAGTTTTGGCAATTAAACTCTACCTTGAACCCTCACAACTTCAGTAAAACAAATTATTTTATCACAATATTACATGCTCAACACCACTTAACCTAATTTTCAAAATAAAGGTATTATAAGGTAAAGTAAGTAAAAATAAGAGTAGCAAATTTTAAATCAGATCGATTAAATTGCAATCGAATTATTAATTTTTTCAAATAATTTTTAATAAGAATTTTCCGAGAATTCTCGCGATTATAGATTAAAAACCTATTTTTTTTAAATAAGTTTCATTATACTAATACTCGTAGAGAGAATATATTGCATTAAAATCTGATTTGGACCTTCTCGTTTTATGTTAATCCATAGACAATTTGAGTAGAGTACGACCTTCCAAAATGCTTACAAGTACCGCAAAGCATTCATCAATCAAACGCTAATCTCTCAGAGGCAATTTATTTAATTTCTTCTCATAATTAGCAAGTCCAGTCTTTGTTAGTTCAAAAGTGAAGTGAAAACTTAGCTTTTATGAAAGTTCGGCCGCGAATACTCGTAAAACACTAACCTTTTTAATTTAAACGCGATGAAACTGGTCTTATATAACGTACCTGAAACAAAATGAAAAACGTTTACATAATTTTTAGATTAAAAAAGTCTATTCAAGAAGGTTTCTTTTGAATTCGCCCTACCATCACACCCGAGTGTAAAGTTTTGGTAATTAATCTGAACACATTTAAGCTTTAACTTAACTTTAGGCTATTTTGCTGAATAATGAATATTTATCGCCATTGTTATTTTAAATCAAGTATTAAGTGGTTTGAATATATTGAAGTTATACTTCTTTAAGCACGTTATGAAAAATTGATGAGAGTAAAATTTTACGATGCGCGCGCACCGTGACACAAAATTAACAGAATGAAGTTGCCCACGGAAGATGCTACGGCATTGGACATAATTTAAAAACAACATTCGAATAATAATAGAATTTATGTTACACTTAATGTAAGAGAATAATAATAATAATTTAATTTTTCAAATGTAAACTGAACTTTATTGACTATAATGACTTCTTTTCCAGTCTTTGATTATTTAATTGTAATTAATTATTTGCATGCAATCAAAAACTATTTTTAATAATGCCAAAGAAGTATTACTTCTTACGCGCGTACATAAGTACACGCACCCTTTTTTATATTCAGAAAGTATCACACAGACACCATGATCTGACTCTTTCTTACCACATTCTCAAAACTCATGAATCAGTTGTCATATAAACTTGTCGTTGTCAGCTTACAATCATGACATTAACAATTTTTTTGTATAAGCGTTGTATTTTTTTAAGCAATTATATTGAATTGATATTGACAATTATTTGATGATATCTTTTGGTTCCGGTAACCTCACTAAAAGTCACGGAAGTTGATTCCATCAATAATTGTATATCTGATTACCAAAGTGTTAAAATATTCTATTCTATAAGAATTATTGTTAAGTTTAATTAACCTTAAATTATTTGAGTTTTAGTTATACTAGTTGTTGTCTGCGACTTCATATAAAAAGAAATTAAACAATCCAATTCTGATTCTTCGGTTTTTGAAAACGGGTAAGTTAGAATTATAAATTTAGTTTTTCCCCTGTAGTTTAAAACTGCAGTTTTATTGGGAATATGGAAGTCAATATGGCTTTGTCTGATTGTATAATAATTTTCAATTAACTTTACTCGTCAAGTTAACGTCCGGAATCCAGATCGAAAAACCAAACAATTTTCGGAAAATACTTTATTTTCTCAATACCTATTTGTGTATTTCCAGTTTTACTCAGACATTGAACTAGTGTGCTGCAGTCTTTGTAATCACGGTTCTGCATTGGCTTTATTGATCATTTTTCTTTACAGCCACTGTACGTGGATGATTTTTACAAACAGGAGAAAATGGACGCATACATAAAAATGTAAAGCTGTGAGTCTTGTCTCAGGGTTTAACATCGCAGAGTGGGTGATTACTTTCTTTAATCTTTAATAGTATAAATAAAATGAAAATCAGCAGCAAATTGCCCATTTTCGAGATGTAGAAATAAAATTCATTTGTTTCCGCGCAGTTGGACGAGAAGCGGGTGGCATATTGTACGAGGTAAATCAGCGAATACGAGTTGCTACATCACGGTGTAATTGAGGTGCATTTTTAATGTTTCAGCTGTTACGAAATTGTTACCGTCGAATTAATGTCTCAATTTGTCAACCTTTGTTTCCATTTTACATTTACACTAACTCGGGCCTGAAGGTTTGGTCTAGACAAAAAAGTACTGCATTATGTATGTAGCTGAATGCCATTTAGACAAAAGATGTAAAAATTTACAAATTAAATAGTGCTAGCAAATTATTAAATTGCTAATATCTTTAATATCGCATTTTATACGCGAATATACCGCATTAGAAAATACAGTGTAACGGGTTAAGATGCGTTTAATATGGCGATATTAAAATTTGAGAATTTAGTTATTAACAAGCTTCAGTGATAAATAATATTTAGTTAATTTACTATAGTAAATATCCAGTCGAAGAAAGGCCACTTACAATATTTCTTTTAATTTAAAATACATTACACCCTTTGTGCAGGTGTGACACCTAAAATATTGACACTGCCACACATGTTCGCATACACAGCCTCCACGCTTTTATTCTGGGAGCGTCTCATCCCGCCTTAAATATACCGGACGCGCTGCAACATCTAAGTACTTTGATTAACATTCTGTCTGAGTCAGAGCTACGCTATTAACTTGACATCAGGCAAGTCTCTTCTCTTTGCATGCCATCTTTAAAGCCTTTTTAGCTAGGTGTGTAAAAGAAAACTCGCGGAAAATACTCTCATTGTTCTTTTAACGGACAAAACAAAGTGTACAATCATTATGTCCACCTCATAAATTTCTCTGGAATCTTGATAGCATTTCAACGTCTTAATTACAGACAAACTGGTAAAAATTTTAACGTGATCACGAACTAATAGAGACAGTTGGAAATTATATTTTTATTGGATTTTTGTCCCACGAGACTGTGCAATCTGCAAGAAAAATCAAGTACTGTTTTTGTATGCGTTAGGAATTATTAGTGCTGCCGTGGGTCAGATAGTAACGCGTTCGCGTAAAACCCATTAAGGCCTGTAAGCCTTTCATTTGTGCATGCCGTCTGCAGCTATAATTTGGGAAACGTGTGCATGGTGTTGTCTCTTACGTCGCTGCGGCCAAAAAGTTAAATATATGTAGTTAAAAAAAAGGGACAAAAACTGACGCATAAATGAGCAAGACTTTAAGAAACACTAAATGATGATGAGAAAAACTAATTATATCTAAATGTAAGTAGTCGTAAAACTGTCTAAATCACTCTGTGCTCGGGCCTCGGGTACAAGAATTCTTCACGTCAAAATAATAAGGTGGCGATGAGCGAAGAAAAACAAACAGCCAGCAAAAAATAATTACATTTCCCACAAAAGTTGGGAAAAATTTCCCACAGAATTGCAAATAAGCCTGTTTTCTTTTGACTCTAATTACACTATAGTTAACTGTTTGACATATTAAGTGGAATAATTAAGAATTGTAATTCGTCGGAAATATTTTTACGCAAATACATTCGTGAAATTAAAAAAAGTACTTATACACAAAACAGTTAATGTTTCTTGTATTAATCGTTCTATTTACACTAATAATATAAATAATTATAGGTCAATATGGTGTGGATTCTGGCAGTCAGTGGTTGAAAACGACGCGATCACTCAGAATCGAAAGCACACGAAACGTCAAGTTAAGTAAAAAAATAAATCAGTGGCTAGAATTAAGTCCATTAGATATATAGACAAGCTACTGCTGACTACTCAAGTTCAGTATATACCTTAATAAATTCTCGTTTATATTCATTAAATTAGTTTTATTTTAAAGTAACACTATGGTACATACAGTTAGTCGTCTAAATTGTAGTGAAATATACAGGAATATGTAAATTCCCGTAATATTGTTTTAAAAGTGTAAGCAATAATGTTGCCTCAAGTAAATATATATACCTTATATTCAATATGTGTCGCAAAATCCCAGCTTGTTGGTTCATTATGAAGTAAATCCGTGCGTTTTGTCAACAACACGTGCGAAATACGTGGGCTTAGGATGGTAAGCTATACAGGGTGATTTTATTAGTACATAGTCTGAATTATCGTAACGAAATTACTTTGATTTGAGTTTACGTAAATTTGGTAATAATCACTTTCTTTTATTTTTTTTAATTGACGTTCTTCAGTGTAAAATGTTATTTTTAAAGCAGAATCTAGTATTTATGGGAGCGAAGTCAAACGAACTTCGGCTGCGCACTATTTGATGTTTAGTGTGTGCGCAGTCAGTACTTTCTTGTATCGTAGAGGAAGGAACGTAGTCTTAGAAATAGCATAAAAGTAATACGACTTCATTGTTTTAAATGAACTGACCCAGAACATAGGGCGTACACATTTTCAGAAAAATAATATTATGTTATGGATTCTCCGAAATCGAACCATGGACCGTACACGCCAATGGAGAATGTTTCGTAAAATGTCTCCGTTGCGTCTAAATAGAAATTATACATATAGGTGTGAGTAGGTATAATGGAAAACTGGTAGTGTTACTCTTCGATTTTGATATATATGTATATGCAGATTGGAGGTGTATAGCCTGCTCTTTCATTAAATAACGCTTGTAAATATATAAGACGTAATTCAAAAGAAGTACCTAATCCAGGTAGCGTATTTTATAATGAATCATGTTGATCAACTTAACGTCCGCTTTTGCAAAGTAATTGCTAAAACAACTGGCTTCTAAACACACATAATTAATGTTAGAGCTATGAGGTCTGTGATGTGTCAGATAAGCTTAAGCGAATCTCCATTATTCTTACAATAGGTCACTTAAGATTTAACTGGAAATATTATTTGGGGCAAGCAGTTAGAGTCTTTTAAAGAAAAAGCCACCCATATACTATTTCATAAAACACCACTTGCACGAGCCTTCAGGCAGTAATGCATCTTTATATAGCTTGTACAACTTTTCTGGTGTTGAGTGAAAAATTCATAAAACTCGGCCTTATAAGGCCATCTTTGTTTCTTTAATGCGTTTATGTTTAGCTAAACGACAATAATTTCTACATAACATAATTTATAATTAAACTATTTTTGCACAACAAGAATATTTTCTGTATCAGCATAGGACCGGTTGAATGTGATATGAGTTTTGAAATGTTAGTGATAATTTTTTTTAATAAAGTGGTTATAGATGAAAGGAGAATTGACAAGTTTTATAAGCAGAAATTTAATCATCATTCATATGCTTCGGAATAAGTTTTTTTGGAATGGAATCTGGCTGTTGGCCTTAAGGGCCTATACATCTCAGCTCGGGCTGTTTTGGCGAGCGTAGCTTGGCCTAAATGGGCGTTTTTCCCGCGACTAGCGCAAGGGCGTCTCCTGTGAGACACGAACCTCTGCTTGGGCCGTCGAGGGGTGGTCAATCGCCTGAAGGGCAGGACGGAAGCGGAAGCAGGAAGTGAGCGAAGTACGAAGTAAAGGTCCTCGCCTTCCCCGGTGAAGGCGGTTTTTACCCTAATCTGATTTTGGTTATTATTATTATTGGCCGCGCGGGCGAATTTTAATTTATTGTTAGCTACAGTGATTGGATCATCCGGATCCGTTAGTATGTGTCGGGGTCTCCTTCGAGCCTCTTTTGTCGGGAGGGGATAACAGTTGATGCTTTTACCCACCAACGGGTTGGGATGATGTTTAGCCTTGTCGAAGTGGCGTGTGGACGCCAACTTCATCCATTGGGCTATGGTAGGGAGCTCCATGTCGTGGTGGAGATCGATCCCTCACGTAGAAGGGTGCACCGGTCGTAATTCTTATGAATCGCGACTGAAGCACCTTAGCCGGTGGATATGGGCGCAGTGCGCGAAGACTACGCTAGCGTAGGTCATGCAGGGTCTGATACAGGCCTTGTACAATGTCACCTTGTGTTTAAGGGACATGTGACTCTTTTTATTTGGGAGGAAATGGAGGCGATAGAGGACAAATGAGGCCTTCTTGCGGACGGCGGCTATATGCTTACGGAAAGACATGCCGCTATCGAGCGTGACTCCTAGACTTTTGCCAAGGGATGGCTTGCCCGTATAGGGTTACCTCTTTTTTGAGGCGAAATTTTTCCCGAGAATGAGTGAGAGCACCAGATCTGCTCCTGGCAAAGAGAAGTGCGACGCTTTTCTCGGGATTTATTTGGAAGCCCCATTTCCGAAACCATTCGCCTAGGGACGTAGTTGAATTAAATGATGTAGTTGCGGTACAGAGATGAGACTAAAAATGACACACTTTTCTACACTCAGTTCATGGCTCCACAGGGGTAGGTGTACACGATGTGAACTCGTTAATGACGTCGTAATATGTAAAGCCGTGTTCTTAAGTGTATCTTTCCGAAGTTAATAACGTATTAGATACTTTGAATAATCTTAAGAGATTCCATCCGGAATGTAGATTAATGTACTTTATTTTAATAGAGAAACATTTACGAGGCTTCCCATCCGACTTATTTTTAAATTCACATATTAAGAATTATAATCATTTAAAAATGGCTTGAATATTATTAAAGTATATATTTTATACATAAGGCAGTTTTGTATTAGTTTGAAATTAATTTGATTAAATGAAATCTGACCTCAATTAAGTTAGTGAAACACAAGCATAACCAAAAATGTAGCGGTTAAATTTAACATTAATTTATATATACCTATGTATAATAAACCATATGCATATAACCTATAACTAACGTAACCATTAACCAACCATGAAATACCCAGGTATAATCAATAATGGCAAAGTTAGCATTCATTGCACATTACTTAGGTCTAAATCGCATGGCTTTAGTAAACTCTGGTTATTCATAGTAAAACTTTTGGGTCGATTACTGTATTCAATATTAAAGCCCTGCTCTGTTAATAAATTTAACTTGAGATTACGTGGCACACTTTGGTTATTGCCAGTGTTTATATAACATGAAACTTATACTATTTATTAATGCCTGTTGCTATTGCTTTTTATACAACCTATTGTGAATGAAAACTTAAATTGCTTTAATATAATGTAGATGGCGGTGAGGGCCCCAAATAATGGGCTATCAAATCTTCCAATCGTACATATACCGCAGATTGAGAATTCCAATTAGAGGCAGCCAGATTAGTGCAAAAATACGCTTTCACCGTGGAAGCTGGGATCCGTCACTTCGCCCTTCGCTCCTGCCTTTCAGGCGATTGCCGATTGAGCACCCTACGACGGCCCAAGCCCAGGTCCGAGACTCGCAGGAGACGCCCTTACGCTAATCGTGGGTAAATGCCCATTAACGGCAGACCTACGTTCGTCAAAACAGCCCGAGTTGAGCTGTCAAGGCCCGTCCAAGAACGAGATCCCATAAAAAAATCAAATTAGAACTTTTGTACGACTGATCTCAGTATTCAGCCTGAATTAGGTCTATGTGTGACCACCACTTTTACCGTCCGATAGCTGATAGCGTAGACTGTAGGCAGCAAACAGGGTACATTAAACGCGTAAGTAACTGTTTTATTGATTATTTTTGTTACGGTGATATGTGCCCAAAACACAATATCAACTTTGCTACCTTTTGCGCTTAAGTATTGTTTATAATTGCACGAAAGTAGTATAAGGAAAGAAGGCAATGCAAATATTCACAGCTATTAGTGTATTAGTTGTTATATCATGACCTATTTTATTACAAAATTAACCTATTTCCAAAGTACTTAGTACAAAATACAAAATTTTATAGACCAATATAAAGCGGAGTAAATTAAACTCAAATAAACCTATTTGCTTTTAAAACCATCGCAGCTGTTAAATATTTCACTAAAATATTTATACTCAAGTGTAATTCATATTTACCTCAACGTGTATATAAACTGTACTCCTTCAACAATTTTAAGGGTTTAAATGAGATGAATAGCTTTATCATACATTTTCTATTTGCAGCGTTCTTCTTCAAGTATATTTTACAAAACTATTCTTTTAATGGGAGAGAGAAGATTTTTTTAGTGAATGAGAACTTTTTTTGTTTTTTGAGTAAACCGTCAAATAATTTAAAAATGGCATGTACAGTTTCAAACAATTATTTAACAATGTATATCCTGTCATCCTAAATCGTATTTATCATTATCATCATTAAAATAATAAATGTATGCCATCAAGACTTTATTTGAAAACGTTTAACAGGTATATTGAATTATTATCAATGGTCTTGAAGTTTATCAGGAACTCAAAGGGCCCACTTGTGAACCTCGTGGAGCTGTACGTCTTCAGCGATGGTTAAATTTTTAAATGTTCCTGCCTTGTAAACACCTATATATAACATTTTAAATGCCCATACTCATAATCATCTTCAGAACAATGATATACATTGGATATGTAGGCTTATACAAGCGACTTTACTATAAATTAAGATCCATGGTCAAGAAATACTAAACATATTGATATATTATTAAGTGCAATTTAGTAATTATTATTTTTATAGGATTGAAAATATATAACACATGAATAATGTAATCACCATTTGGATTATATAAACACTCCTTAACCCACATTTGTATTAAAATCTGTTTAATTTAATCATTTAAATTTCTGTACATGTGTACCCAACAACAACTTTTCGACATTTCAGACCTCGGGCTTTCTCGAAACCTCGTTTGAACCACTTTCGCTGGGTGACCCTATAATGACCTTGGCGGTTTTACTTATGTATTACCCCAAATATTTCGATGTATAACGATATTTTTCTTTTGAAAGAACGCTAGATGATCACCATTATTTAGTTCGTCTTGTTTTAAATAATATTCGCGTTTATAAAGATGAGTAGTAAACTTTGCCACACTCAATTCATATTTTATTCATTGCATTCAACAATATTAACCTTAAAACAAAAATATCAACGTTATGATTAAAAGTGTTTCTATTAGTATTTTCCCGGACACGTTTCGCGTAAAGGAAAAATGTGAAAATAAAGGAGTAACGCGGGACAGGGCTGTCTTTTATTGCAACTAAAGGTTGGCTCATTAGTTTTTATGTCACCTCGCCCCTAATTATGAAGTTTGGGGAATTCACGTCAGGTTTTAAAAGTTAGCTCAGGGATTCAAGGTAAATGATGACTCGTGACAGTTTTTCATAATGTACGAGTTTTCTTATTTGGGACACCAAAGTTGGGAGTCTCTACCTAACACCTAATATTACAAAGAATAACTTTAATTATATATTATATAAATATGATTATGCATTGCAAAAACTGACAATACAATGACTACAATGTATCAGAGTAACAATAGCCTCAATATGTTAAATTCGGACTACACTATCTCGTTTTATCTGCATACAAATTAGTACAATACTGACGTTTAATATATCCGATTGATAGACGGGGTTGTTCACCCCTAAGTAACAAATTAAACTACGAAATGTGTTCTCACGTGATTTTTGAATCATTGAGATTGATGATTTTTTGAAGTGAAACTTCTTTATCGGGGTTGGAAAAAAATTTAGTGTAACATTTTTGCGTTACGCGTCACATTTTTCCGTTACGCGCCATGTTGCTTTTTGAAGTCAAACTTCTTTATCGGCGTTAAAATATGACAGGCAAATCGTCAACCCGATTCGCCCAGATATAGCTGGAATGACCACATGGCGAGGTTAAAGTTGCCGCCCTTTTGACAAGATCAACAAAACGCCAAGATTCATTTGGAGTCGCTGCGCCAGCGCAGTACTAAGTATGTAACATCAATCACATCATCCCACAAAATGGGTGGATTCAATATGTATTCTGTTCTATTCGTTTCTAGCTGTTCTATTTTTGTTTGAAGCTTAGCGTGTATGAATAAGGGTCTTATCACACCATTAGACAAAAGACTAATTTAACATTCGAGCAATGTATTCGACAAAATGTCGTTTAAAATTCACGTCTAAGTATCCCTAATCTGTTTTTCATACGTCGTTTACGCGCTAACTTGCAGATATCGCATAATCGTTTAGGTAATGGCTCGTAAAACGCTTTTCGATATTAAATCGAATAACCGAATCGATTAAGATTTCGACGATTAAAATTTACGAGAGCTTTTGAGATAGGCACGGCTGTCGGGCGTTAAGATTCAATTGGTTTGTCAATAGCCACTGCTAAGCCGGGTTAATGCAATCTGGAAAAGTAAATAAATTGTCGTAAGTATAGGAAATATTTCGCTTAGATAAATTAAAGAAGCACTTTCTTTACAATGTTCTAATTTATATAAATAACAGTCAAAGTGAAAGTAACTTCTCGATATACAATTAATATATCTATATGTATAAGGGCCACTGGTCTGGCCACTGAATATTATGTTTTAGGTAAGAAGCCTAGTATTACAAATTTTTACCGGGAATTGAACCCTAAACGCACGGGTTAAACGTTCTCTATTTTAGTTACTATGTCCCTTTTTCGCCAGTTTTTTTAAACAACTCGATATTTAAATTATCGAGTCTCAGAGGCGTACTAAACGTATAAAAAAACCTAAAAAATTAAATCTTGGGTCATAGTTTAGACCACGAATAAAACCTATTTACCAATACCCTTTGTGATTGGCATAAAAAGTCTGTTTTCAGTTAAGTCATTAGAATAATAACAATCAACAAACATAGTTTCGCATTTTATGCTGCTTCGATAAAAACAGCTATAATGTAAACACCTGAAAATTAATGTCACCAGTTGCCAAAAATGTAAAATGCGAAGGTGAAGCAGAAATAACGTTTATTACACTCTATAAATAGCGCTTTATTTCGGTTTCAAGTGGACTCTCAAGAAAATGCTCTATGACCAAATATTACGTTTAACCTGTAGTCAAAATTCCCGCTTTGAAATCATATTCCATTTGTGAGGTATGGGCAAGCCAGCCTTTTTGGAGATTTACCTAGTCTTAAAGCAAAGGGAGTTTATTGCAATTTGTTGTTAATATTGGAATGTAGAAAACGGCTTTATCAACATACCTAGTTCTCTGCTGATATAGTTCTTTACTTTATAATAAACAATTTTATTTTTAGTGAATGAAAACATAATATAAATCCCACTTCTTCTTCACATACCGCTTTTTGTCCACTGACTTCAAATATACATAATTATTATATTGTGTATATTACTAATCTAAACTGTTAATAATCTAAAGCAATTTTATTTATACACAGACAAAGATTTTCTTCCAATAATTACGTGCAGCTGTTTACGTCCTTACGAAGGTTGTAATAGAGGTTAATTTGCCTATATATAGAACTACGATAATGTTTTCTCGACAATACGGGAGTATTCGCGGACAGCTCCATTGTAACCATATCAATTAACTTGACAGATGCGGGTTCCTGTCTTTGTCTCGTTGTGGAGTTGATTAGTTATATAAATAAGTGTATTTTATAATAAACACCCGTATTTGTTTTTCAAATAGCCATGGATGTTAACGTTTGACTCTTAAGACGTGTTACGTTGTTTTAGAAAGAAACTGTTTTTTGTGTTCATGACTTTTCCAAAATCCCAATTTTGGCTGCTAGAAATCGAAATATGGGATGGTTATGGATACAAATCAAAGTGTACACAATTCATAACGATATACCTAAGAGCATTTTTTAAAGATTTGTATATTTGTGCCTTTTTCAAACAATGGAATTATGCAGCCAACTAGTTAAGTCCGCTGACACAAAATAATGCAAAGAAAAAGCTAGTTGTGAATTACGTATAAACCAATTTCTTCACAGGCCCTTCAATTAATTTCACCTGACAGCAAAAAAGTACTCCCTAGCCTCAAGTTTGACTTAATATTAATCACGCAGGGCCCTTTCGACCCCATGTCTCCACAAATCAAAAGAAACAGGGAAGTGACAAGCATACAGATAAGGCCCATGGGTCTACCCAGTGGTAATGTAATACTAAATTTATGACGTAAAAGTGTTTTTGAAGCCTTCAGGAAGGTTTGGTGACATAAAAACCCTCTTCTTTTAAACAGCAAGATAAATGTATTTTTGTAGCGGTGTAGAGTTAATGATTTTGATCATGATTGCGATTTAAGTAAGGGTCTGTTATCTTTTTCGATACTATTATTAACAAGACACAATTAAGGAAAGAGGAAGCGAAAATATTTTACCATAAAACATGAAATAGGAAACAAACATTGATTTTGTCTCATAAAAATGTTATTTAATCATCATACACATTCAATATGTATGAATAACACATTATTAGTATGTTGAAAGCCCCCGAGATTAAAACATAATTTAGTTCAAAAAATATAAAATTAAATTTAAGCCATATAGAAAGCAAATCTAGGCCACAATACATCCAAACATTTTGATTAAATTTAGCCAATTTCAGTGTGAGAGTTTAGCAATTTTAAATAAATAAAAATAATTGAATTTGTTTAGAAACTTTGAACATAGAATTTACGGATCGTTACATTGATTTTTTGTTTAAAGGCAAAAACCTCTTGTGTGGCTGACCCCCTCAAGGTCGGTGCCATTCTACGTGGTGCGTTGAACTAAAGTAATAATGGGATAATTAATATGGGTTGGTACACAACCGGGTCAATGGCCCTTGCGACATTTGCGGAAAATTTCGTATATTTTAATGTTGGTAGTTTTTTGTTCACTTTTGGATTTTATGGTTTACAGCACACAGCATGTCTAAAGGTACAATATTTGAACATATTTTTTTGATGAAAAAATGTCTTATAAATCTTAATATTTAGACTGTTGTCAGTAGGGGAATATTATAAACATTTAAATGTATATAACAATAATCTATATAATTTATCAAACGATTAATGTTAAAATACAGAATACTCCTATTTAATTGCCAATATTTCTATGATTTAAGTGCATTTTGATAGTGTAAACAGTAGGTATAACCTAGCAATACAAAAACAATCTTCTACTTTCAAGTATTAAAATATGTCTAAAGTTAAATTCAATTTAGCACAATTAGTATAGGGTCCCAAGCCTCGTTGCATGTTTGTAGCACGTATGGATTAGATAGCGAAAATAAAATATAAGATAGTTTTATTCAGAGTCATTAAGCTAAGTAGCACTTAAAGTGGCGTGCTGAGGTAAGTGCACTTACCGGCAGACCTGATTCACTTGTTCTAAGCTCAGGATATATACTGTTATTGTTTGGTTATTAAACCGTTTAAATGTTTGTTATCGAGAAAATCGTGAATGAAAAATGTAAATACTGTCTACCTTCTATAAACCCTGCCAAAGCACTCAAAAGTCAACTGGAATGGTGAATAGGCAGCAGTTTTTTCTTAACCTTACCTTAAGTATGGCCTAATTGTTTAGAGGGATAACCAATCCCTACTAGGAGTAGTAAATTCAAAGGATAAATATTTAAAACCTGGTGGTGCAAGCTTTCAGGTGGACCTCAAATTTCTGTATCTGCTTTTTCTTGATAATTCAATTTTCCTAATAGGCGAGGAGCGCGGTGGTAAGCCTTCTGTGTCTCGCACACACGACGGGGTTACGGGTCTAAGGCATGCCGGTTTCCTCACCTCACCTTGACTGGACGAGCGAGTGTCAAATGCGCAGATAGAAAGTCCATTGGTGGACAGCCGGGTTTCGAACTAAGATCTCAGGGATGAGAGTAGCACGCTGAATCCACTAGGCCAACACTATCCATTTGTAGTTAAAACCATTAAATTTAGTACGAAATTAATGAGCAAGTGATCGTAAAAGGGAGATATAGACATGATTGAAAGAGGTCTTATAGATTTTATAAGCAACTTTGACGAAATTGTGTTCTAAGTTAATTCAAAAGTCTAGACAACAGTTAGAATGAAATTGGTTCTTAATGTTTGCAAATTACTTGTTTTGTCATTTTGATGCTTCCATTTGCCAGTAAGCCGTAAAATATGAACCGTTTGCCCCTTAGAGCAGAGTGACCTTGTTTTTGGCCTTGTGTAGAGTAACGATCGGAGTTTTTATTATATTTTTTGTTAACTTAACGCTCGCTGATTGCTTAGATAGATGAAATGATAAAAATTACTTTAAAGTCGTGATTTGAAGCACTAATGGCCGACAAAAAACCTGTCTTTGTTTCTGTGAAACTACAATACTCGCATGTCCTCGAAATTTTGTTAGACAGTTGTTCGTTTTAGTTGAAATAAAGATTTTAAGCTACAAAGTGCCTTAGTTTAGGAGACTGCGAACATATCAGATTCACTGAGTTTATTGTAATCGAAAGAGACACTTAACAAGTAATTAATACTGAAACAAAAGAAGGTCCTATTCTCACTTGGCTTACCTTCATCAAAAGACTAAATTAATGAAAATAAATGCGATAATGAAGTAAAAAAATAAAAGAAACTCGCCGTTATTCAGATGTCACATATTTTAGGTATGTCCATTAATCCAGAACACTAATAACAGATCATTGCGATTTAAGTAATCCAACAGCTCATTATACAAATCAATTCGCAATTAGATACGCGTCAGCAATCTAATACATTATTAGTATTATGTATTGTTTGCGGAATGAGCAATTGTTGCGGTCCGGCTTCTGATCGGTCAATCTGCAGATTCCATCATTAATTGTTTAGTTCAATTATTGACATAAAGGTAGTGTGCTAACAAAGTGATTTTCAATAGGTTTATTATATCGTTAAAATCTTGTCAAAGGGTTTTGCAACCGTAGTTTTACTGAGTAAGATTTAACATACTCAAAAATACAATTTTAAAGCGTGAACTTAAACGAAATAAGTCACTTTTCGTGCGGCTTGATCCCTTGGCGTTGAGTACAGATGTGGGGTCTCTCCGCATCTTCGATCATGGAGAGTGTTCAGAGGAGTTGTTTGGACTAATACCTACAGCTGAGTTTTATCATCGGACGTCAAGGCAGAATACAAAATACCATCCGTTATCACCCGTCGTTTCACAACTGAGCGTTTCTTAAGGCACCACCACTATGTGGAACCAGCTGCCTACTGAAGTATTTTCGAACCAATTCGACTTAGGGTCCTTCAAGAAAAGAGCGTACCAATTCTTAAAAGGCCGGCAACGCACATGATAGTGTTCATGGGCGGCGGTATCACTTCACATCAGGTGAGCCTCCTGCCCGTTTGCCTCCTATTACATAAAAAAATATAAATATATTAAACCAAAAAGTTGACTTCATACGCCGAGTTTAGCCTGAAATTCATCTTGTTCTTATTCTCATTTTTGAATTATCTAACCATAACCTGTTTTATGCATCAAATGTTTAATACATTGCAAATTGTATTAAAGTATATTCTGTTTATATTGATGTCATATGGCAGGCGTAAAGTGGGCTATGAAAGTGAAAGGTTGTGTAATGAGTAGGACTGGTTGGGCCGGTTCGTGACGTGGGCCTTATTTCCGCACACGAGTGACACGTGGGCTGTAAACAGGCTTTGGATGTTACGCAGTCCTTACAGGCTTTACTGACTTCATGTTATCAAACTGTGACACTAATATACATTAGATAATTCACCACTGACATTTATATTTACTGCATTTTCTATTCTATTACAAGTATAAAAATCATTTGGATAAATTCTGAGTTTAAAGAGCAAAAGGTCTCGACATAGACATTACAACGGATGCACAGCTTCAAGAAAGGTTAAGTCGAAGTTCAGAGAAACCCTATTTTTCCTCTTGTCTATTCTGAACTCATATTAATTTAAATTCAGTAAAATTAAGTCCCTAAAATATTGATAAACTTTGTGCTTATTGCTTTATAATATAAATCCTACAAAAAAACACTTATTACTAATTAAGTGAGAACTCATGTTTTGTCCTAATAACATGGAAATTAACAACCCTATAAACAAGGATTGGACTATTTGAAACCGAGTTTAAATATTAATAATTTTAATTGTTACAATCAAAACGTTGCCATTTAAGGACCGAGAGTAATCACTTTAATTAGTAGGTTACAGTTAGTACAAAGACTCTGACCAAGTCCATACAATACCAAACGCGTCTAATTAATTTCAAGTATTTCTCACACACCGTTCAACTACTTGACATGCTTTTGACACGTTCCGAGCTCGAATTAATTTCCGTCCCGAGCGTGTTCCATTAGGGGCTAAGAAGTTCCAATTGGACTATTCGCAGAGCAAAGTTCACGAGGTTTCCTGTTCTGTAAATGTCTGATACGAGTATTTCCGGGTCTTTCCTAATTATTCTCTTTTTAAATCTCTATAACGATGAAGATTTAACAGCAATGCATTAAGAATGCACGCATGTAGTTCACTTGGTAACTTAATTCTCATGGAACAAACTCTCTCATCTGTTGGAAGTGACACTACGGTCAACATTACTTTGTTTAGAAATAAACACATTTTCAATACTTTTTCATAGACAGTTATTTGAATTTTTTATTTCCTAGTTAATACATCGCTTCTTCGTTAGCAAAGGGTAATGTATAGTAGGTACTGTAGTGGAAATATGATAATTCCATGAAATTTCACATGAATAACGCCTTCGATCATAGTCAAAGACAGTGATTCATATGTAAACGACGTGATTTACATATATCTCCTTAGGTATAGCGTAATCGAAAAGTATCGAGCCTATCTGAAGCAGCGGAACGGTAAATAAACATATTAACCTTAAGTGGAAGTGCGGTGGATTTTCTTTTGACACAAGGTATAAGCGGCTGCGAAATCAAAATTTAAAATCATTTTTTAAACCAATGTTACAAAAATAACAATGAAAGAAGGAATGAAGAAAGCGAGCAGAAACTTTTTTGTTAGTTAATTTTCTATGCATCTATGACCCTTTAATTCCCTAATGTGTCACGCGAGCGACACATTTGACTTTATGACCTATTAATAATTCAGTAAGTAGGTGGTCGGTGATATTTGCTCAGGATATAGACCCAAAAATGTCGACTACAATTTTTAATAAAATATGATTTCAATCGAATCAATTGAATCAGCTGTATACTAACACAATTTAGATAAATAAAACCATATTCTACGGCTTGACAGAAATGGTTTGTTGCCATGCAAAATATTGTTTCATCATAATAATCGTATTATAAATTATACGATTATAGTATTTAAATTTAATTCGTAAAATATATTATTTTATTATGATTTTAATAAAATGAAAATAAAAGGTAATTCATAAATCAGCCAATTATTTCATCATCAATAGTGTTTGGCACATGAGCAGGCCAATCGTGGCCAAGAGTCCTAATCGCTTCCGCTCAAGGCCTAACACCAACAATTTGAGCAGCTTACCCGCGCACGCTTCCTGAATCTTTAATTTTATTGAATTCCAATCGATTCTTCGGCCTCCACCAGATGGTAGGTCGCGAACTTTATCCTCCTGATTATTTTTCTCTTCGTATTTGTGTTGATTGATTAAATCGCGACTTAGTTTTAATCGAGTTCCGCCTTGTTTGTTTGCGATAGGTTTCAAGAACTTTGCTTTTTGCGTGGGTGAGATTAGCGAGTTGTTTCAATTTGGCTGATGAAGATTAAAAATAAAATGGGTTTTAAGAAGCAAAACAATTCTCAAAAGGGCACTCGCGAGCCTTTTGGTTTTGTGGATTTCCATGGGTGACGGTATTACTTAATATCACAGCTTTATGATAGCGATACCGATATCAAATAATGAGTTTTGGGACCGCGCGATCCCAACCAAGATTGCAACATCAGCGCTAAACATATTGAGAGAACTTCATCGAACTTGCATAATAAAACATCGGGGTCGGTATCGCTGTTGCTATTGGAAGTTACAAAGTACGGACCAAGAGAGCCTTCTTCTCGTATGCACTCTGCTTTATATAACCATTTTGACTACTTGTTCTGCACTGTGAAGACTCAAACTCAAAATAACTTTATTCATATAGGTAAACAAGTACACTTATAAACGTCAAAAAATAAGTTAAATTAATTGTAAATTTACATTTACTACCAGTTCAAGTCAAGGTCGTAGAGCGGGCAAGAAGAACTGGCAAGAAACTTTCCGCCACTCTTTTTAATCGCTAAGTTTGAGTCATACAAATTGTTTGAACTGGAGCAAATCAATCCCAAGAAGCTCTCGAAGACTTGAAGCTCAAACAGTGGAAGAGGCAAAGAAAATAACACATTGTCATCTGTTATATTTCTCATTTATGTACAACGACAAAATGCTTAGTTGTTTACTGCAAGTTTAAAACATCGAAACAAGTCGTCAAAAAGTAGGTAAACTTTGCCCTAAGTACCTACACGAGGAGCGCATTATCCTTGTCGGATTAAAAAATAAAAATCTCTATTAAAGTATGAATCTATATTTAGCTTATGAATAAGTAGGTTAAAAAGTTTTAATAAAAGCATAGTGTCTTCTGGGGAAAATGTTCCGTTTAAATATTAGCGTTGCACTCGCGCCGCATAAAGGAATCTCCTAGAGCAAGCATCTCTTAAAATATTGAAGTATCGGATGTGCCCTCACTTGCAGCGGAAGCGGAAGCGATTTAGATACGAGAGCCGAACGAGTGTTGCTGAAAATTCCGTTGGGATTTCAAAGTTTACATTTTATTAATACGCTTTTATAACTCATTCTGTTTTGTTATTGAAAATATATTACGTGTAAAAAGATATGGATTGGAAGGGGAAGATAAATTTAAAATATATTTTTTACACTCAGATCTTGAAAAGGAAGATATCGTTCAATAGTTTTCTTTCTGCATAGGCTCCTGTGGCTCGATTATAGGGACTTAGACGTGTTTTTTCACCATATGATCAACATGGAAAAATCCAGTGGTGCACACTGCACAGCCGCAATTCGAAGAGACAACCTCAGGGTTGAGAGACACGCTTAACCACTAGGCTAACTCTGCTGCAGCTCTTTGTTGTAATAGCTTCTTTTGTTTTCAAGTTCATAATATTTTTTTAACAAAATAACACCCATTATTATTTCATCTTAACTTTTAAGTTTAATCGAAAATTCAGTGTATTCGTTACGACAACAGTAGCACCGAACCCCTATCATTAAAAGCCCAGCGCTGCAGCTTATTGCGTTTTTGCTGATCAAATTAAGGAATATTGTTTTCGTGCAATTTCGGCGTCCGTTAAGAAATATGGCTAGATAAAGGCTGCGTAATACTTTCAACTGCGCACTGAAATGCGCTTGTAAAAGCAATATTCCTTTAAAGCCTCCCAGTAAGCCATTGAGATGTCCTTTTCACTTAGGACTGACTTTATGTTCACAATTTATTAAACTTGGAAATAAGCTTGATTTGAAAATGGATGTGTTATGTTTTAGTAACGAATTTATTAGCTTTGTCGCAAACAATATTATTGAAAACTTTTAATAGATAAATCCTATCTGAAATAGGAAAGGCAGTGGGGAATTACTGGGATATTTAGATATAGCGTTTATACTATCATAATACGGATAAAATGCTAAAACTAAGATATCTAATTTTACCAAGTAATATCAAAAGTCACTAAGATTTTTTGTTATATTCTCCAGGTATTTACCTGTACCTACAAATTAATTTCTACCGTCCCTAGACATTTAATAAAAGCGGTGAACTCATTACACGAACAAGTTTCGGACAACAGAATTCGTCTCGGAAATTCGAACAATCTATGCACACGTCCAGTCCCGATTTCCGTCCGGAATGTCGAAATTCCGTAATCAGACGGTAACAAGTTGGTAACAAATGGCTCAGGCTTAGACCTTTAATAATGGAACTTTTGCTCTGAGTTCCAGTCTGCCAGTGTAGTCTGTCTGAGCTGGAAAGCATCGTTGGGTTTACATTATTAAAATTCTTAATTAAGATACCAGTCAACCTTTGAGGTTAAAATTTATTAAGATTTGATTAAATTGGTAGACGCATACCAATACGACTAAGGGTCCTTACAGGCCGGCAACGAACTCATACTACCAAAAGGTCGTATGTTCGATCCACGGCTGTGCACCAATGGAATATCGTTCTAATTAACTTAATATAATGGTGAAGAAAAACATCGTGAGGAAACCGGCTTGCCTTAGTCCCAAACAGTCGACGGCGTGTGTCAGGCACAGAAGGCTGATCCTACTTGTCTCTTATATTGTCAAATGATCATGAAACAGATACAGAATCTAAGGCCTAAAAAGGTTGTAGCGCCACTGAAATATTTTAGCTTCACAAAAACGAACATGGAGAAGGTCAAAATCAGTTGAGAGAGAATCACCTCTCAAGCAAAACCTTTCTTATTTACTCTTTCTTTTTTCCGTTTTCTGTTGTCCTCATAATCAATACATGCTGTATACAATTGATTTAAGCCGTTTTGAGGTACACAACATTTATGAATATACTATAAATCTTAAATAGCTATTTAATAGTTTATCCTGTTCAGTATCTTATCATTTAAGTAAATAATTTCAGATTGTTTATTGAAGCTCCAGTTTATAGTATGAGGAATTACAGCCTTCCTTATAGTCTTTAATTAAGAGGGATCGGTCACTTAATAATGTGTTAAATCTCCAGAGATCCAATCTGAACTGAAAAAAGGTATCTTGTCATCAGTCTCTTACTAATTGAGTTATGAATTTCTTCACTTAGTTCCTTATATATATATTATTTACTAAGTTTATCTACTACCTTGAGTATGCGTCAAAGTCCCTAAATTAGACTTAGCTGGTTACAATTATTATTGCGGTCAAGTTAAACAGCTTTTTAGGACAGAAAGTTTACAAATAGTATTGATAGCTCATCGTACATTGGCCGTTTATCAAAGTTGTAACAGACTGCAGGTAACTTGCAACTAATTGAGACCGGGCCAACTTGCTACTCTACAAGCCATTTGACAAGTTACTAACAATAGTATTTACCAAGTTCGAGCACTTAGTACGGTGGAATTTGGAAGTTTCGTCATTTTAGTGTAAAGAGGAAATTTATGTATTTAAAAAGGACAAGTTTTAAATAGACAGCTGTTTTTTTATAAAATAATTTTCTCAAAATTGAACTTCGAATAGCAATAGTTGTTTTATAAGTGAAACATAATCAATAATAATAACTATATCCACTTGTAACGCTGTTTATTATAAATATTTGTCTAGGTGTACGGGTTTTTATTAATACATTTTAAAATAATATTTCTTTATTCTTTTGATGAATTAAATTAAGTCCCTAATAAGACCTCTCTGTTGACTTTAATTGTAGCGCTAAGATCAACCTATAATCAATACTAATGACAAAGCCCTATTAAATGGCAGCTACTAATCTGTAATACAAATTTGCGTAGTGTTTAATCGTGAATCATTACACCTGCAGTTAGCTCCAGCTGATTCCGCAAATCTAATAACAGATATAAAACCGAATAGACTACTACTTAATATATGGTCTGTTTTCATTTAGTTCGACGACTCATTGGTGTAGTGGTTAGTACCCCTGACTGCGAATCCATGGGTCCCGGGTTCGATCCCCGGCTGAGACGAACATCGATGTGATGAGCATTTGGTGTTGTGCTTAGGTCTTGGCTTAGTATTGTCTTTGATTAACATAACTTTTATTCATTTAATAAAACACTATTTTGACCGGATTGAAGTTATGTATTATTACGGTGTCACGGTGACCACGCACGCTGTAAAGCACGCGAAACGTCGGATAAATTTAAAATTATGTTAAATAGTTGTAAATTTATAATAATACATAACTTCAATCCGGTCAAAATAGTGTTTTATTAGGTCTTGGCTGTTTAAATATGTATTTATATCTATCTATAATAATATGTATGTATATCCGTTGCCTAGTACCCATAACACAAGCTTCACCAGCTTAGCATGGGACTAGGTCAATTGGTGTGAATTGTCTTAAAAAAAAAAAAAAATCGATCGTAGCACAATATAGTCTAAAGCTTTCGGTAAATAGAGTTTTTTTTTAAATGCAAAAATATGTTTTTTTTTTTTTTTAGTTGTTTCATTTCAAAATTACTGTTTTGGCATGTTTTCCTTCTCCTTCCCGTTACCTAGTCTCAAGCTGCCCCTGCGCTAGTACTCAATAGACAAGAATAAAAAGACGTAATAAGCTACAATTATTAATATTTTAACTAATAAAGCGTGTCATCCCAGTTATGTATACAAAATCTTGAAGGGAAGGTTCAAGGACAATTCTAAAGTTAAGTAGTAGAGCCCCAAACTAAGTGTGTTCGAAATAGATAACTTTTTGTTAATTATATTTGTCAATAGTGATTAGTGACGTCCTTTATTTAGAATTTTATAGTGAGTGTTTCGTGCGGGTTTCTGAACTATTGTAGGGAAAAGTATCAGCATCAGTCTAACCTCTCTTTGTGCCCAAACTAACAATTTCTCCAAATCCTTACGGCTGACAATATTGTGTTCCTTTCTTCATGATAAGGAGACATTATAACGAGGTATGTACTCAGGACTTATTATTTAGTATGAGTTATGTATCGACGGCCACCGAACCGTTCTTTGTGGTACATAATTTTTACTTAACTTAACATAACTTACTCCAAACAACGATTTTTAACCTCCCCACTACTTTATCCATTAACTGGTGATACGGAGACTTTTTAGATATTTTTGCAAATCAGTTACCTTCAAAAACGTATTAAACAACTCACGTAAAGAAGCTATAAAGGAAATGTTTATTGGTATAAATCAGGCCACAACTCAAGATTAAACTGGCATTTATGATCATACTAGACTATTAACCTATTCGTCGCCGCATTAATTAACTAAACGCATTCATGCGTCGCATCGTGTACGCACTCTGATATAAGTCTTGTAACACCTATCAGCCATACATAAATTTACGAATGCCAGTATTGAACCGTAATCATGGGATTATTCGTTTTTTTCCATACACCAAAAGACAACTCTTTTGTCTTTTGATATCGGTTATATAAAAAAAATAAAGCAGAGGAATATCCTTACAATAATCATACACTTAATAATTCCATTTACGCAATGGCGCATAGAAAACCTGAACATTATAACTCAATTAATGTATATCTTTATGTAATATTGAATGGTATAACTTTTAAACATCTTCCTATTAAAGCTGTATAGGAGTAATGTTTTACATAATTTTATTTAAAATCCAAATTTTATTACTCAATACTTCACGCTTGTGGTATTTACATTTCGATATTTGAATGCTGCAAAAAACTGCAATATAATCGATTAGGGAGCGATAAAAGTGGAATCAAACTCACATTTCCGATAACGCGAAGTTGGTTCCAGGTAATGGGCCGGAATAGCGTTTGGATCTCAGCCAACTTCACTCTGTTCCCTGAATACCGGATGAGGTTTCGTAAACGTTAGCAAACTGGCGTTAGTTGCTGTTAGTTTTTATATGAAACTGAGCAATACCTGTATCCGAGAGATAGGGATATGTCTCTAGATTTGATTTTAGTTTTTTTAGAAGCCTTACATCTTATTTAAAAGAAAGTAGAAAGTACTTTAAGTAGCTGTACTGTAATTATATTAATTTACACATTTTTATTTAATATTAGGTATTGGTTATTATTAGGCATAATTACCCATTAGGTAATTAATACAATACACTAAAGTCAAGTAGGCTCAATGGTGTGTAGCCTTCATGCAATAATTTCCTATTTTAATACTTAAGTTAATTTAGTTAAATTAAAATTTAACTAAAAGTAACCAAAAATCTTTATTTTAAGTAAGTAATTTGGTTTGATTATAAAAATTCTACAACCGCAATAATAGCAGAATACGAAATTCCACCCGTATCACTTCGACGTCCGCCTTCTACAAATGAGCCTTTTTCAAGGCAGTTTTTGTCGCGCATCACCACTATGTGGAACCAGCTGCCCACTGAAGTATTTCCGAACCAATTCGACTTAGGGTCCTTCAAGAAAAGAGCGTACTAATTCTTAAAAGGCCGGCTACGCACTCGCGAACCCTCTGGCATTGAGAATGTCCATGGGCGGCGGTATCACTTAACATCAGGTGAGCCTCCTGCCCGTTTGCCCCCTGTTCTATAAAAAAACTATAAGTTAATCATCGACGGCGCAATACCCATTTAATAAAATTAATAACATATACATATCGGCGCAATTTCTTCTGAAAGATGATTTAACTGGCAGCTTTTGCACTGAAACAAAAATAAAAAATTATCTGTTTCAGTTTAAAAGAATTCTATACTCTAACAAAAGTGAATTGAATTATATTTTAAGTTATCGGATCCCAGTAACGAAGCGGTGCACACTAAATTGAATGAGCGTCATTTATACCGCACTATTGGGTTTTCTTTTAAAATTTTATCTAAAACAACCTCTTGGCTTTCTCACTATGTTTTTATTACTTAGCTATATAGGGTAGCTTTTTATAATAACGTTGGGCCTTTGGGACTTTGTTAAGGGCGAAATCAAACACAAAATATATATGTATATATTATGTTCTTGTGTTGCTAATACTAGTATTAAAAAAATCTAACAATTTCTGTATCTGTTTCATGAACATTTGTCAATTTAATAGGTAAGTAGGTGATCAGCCTCCTGTGCCTGACACACGCCGTCGACTTTTTGGGTCTAAGGCATACCGGATTCCTTACGATGTTCTCCTTCACCGTTTGAGCGAATGCTAAATGCGCACATAAAAAGTCTAGGTTTACAGTGGGGGATCGAACCTCCAACCTCAGGGATTTGAGTCGCACTCTGAAGCCACTAGGTCAACACAGCCATTACAATTGCAATTCCTCCATTACGTGAACTTTCATCAAATAAAGTTTATTTGATTTGGCGAAAAAAATAAATAATGTAGAAGTATTTTACAGAACAAACATTAAACAACTATTGATCAAAAGTCATGACATCTTGACTTTATCTTTGTTAATAGTTTCCTCCCATTAAAAGTTGTTCCTGTCTCGAAGCTTTCTTTTATCTATAACTTTTCTTTGTCTTTCGATTATTGTCTTTGTAAGGCAATAGGAACACTTCACAGTGATAATTCCTATTATTTGTGGTCATCTCATTATATATGTCTTTAAAATCTGTTTAGTCATTCACTCATCACTCACACCTCTCAGCGTTCAAACTGGAAAATAATTATTGTTTAACTAACCTACCTAAAAATAGCAATGACACAGGCGTATGAATGTAGCTTATGGGCCCAAAGGGGCTTTTATTTTTCATATTCACCTTTAAGTGTTTAAATTTTTATAGAAGTGTTGTGGGCCAACTGAGTTTATGACGTCATTGAAGGTAATCCAATGTGTTTTTGATATACAGGAGTCATATTTAGCGTGAGACTTACCTAAAAGCTCATTTCCACGGTCACAAAGTTTTTCACTTGTACAACACATAAACTATTTTATGTAAAATAGTGAAACAATCAAGGGGCTTAGGTTGTAATTGAAAAGCAAACAATTTAACCTAGCTTAAGCCCGCGGTTAGGCCCGGCTCCACGATGTCAATTTAGGATGGATCACCATAATTTATCTATACTTAAATTATAAATGCAAAGGTTATTTTAACAATATTACTAAAGATTTTATACCACGTAAGTACGGGTGGCGTTTTCATAATGGTATTTTAATTACCCATTCTTTATCCCTACACACCTAAACTGAATTAAATGACAAAAATTATTTAACTAATAAAATGTTATCGTACTTTTATGAAAAAATACCATAACCGATCTGCCCTGCGATTCTGTAACTCACACAGCGGTTTTCGCATCGGCGGTCGCTCTCAAATCAGTCGTGAAGCAGTCATTTTATGATTTGGCATTCTGATAAACAATAAACTACAAGCTCCCACCTTTTCAGAATGCCAAATCATAAAATGACTGCTTCACGACTGATTTGAGAGCGACCGCCGATGCGAAAACCGCTGTGTGAGTTCGAAAAGTGAGTTACAGAATCGCAGGGCTGTTGTTACATTTTGGGAGAAATTTTACAATTTTTGCGTTCAATTATACAGAATTATTAGTTTAGTATTTACAGTGAAAACCCCTCTTGAATACTACAATTATTTCATATGGATTTTACCCTTTTTTCTTTTTAATAACATTCAATTGTTTGAAAGCAATTAAAATTCGTACAACGCCGTAATATAATTGGTGTCCATTGTACGGCCAATTAATGCTATCATGTCAGTCTGCACGTCTGTTTGGGCATCCGACATGTCCAATACAGTTCTTAAAATCAATACGAACATTAATAACTTTAATGAGAACGCAGCGCTAATTAAAATAATGTAATGAAATGTTTGCGTTACTTTTAAGGTGGGACTTTAATGTGAAAATATTATTTTGTTATATATTAGCAGGCGGCTTCGTACGGCTGGACATATATTTTTAATAGCCTATGTGACTCAGCAGTTTACTGATAAAAATATTCGAAATTGGTCTAGAAGTTTTTGATTTTATTAGTTAAAAGATAAAAAATTATAAAATCTCCTCTTTATAATATTAGTATCCGCAAATGCTTTGTCTGATGCTGTAATAAATTTTCTTCTAGATAAGTAAATGATAATCTTATAACGCTTTTCGATTCAAAACAATTGATATCGTTTAAATGTACTTATTTAAAAATACAAACGTGGAAATATAAACAGAAACAAGCTCAAAACCATTCGTGAAAATCGAATGATCAAATCTTTGATAGAAATCCCCGACAGTCAAACGTTATTTCAAGAAGCATTTGAATATATGTATTCATTACGTTGAATCGTAACTGCAAAAATCTTAAGACCTTAGGAAGAAACATCTTCTCATATAAAACAAGTTGTGGCTTCAAGCTGATCGTAAACCACACTTCCAGCTTAAGAAACTGAATGACAAAGGCGAAGATCGAAGTAATCCTATCTCCATACATGTTTGTCTTATGTATATGTATCGTATTGTTAGTGAAGACGGAGAAGACCCTTTTCAGTATCTGAAGGGTCGCATAGAATAAGGACGTGTTATTTTAGGGCAATTCGTAAGCGGCCTTGGTATAGCCTTAAACAGACATATCATTTACATTCTATAAATGTAAGACCCTGTAGATAGGCATTGTAAAATATTATATAGTAACCTTATTCTTATATTCCGAATGAGAAGTTGTACGAACTGGGCGGTGTCAGTACACTCCCGTTCATAAGTTAGTTATGGAATCAGTGTAGGTACTTGTGGTATGCGCACGCGCTTAGTCACTGTAACAATTTGTGTAGTTTATTTTAATTAATATTTACATAAATAACAATAGACACCGCATGTTATCCTTTATATTAACGTTCGCGGTTATGCTAATCATTAGGTCCGCATTAACTCATGTCAAAAATACAATTGTTATAGCCTAATAGATAATAATATATAAACTAAAAAACAATTTAACCCTTAAATATAAACATACAATAACTTAATTCTTAGCAAATGACGCGTTAACGTTGTCGGTCGGTCAAAAATATGTCTATTCAGGAAAAGGTTCTCCATGACAATATATTTCTAGGGTAATTATTATTTGCCCCTTCCCCATTCACAAAGCATTCCGGAAATCTCTTATGAAGGTATAATTTGTCCCGGTTTCAATAAAAGCTACCTTCAAAACTGTTAAGAATCCGTAATCGCACGACCGTCGACCGCCGGTAGTCGTGGAATGACAAGTAATTTAATCCGAAAACCGTCAGAGGATTTTTCCTGTTCGAGACCCTTTTGTTCCAATGCTTTCTTGAAAGCTTTATTGGTCGAGCTTTTGAGCAGGCTACTAATTGTGCGATTTTGTTTCGCAGAAACTAGTTATGTAACGAGACACCTAGAATTTTGTACTCTTCGTTGAACTATATATATGATGACACGATGTTTAAACAAAATTGTTTTTATTTATTTAGCTAGTTCAGATAATTCAATAAACTTCAGAGCTGCAGACAAGTACACTCCTGGGAAGGATCCTGAACCTACTCAACCCATTTTTGTAATCTTCTACGATTTTAATTAAACTGTACTAAATTGTTTCTTAAATTATCCGAAGATTTAAACAAAAGAGGGCCTGAAATCGCTATGCTTATCAATAAGTACCCGCCTTTCTAAGAGGCCCACGCGCTAGGTGTCGGGTTGGATCAATTGTGTTATGCGCGTGAATTGTCCCCCAAGAATTCTATTAAAGCTATCTTTGAGATTAGATATTGTTACTGAAGAGAAATTTCGCCTTCATAATGTTATTTTCCCTTTGAATATTATTATTTTGACACGTTATATCATTGTACAGGATACAGCTTTTTGAAGCTGCTTAATATTGAAAGTAAATATTCACATAAATTATTTGTGTGTTAAGTTATTCCTTAAGTATCAATTGTTTACGAAGACAAAGCAAGATTGAAACAAAATTGAATTTGCTCTTTATCACCATACGTATACGTAAAAATCTTTTTAATTTTGTTAATTTATCCCCCTCAAAAACTATAGGTACATGTTAAACACTAAACACGTCTATATTCTATTTTTATCATCTCCATAGTACAACATTGTAAGGCGATAAATTCCATCAATACCTATCGAGCTGCACATATCTCGCACGCCGAAGGGTAACTGAATTACATAATAATCGTATATAAGCTTTATAGTGCTGCAGTAATCCGTTCGAATGTTATATAGTATATGGTACTGCATTATAACAATAGTTCACGTGCTCAGATATCAGTAATATAGTTTGAATAATATATTTTCTTGTATACTGTAGACTGACTAGATGAGACTGGGAATTAAGATTTTTGTAAGGTCTAATTGCATGCTAAGTGTAATTAAAAATTATACTTTTTAGCAATGGTTAATTTATACATTTAATGTAATCTTTATATCCGTTAAATTAGTATTATTTATTTTTAATTAAAAAAAAACATGGCGAGCCAAACCTTGTTTGACCAAATTATTTTGACTACAACACAAAGTAAAGGAACATTTTATTATCTATATCTGCGAATACTCTGTTATCTATGTTGATAACATTTTAGTAACTTTTCCGGCCGAAATATCGTTTGGCCGCGGTCCGAAAGCAATATGTATGAGGTCACGTACATAAAACGAAATGACATCACATCTAGGATATACATATTTCATAACTATTCTGATCGTAAATTTAAAAAAAAGTATTCCCGACGTATTAAGAACCACATTAAGTATCTATCCATAAAAAGTTTTTATAAATAATTGTCTAACGAAATTATTTTTGGGCCTAAGGTTGAATGAGGAATTCAAAAGCTTTCCCTCCCACCGCAGATGTCCATCCTGCGGGGTCCGAGCCTTGACGTGGCCGGGGAGGGCTTAGTAACTGGGGTGCAAGCCAGCACCTTGGTGAAGCGAATCGGATATAGAGGGGGCCATTCTATCTAGCCCCAGCGGCGCTTCATGGCGTGGTATGGCTGGCCTTTAAGGCTGGCGAGGCTCGTCGAATTGACGGCGAGCCCCTAACCTCAAGTTTCTGGCGCCCGGCGATGGGGTGAGTGGCCGGGGAGTTCGGTCCCGAGGGCGTCCCAGGGTGAGCTGTCTTACCTGGATAAAAAATTAAAAGCGAAAAATGAAGACAAATACTTGTAAAACTACCCCAGGCGGGTCAAATCCCGCCACCTGCTCGCAAGAGCCGGTGCAAAAAGTCCCACCGTACTTGGGGGGACAATCTTATGATTCGGGCTTTTGCCGAGGCGAGCGAGGAGAAAAATCATTAGAAATAACACATGCGATAGTAGAATGATATCCACGGACCAAACCAATAAAACCCGGATCTGAGAGAATTACAAGAAGTGACCGTGGTGCCTGAGCGCATTCTATGTATTACGCCGGTGCCGAGCGTTTCAGGGACATTTTTGGCGACCATCAGTTGACGCGCCTAGTTGATGTGGAAGGTTATCGGATTCCTCCGCGGCATCTATGATCAGCGCCAGATCATGGATTGTACAGACCCTACATATCCTAGATTCTGGAGTTCTCGCAAACGAACCAGGAGTGGCGAAGACGATGGCGACAGTACAATAGGAGTCGTCGTGGACCCCACTAAAAGTTGCTACAACAAGAAGAGGAAGAGGCCGCCCACCAAAAACCAGAGGGTACATGGGCTTGGCGCCTGCTAGGTCTGCTTATTTAAAGGCCAAGAAAACGGAAAAGGAAGCCCAGGTGAGGAGGAGATCCTCGCTTCATTGACTGAGCCGAGTAAACCCGCACCAACACCAGCGGCAATGAATGCAGAAGGGGAAATTTTGAGGCAGATTAGCGAGAGGGATCGAAGCTAATCTGCAAATGGTAGAGAAAGTCGCGACTAAGTCAAAAAATCTTAAGGGTAATTTGTCCACGCCCTCAAATCTGTCGCTAAATCTATTAAAGAGGACACAGAGGTACTCGCTCAAATGTTGTTTGGATGAGAGCGAGCTCTTCGAAGTGAAAACGAGCGGCTTCGAAACTTTCTGGAGGCGCTCAAAAGAGATGGGAGAGTTGCGAGAGCAATAAAAGCAACGCCCTACAGATCCGGTACCAACACCGGACTTAGAGGACCTTGAGGCAAGGCTATGAGCCGCCTTGTGGATAGGATCAATGCTAGAATAGAAAAGCATAGAACCAAGACTAAGGAGCCTCGCATACGACCACCTCTCTCCGCTGACAAGTATAAGCCGGAGGCTGTGGCAACAACGTCGGGGTCCTCCAAGGTTAGAAAGACGACAGAGCGCCCACTTCGAATACAGTGGCAACTCAACCCGAGGACGGCGTGAAAAAGAAGAAAAAGAAGAAGAAACCTAAGAGAAGGCAAGAGAATGTGCCTACAGGGACAACTGTCCCTAATGCTGCCCCTCTGTCACACCGTGCCCACTGAGAGCTCCCTCTACTAATGAAGGTGGAATAAGGTGGTAAAGAAAGGATTGGGGAAGAAGAATGAAGGTGCTCAACAACTTCCAGCACAACCTAAGAGACAGGCAATGGCAACAGCTGCACAATGAAGCTCCGTACGCCCAGTTCCGCAGCAGTTGTTTTAAGCTTCCGGGATGCGAAGAGAAAGGCCTTACATACGTAGCAGTCCTAAAAGAGGCGAAGACAAAACTAAATCTGGCTGAGCTTGGTATAGAAGCGGTCCGGTTAGACGAGCTGTAGGGGGCCACCATCATTAGGTCCCGGGACAGGTGGTGAGGAGAAGGGCGGATATTCTGGCGTCTAGATTAAAGGAGGTTATGGTGACGGAAGAGTGGTTTAGACCTGTTAAATAATGAGTTGATGATCTGGGGTGGAGAAACAGTCACCCGGAAGAGGTCAAACAAGCCATTTGTCTAAGGTAGGCTGCCGGACAATGTGAAGGTGGTAGGTGTCAGAAAGGATGGCTTTTGGGCATGGGTCAGGTGAGTGAGGCGGCCAAAAAGCTGACCGAAGGAAGGTTATAGTGGGATGGGTTGCGAGTTGTTTTGAGGGCCGAGAACTGAGATGTTTCGTGCTTAGGGGGTAGTAGAGACGGTGTATGCGGAAGGACCACAGTCACCTTTGTTTTGGTGTGGTAATGACACCGAGCAGGAGTTGCTTGAAAAGCCGAATGGTTCTGGTGTGGGTGGCCAAAGAGCAAACCATCTATGGGGGTAAGGTGTTCGGCCCCAGCAAAAGATGAGAAGGAGTGGAGCGAACAAAAGGCCATGGTGCCCCACCGATGGGGAACAGAGCAAATGGAGATAAATGGTTATAGATGGCCCTCCAAATCCTAAGGCGAACATCAACCACTGCGCCAAAGTCAGGATCTGTTACTCAGAGATGGCGAGTGGTTAATCAATATCAAATAGTATGAGCCGTATATGATCCCAGAGGAAAACTGGTTTGGCGACGAGGTTTAGTTGGATTGCCGTTTGTTGTGAAGGCTTGCCTCAAGCCTGCTAAAAGGAAACGGCTGTGTCGCTGTTAAACTAGAAAAAGTCGTTGTAATTGGAGTTATTTTTGCGAACCGGAGTATTACAGAGTTGAGGCCTTTTGGAGAAATGGGTCCTGGTGGAATGGGCTGACCATAAATGTATTGTTGAGGGATCTCAAGCGAAGTCGTTGTGGAACTCTCCGGTAACCGAAGCCGTGGATGCGGTGGTTGATTGGATCGCCACTCACAACTTGGTGATATTGAATGAGGATGGAACAATGCGTGCGAATGAGGGCAGTTCTATCGTCATGTAACTTGCATCCCCGGAACTAGAATGCGTCTCAACTGGGTGTACTTAAGAGGTTGAAACGCTTTCGGACCATAGGTACATTCGGTGCCTGGTGAGTCCCCATCAACAGCTACCACCAGCAACTGGTAGATCAAATCAGCCTCCACCGGAAATAGGGCCAAAAATGGTCCCGTAAAAAACTGGACTTTGACTCCCTGTCTTTGGCATCTTTGACAGAGGCGTGGTGCCCTAAGCCAAATACTATCTTAGAGATAGAGAGGTGAATGGTTGGAGAGGCTTTGCGACGTATTAGCGACGCTGCAATGCCAAGGATCCGCCCTATTCCGCCCCGCCGACAAATGTACTGGTGGTGCCTGAACTCACCCAGCTACGGACGGTTGTGTAGTTGCCCGACGTCACTACACCCGATTACGTCGAAGACGCCTTGCTCCACACGATCCGGAAGAAGAAAGAAGGTGCTACGGCGAATACCAAGCAGCAAAATTAACTTTGCGCATTGCAATTGGAGAGGCCAAAGAGAAAGCTTGGGAAGATCTTTTACAAACTTTAGAGCTAGACCCATGGGGGCGGCCATATAGGTAGTGATGACAAGCTGGCCCCTGGCTTCCGCCACTCACTACCACTCTAGAACCGGTGTTCCTGGATACGGTAGTCTCCGCACTATTCCCGGCTAACAGTTCGCATCCAACATCTCGCGACGACCTCCACTATGATGAGGAAGTCCCAGAAGTGACGCCTGAGGAACTCTCTGTTGCAATACTTAAGCTTCAGAGCAAAAGACAGCCCCGGACCAGATGGTGTTCACGGGAAGGTCTGGGTCCATGTCCTCAATAAGGGCTGGAAGAGAGGTTTGGGAGTTGCTAACCCATATTTTAAAGAAGGCCACTTTCCGAGTAGCTGGAAGACGGGAAAACTTGTATTATTAAAGAAAGAGGGTAAATCACCTGAGTCCCCGTCGGCCTATAGGCCAATTGTTTTATTAAATGAAGCAGGCAAGTTATTGAGGAGTGTAGCATCCGCATAGTAAAACACCTTACAACGGACGGGCGGATTTGGCCGATACCCATTCGGTTTCCGGCGCGCCCGGTCTACCATCGACGCCGTTGCAAGGCTAAGAGACGTTTGCGAGGAGACACTCGCGAAGGAGGGGTGGTGTGGCGGTGTCACTAGACATAGCAAACGCTTTTAACACGATTCCCTGGAATACCATTATAGACGGCTTAATCTTCCATGACGTGCCAGTATACCTGGGAGATAAGATCATACCTTTGGCCCGTACCGTCATCTACCCGGGTGGGGAGGTTGGAAGGGAACACAGGGTTGAGTGTGGTGTTCCACAAGGGTCGTTCTAGGCCCACTCCTATGGAATATCGGATATAACTGGTCCTTCGTGGCTCACATCTGAAGGCGTCAGCCTAATATGTTATGCGACGACACACTTATCACTGAAAAGGTGTACAACAGAGAAGCTTGCATCCTCGCAACGGCGGGGGTGGAAGGTTGTGGCGCAAATAAGGGATGGCTCCAAGTCGCCCTCGAGAAATCTGGGGGGTGTTTCACGGTCCAGACGAGCTCCTCCTGACGGTACACAATTGGTCGTATGTGGTGTGCCAAAGAGTAAGCCCCACTTTAAAGTATCTCGGGCTTGTCTCGATTCTGATGGACTTTTAAGGATCACTTCTGGCACTTGCCCCGAAGCTCGTACCACGGTATGGCACTCTGCCGGTTAATGCCAAATTGGTGGGCCGAGTGCGGGGTGTCGCCGGTATTGAGGTGTGGTGGGGAAGGTCCTTACGGATGCCCCATTTGGGCCGATTGTTATTCGCTCAAAACAGGGCGATTCTAAGACAGTCGCAACGGGCGATGGCCATAAGGGTGGAAGGGCGTACCGCACCGTCTCTGGAGGAGGGTGTGTTGAGGAACTGCCCCTGGCATGAGCGGCTGCCCTAGCCAAGATCTATTGGATAGGGCAGATAGTAGAAGTAGGGGTTTCGACCCCCTTCCTGAGCACATAAACAGCTGGAGACGGGAAGCCCAAGTGACCGTCCTTCAGAAATGGATGGATGAGTTACAAGATAAGGGAGGAGTCTGGACAATTACATCTATACGTCCAGTGCTCAACTTGTGGGTAAATAGAAGATGGGGGCACTCTCGTACCGACTCGTTCAGGTCCTCACAGGCCATGGATGTTTCGGTGGATACCTTCAAGGGTTGAGGAGGGAGGCATCCCCATTTGTAGAGTGTGGTTTGAGACGACACAGCGCAAAACTTTAGAGGTTTGTCCGGGTGGAGCTCTGAACGTAGCCTATAACCGCCACCTTCGGATTGGACCTGTCGTTCCAGTCATAGTTAAAGCTATGATGGAGGCTGACAGTGACGGCCCATGGAACACTTTCAAAGCGTTCTGTGAAGCCGTCATTACACTTAAAGAGAATGGGAGAGGGTTCGGGAGTGTAACCAGACGCCGACCCTAACGCAAAAAAGGCTGGAAGGAGACGTCGCGATTACGAGTACTATTGGGACTTAGGAAGGATTGGGAACGCAGAATATGTGCTCACAAGCAGACGCTCGAGAGGACGGATTAAGGGAAACTGTTACGGCTACGTCCTAGCGAACAGATGGGTGGGAGTGGGTAGGTGTCATGAATAGGATGACTCCACATCTGGCACTTTTAAATGTTGCCCCGGGGGGGGTCAGTAAATTGATTTCCCAACAATAAAAAAAAAAAAAAAAAAAAAGGGGAATTCAAAAGCTTTGCAGCAGCCTTAAGATGGTCTTTATAGTTGGCGTGTGATGAAAAATATTAAAGTACACACAAATATAAAATTTATTGTATCCTTTAGACGCACAACGTCGTCTGTGAAGACAGAGTGAAAATGTTGCTCAGAGTTAATTAATTTTGGTAGAAATTTATACTAGAATACGGCGACGTCTATAAATTTTGTAAGAAATCTTTAAATTAACAGGAATTATTATTGCATTTACATACAAGATAATACTCATTCGCCGCGCGTACATCTATACAGTTGTCCATTAAATTCCCTCTGAAGATAGTTTAACTAATTATATTTTTAAACTAATCGAGTTGTTTGAGTGATTGAGCATAAAAACCTTTATAAAATACTGTAAAGTTATTTAAATTTAATTAATTTTACGAGTGGCTCTGATTACAGCAGTTTGGTATATTCAAAAATAAACAAAATTATTATCGTTATTAATAAAGTTAATATACACAAATATTTGTACTAAAGACTACATCCGTTGAAAACACGTGAAACTTGCTCATAGACAAGAATAACCTTTTATGTTACCTTAGTTTTTCATCACCCACTGATAGTAATTAGGAAATTGTGTCAACAGGACTTGGTCAGTAGTTTGAAAAAAGGACAAAATTCTCCGTGGACTGATGAAAGGAAAAACGTGCGCTATCTCTGTCTTACTTTTCTAGTTTCGTGTGGTTCAAGTGAAAAGCGATTGTAAGAAGCATTTGTTTTGCATTGTAGACAAGATATCATTATATTAAACACCAATCTCAGAAAGTATTTTGCATTCATAAACATCAATTTAATGAGGATGACTTAAGGATAACATCACGAATGTAGGTAGATAAAACTTTGGAATACCGCCCCTATGCCTATAAATAAAGTAGCACATCAGTTAGATAAGTTAAAAATGTCCAGGAAACGTTTCCGTCGTGACCGTTTACATTTTATCATTATAAAAACGCGACGAAGTACCTCAAACGGACGATTAATTTCCCGAAAATTTATCTCGAATCCCCAAATCCGACCCGTTTTAAAACGAATCCAAAAATATTTTTATAAGATTTTTTCCAGGGTTGTTAGAATAATCATGCCACAAAACAATCTGTTTATTATATTCTGTTTTGAGATTTAATTAATGACTTTGTAAGAAAACCTAATTTTTTATCATTCTAGCTACATTTTGCTTCAGTATTTTAAAAGCCTTGTAACAATAAAATACTGTAAGGAAAAATTTCTGTCATAAATGTTTTCAACACATCAATTTGGGTATTTTCATTAGAGGGTTAGATAAAACACAATTGTAATATGATAAAAACTTCGAGGCTATTGGCAAGTAACAACCCTATTCATAACGCCGATTTAATATCCCGTAGCGTATCCCTAAGGGATCGAGTTGTGAATAATCTCAGTCTTCCAACATCTTGAAGTTCATTGCTAATTCACGGCGCAATAAATTTCCGAACAGACCCAGGTTGAGGATCCACTTTGCCGCGTCCCTTGATTAGATCCAGAGATCGAAATAGAATTGTGAAAATTTCAATTACAAAATGTGACATCTGTACTTTGTCATACCGTTAACCTTTCAAATACTTCAAAGTTATTTGATTTCATAGAAATTGACTAATAGCAGAATACAGCTACGTTTTTGATACTATAACTTGTGTCCGGTCAAATCTACTGATCTCAATTTAACTTGAATGAATTTAGGCTTTGTTGACTACACACGATGTGATAAAACAAGAGAAGTGAGACACAAGAATTGCAAATGCATTCTTTAAAAATTTCAACCAAATGTTTTCGCGTGAATTTTAGAGCGTGCAAAGAGATGCAAAGATATATAAACGTATTTGTAAAAACTGAGTATGGTGAATAAATTTTTTTTGAATACGTTTCCACATGCTCACTTCCACCTAACTAGATAAAACTAAACTCACATCCACACTTTGGTGTGAACAATAAAAGATAAACCAATTACGGAACTCGCGTAACGAAATATGCCACCAATTTTATTTGTACGTAATGTGAGGACATACATTTCGTTATAACATTCGCCTTGACTTCTATATTATTATATAACCAGTACTTGCTCAGTACGAACATTCTAGGAATTGTTTTTGGTCAACAGATCTTCCAGTTTCAAATTGCCAAATTGCTTGCTATCAGGACTCGTCAGACAGAAAAATTATTACTTATCGTGGTTTGAATTGAAACAGTCTATGGAAACGGGAGCATTTTCATTTGATACTTTACGCGCACACGTGCATACGTATTACACACCCATACATGTCACGCACACTCTAATTTATCTTTAGTACTAAGTTTTTGTTGTTTTATTTACTGTACTCACAAGAGTCACATACACTAGGGCAGTCCAACCGTCTGTAAATTAATTTAATTTATGTTAACTTAATAAAGTTTTATTATTATTGATACATTGTAAAGCAAAAGTTAGTCGGGTAAAAGTGTATTACAATGAATTTTACAAGTTTTTTTTATTCCTGACGTTTGTTTGTGCATCATATGGATCTTGTTATTAGATTGCATCTGAATCTTTAACAATTTTTCATTTATAGGTAAGTAGCAATAGAGATCAGCGGTGGCCTGTCCAGCCTTGCCTTACCACACCATGTTTACCTTCACCGCATGTCCAAGTGTTAAATGGCACTGAAAAATGCATAGCCGAGGTTACGTACCAATGAATCGTATTGAATCTAACGGCTAAGCACGAGTACATTCAACCTTAGGTTATATACCTATAGCAATCTATATTGAGAGATGATCATTTTTATTTAAATTTCTCCTTATAACGTAAATTTTTCTTCATTATATTAAATTGATTAAGCGTTACGAAATATCTCATATGCCCTTTGCGTGCGTATTAAATTCTTTCGCATTTACAAGATCAACAAGGCGAGAATTGTCTGATTTCTGTGATGTATGGTTTGGGTAATTTAATCCAGTGTCGTGTCTGCGTAAATAAATAAGCTCTGATTTCGCCATTCATCACATGAATGGGCCAATTTTACCCGGTTGACCTTTGTTGACGTACGAGGGTTGGAGTCTTTGTGTTCTTAATACGCTTGGTTTAGATCTTGGAGTTAGTGTCAATTCGAACCCATTGCAATTAGTCTTTTTTGTTAAGCTTTGCGAAACGATCGCCATCGCTATCAAATTAGTAAGCGTTTAAATTCGTTTAATTGAATAAAATATGTCTCCGTGGTTTTCGCACAGTGCAGATAACCACAAGAAAGCTTGCCTCTCTGCATTACATAAGTGTTTTTGCAGGTGCTATAGAAGGCTTATCATCTATCCCCCATATGCTCGTACTCCTTGTGTGCGGAGGATGCGTAAAAGGCATTTTCACCTGTATATAAAAAAGTTATGGCCTCAAGATCCACGGGTGCAAAACGATATTTATAGAAATGATCAATTTGAAGTCCTAATTGTCTATACAAATATTAATAAATAACTTTCATCTTAAATAAATAACACTAAATCATAAAATAATAAACATTCTATTTTAAAACACATTTGTAAATGTTTCATAATAACATACTGATTTATTTATTTCATTGATTTCAAAAGCGCATATAAAAATCATAGTTGTCCAACTGTATTCAAAATAGATTTGTGGTATCGGCTTGATACCTCTTTTTAACAATGATTCTGAAACCCCCTGATGGCTGTAAAAATGAGTTGCGACGTGAAATCAGGGATTATCAGAATGCCAAGGCAATGGTAAAAGAGCTTAACATGCATAATTCCACAGCCTCCCAAATTTTCGAATAACTATTCGTTATACCTTTTATTACCCCATCCATCACGTGCGATAATTTTCCCTATAATAACTATTTTCCTTTTCTCAAGCCCCCAAAGAGTGGAAATTACGACCACAATAAAACCTCTTCATATAGTTTTGTGCGTGATCGACATACTAGCTCCATCTTTTGTCGACTATTTAGGTAAAGGTTAAATAGGTAAGAACTGCTTGGGACTAGAAATGGGCTGGTTAACGTTTTCTTACAATAATTATCCCAGTGTTTTGTTAAAGTAACGATAACTTGTTTAGTGAAATAGACAAAAAAATATGTTATTATTATTTTAGAGTTCGCTTTTTATTTTGCCTTATCAGCATGAGCGGAGAATACTTTTTTTATAAAACAAGGAGCGGCCGTGGAGGGTCATCTGATGTGATACCGCTGCTCTGGACACTCTTAGTGCCAGAAGGCTTGCGAGTGCGTTGCCGGGCTTTTAAAAATTGGTACACTCTTTGATCCTAAGTCGAGTTGGTTCGGAAATGCATCAGCTGATTGCACATAGTGGTAGGGCGCGGCAAAAACTGTCTTAAATAACGCTCAGTTGTGGAACAACCGATGTGGAGGTGATACGGGTGGAATTTCGTAATCTGCCCCGTCCGTCCGATGATGAACATATAACTTTATTTTTACATTTAATGAATATGTTGTAGACACAGACCATAACTAATATTCTTTAAGTTTAACCTGTATCACAAATATGTAGAGGTCAGCGGATATTACTACATTAGTAATTAACATTACTAAAATTATGAAAAGGAAATAATATTCGTTTTTGTATCTTATCTTTACACAACTGACATACACTACTGACTCACGTTTAAAAAGCGACGTAATGTGCGTAATGTGAAAACATTCGATTTTTTTTCCGTGGAATGATTAAAAACTGTTTTTTTATCATGTGCATAATAACTATGAAGAGTCGCTTACTAAAAAAGTAGTCCCATGTAAAACGTCAAAATTTCAAGTTAAATTTAGACGTCTTATAATATAAATGATGGATTAAACTAAGCTTATTTTCGTTAGTAAGCTCTCATTTAATATACGTAAAATTTTACTAAATGTATATCAGTTATCGCAAATAAAAAATTAATTGCAAAATATACGCAATTATTCACATTTTAAACATTACAGAGATGTTTTATGTTTCGGATATATTATAACAATGTACAGAAAGAAGAATATGACGAGAATGTCTATTATATAACGTCTTGGTCATTAAAGAAATGTACTTAATAATGTTCCTAATAAGACACGTTACGACGTGTCACATATTTTTACGAGAGTCGTAAAATGAAATGTCTTATCGATTTTATATCCGAAGGCTCTAGTTGTATATGATTGGTCTAAAACAGGATGACTTTTAAAGGATAATAAACGGTATTAAACAGGCATTGACACAATAACCAATCTCTAAAGTATTTTTAAAGATAAATAAAATAAATATTGTCAAATAAGTAATGTCTTGCTTTTCAGTATAGGCCTCCCCAAGTGTTCTCCACAAAGATCTATCTCTTGGTTTCCTTATCCATGTCCCTCCTGCCACCTTTTTAATTTCATCTGCCTATCTACGATGTTGTCTACCTTTACTTCTCGATTTATGTCTAGGGCACCCTTCTATAACTTCAACTAATTTTTGACTAAAAGGTAAGCCTTCATTTAATCACTAATATTTTTGTCAATAGTCATAATTGGCTGTGTTTTGATGTAGGCCTATCTAGGTGTCTTCTTCTGTTGCTTGCAAGCTAAATGAGGATAAATTAAATAATTGTTGGGTTTTTGCACAACAGTTTTTGCGTAAAGACTTCTTTGGGGACGATCCATCTAAACTTTTACTTTAAAATGGATTTGGTAGAATAACTATTGTTGGAAAACTTCTCTTTGGATCGATGCATTTTAAAGCAAGTGTTTTCTTCGTGCGCTGTCAACGACTGAACTTAACGACTATAGACGGGCGTCATAACGGCCGTTACAAGTTATTGAATTAAACATAACGTTATAAAAATAATCATGTCACTGATGTTAAGAAACGGCGAAAATTCCTCGCAATGCTTGCTATAATAATGATAATAATAATAAAGACAGTTTAATTTCCAATCATGACAAAAAATGATAATATACAGCTTAGATTTTTTACATTTTATACATTATTTTTATCTTGTCATCCAACATATATCCTATATCCTAGCAAACGTTCATGTTAACTAACCAACCATTTAGTCATATTTGCTAGGTTTATTATCGAAACATCAAATCTCAATTACAAGCGTGAAAATCAATGATGATAACGAATAATCGAAACGAATCGGACGCACTAAAAATAATCGATCTTTCCACGTGCCTTGATTACACAATCGTAATGTTACGGAGAAAATAGTCTGACATTGGCACTGGTCAGTGAAAGTGAATTTATTTATTGAAATTACGACTTTATTTTCTTTACTTAGAGTTTATTTTGACATACAATATTTATCACGGTCAGCGAACAAAGAAATGTTTGCATAACTTAATCTAGTTTTTCGTAACAATTGATGACGTAATACAAACTGCGATATTTGATTACATTCAAATATTATTTCATAAATAAATAATATTTGAATTTTATTAAAGGATGCAATCTCTGATATCAATGGAACCAGTTTTTGAAATGTAAGCAGACTATTCGCTGGATATTGTGATATCAAAGCGCTTAATCAAAGTTTAACTTGTAAGACAAGGGTTTCAAGGACAAAGTTGAAGGAATCAAGCGAAAAAGCCTTTGTCAAACTTTTGTGACAAAACTGGGGCCATTCTTGTCAATTTTTGGGACAGTTTCGGGAGTTTGGGTCAAGTTATGTGAACTAATAAGAATTCTCTTTATTGTCTGTGACAAAAGTTTGTAGAACTAATGTCGGGCCGGGGTGAAAAATCGTGTTCGACACGTATCTAAGTTGTAATAATATTTTATATGCCCCCAAAGGAATGTAGTATTTTAACTTTGTTTAAGATGTTTTGAACAAAGTCTATTTTGTAGAAATTGACGATTTAAACATACATTTTTAAGTTTCCTATAGATTCCTCATTAATTATAAATAAATCTCCGATCTTCAAATAACTTTGTTTGAACATACAAAACAATGAGTGTACTTTGACGCATAAATCATCGATTTGATTAACTTCCTCTTCGGTGTTTTTTAGGCGGTTAAACAGGCCTGTTGTCTGTGTGTTCTAGTAGGCATTTATTTAAATAAGCTCAAATCTAAATGTGTCATTGCTCACTCTTAATTAAAATACTATATTAGACAGATTTTTATTATAAATAAAGAGAGTCCGTCGTCGCATCTTTATAATGGCTTTGCTAAACACCTAATGTCAAGGTCGAAAAACATTGACACAGTTAACCACTAACTCAATCTCAGGCACTAAACGACACCAAAAGCTCCAAATATAAAACAAATTGTCTCTTACATTTTTCATTCGTTAATACATTTCCCCATTCATCAACATAGCAAAAGACAGAATGAGTGTTATAAAAATAACGCGAGCCCATCCTTCAATTAATTATGATCCCCTGTGGTTGTGCGACCTTTGAATGTATTCCATTAGCGTGTTACATTTTATATATTTCGTCAGAAAATGTTTTCACAGACTCAAAGGTTAATTGATAATTACTAGCCGAAATATGCCCGGTTTTTATCGGATGGAATTTTTCAAAACTTTCTCTTTTCTTTTGCTTACTTAACTAATGCAGAACAAAATCCTATTAAGTCGATAGATTCTTAGAAACCGAGTTGATTGCATGGCCAAGTGAATCAGGCGTATAAGCTTCTCAATTCTGGGCCAAACAATATTTGTATCAGCCAAGAACGGTCATTTCCTTAAAAAGTCAATTACCTTAAAAAGATAAATTAAACGAATGTCCAATTGTGAATTACGGGACCTTAAAAAACTATGCATGTGCTGTAAAACAAAAAGACTTTCTTATTTTCCAAAATTAAGTCACTACTGTCCCTATGCTGCTTAAAAAGTCCTTCAAATAATCTTTTTTATCTGTCAATTACGTGGAATAAATTAGATTTTCGTTGAGAAGAAATTCGTTACTTCAGAGTGTGTTCACGCGTGGGAAAATATGAAGAGAATTTCTCATCATTAATGTTCGAGGAATATTAAATATCGGATGGATAGGACCCGGTAGCTCTTTTTAGCATTCGAAAACGAGGACCATACATATTACAAACTCACTTAGAAATTGTAATAGAATCAAGAAGTGTCTACTTAAAGAAAAAAAATCCCAGAGGCTCTTTTATCTCTGCCTTTTAATAAATTTAAGGAATGTATTAAAGAAAAGCTGTGTAAAAAGGCTTGCTATAAAGTTAACGATTATCTAGTTGATAAAAAGGCCTGGGACTAGTGCTAGACAGGCTACTTTAAATTAATTTGCGATATTTGTTTTAAAATAAGTGTTGTTTGTGAAGTACCGGGTTTTGCGCCGGCTTTTTCTCTCGGTCTTCGTTGCCGATGAGTGATACCTGTATCTTATATTCCATAATAAACATATTTTATTTTTATTTATTTTTTGGATTTTTTAATAAAAAAAGAAAATCGTACTTAATGTGCTACTTAAATACGTTCATACGTATAAGACTCGTTAGACGCATCTGTAGAACTAAATGATTAATGCTTCTTGTTCGGAATAAAACTGTTGCCGTGTGTTCAAGTTGTACTAAGTTTGTGAAGTTACTACTACTTGTATGGTATTTAATTTGGTAGAGAAAGCGCGTTAAATTATTTTGCAACATATTTCTCAAAAGGAATAGTTAACAGACGTAAATCACAACAAGATGTGACAAAATTACTTTTAATTCATATTCAAGCTACAGTATTATCTTATTCCTGCATGACTTTCAAAGTAAGCCAAAATGTGATTACTGAAGCATATAATATATACCTATGGAACTTAAGTGTCAAACTTCTCGTTCTAGTAGAAATAAATGTTATACGTGGCTGATCCAGGTCTACTGACATGGTATAAAACAAATCTGTGTGTAGGTATGTTTAAAATGATTCGTAATATTTTTATTTCCAACACATAAATAAAAATATTTAAAATATAATTAATTAAAAATGTATAAATAAAACAAATTTAAAAAGTTTGGTCCCTGTGGAAGTGTACCTATAATGCTGGCAGCGTCTTCTCTCTGCATTTCGATACTTATTCGTTGAGCGAGGACCAGTTCTGGGGTCACGGGTACTATCTTCCAGGCGCCAACTTAAATATTTAATTAGCGCACTTAGTGCACTTGAATCCTTAAGAGTCTTAAGAGTCTCTACTCCAACGGGAACAAAATCAAAGTTGGAGGAGAGACTCTTATACTTGAGTCGTTTATTATTTTCCGCCTGCTCTGCAGCCGCGCCAGCTTTTTGTGCTTGTGCATGCTGGGAGGTGAGACGAGGCTAACGTGTCCATACAAGTAGCATCTTGGAGAATGCTCCAAGATATCAAAGTCATTTCATCCGACCGCTTGCCATCGTCTCTAGCGATGCCTGTTGGCTCCAAAATGGCTGGAACATTGTCGGTGGTAAGAGAGAAGTGGCGTATAATGTCGTTGAGCGCGGCGTGGCGTTTAAAACAAAACTGATTTTAATGTGGTCACTGATATACAGATTCCAGAGGAAGGTTCATATGTAAAATAAACTTTACGGTAAAGAAACGAGTTGTCCGAGTATTTTATTATTTTTGCTTAGTGAGTATTTAGATGTCATTGGCTAGAGCTTTGTGGTATCTTTAATTTAAGAAACATATTACTGCATGAAATCAAAATCAGTATGTTTTGTAAAGTGTTCAATTTCCGAAACAACGCGTTCAACCAATTTCGTGCCTACAATCAACCGGCAAAGTTTGTGTCGGTTATTTCGTTGATTTTGTAGGACTAAGAAAAATCATTAACAGTGAAACTATATTATAAAATCGAATTAAGGAGCCTTTTATATCACAATTGCTTTCGAGAACGCATTTTGTTGCGATATAAATGTAACGTGAAACGTAAACAAAATGACGATGATTTGATTTTTATAAACAGTATCTTTCGTCCAATACGCAATACGACACGCGACAAGATCCGTCATATTGTTAAACCTGTTTAACAATTTAATGCATTGTTTTCATCACCAAGTTCTTTTACAATCCTACTAATATTTTACACACGAAAGTTTGTAAGTATGGATGGATGTTTGTAACTCCTTCATGTAAAAAATACTGAATGGATTGTAATTATTTATTCCGATATTGTGTGAATTGTCCAAAATATCAAGTAAGCTATTATGGCGTGCCAAAACCGCTAACCGAGTTATACATATGTAATGTATGATGGAAATGTTTATCTTAAATAGTCAATATCTTTAGTGGTTTTTTTATAGGCCACGCTAATATAAGCTATTCGAAATACTAATCCTGCGCAGAAGAAGTCGTGGGCACCAGCTAGTTAGAAATAAATTAAATACATATATTTGATTACGTTGAATTTTTCATTCAAGACATGCAATATTTGTAATAAATCATTTCACTGACTGACTGACTACAAGATATAAACTGTTGTTTGTTACTACGGATTCCTAAAACGCTACATACATCTATTTTTGTATTTGTCAGCGGCAAAGGGAGGTTTTATCCTTTGACTTCGTGTAGCCTCGCGTCGATTGAAGATTTAGTCCGCCAATTCTGCTTTGTACGTAAAAATACGATCCCGTTGGATACGATTTTGTAAGCCCAAATACGACGTTGATGTAAAATAGATGAACTGTAATATCGAGCTTTGTGATTGAAATTATCCTTACCCTTAAGGAGAAATCCTGAATGAAATATGAGGTTATCAAAAAATTTATACCTGAGATGTAAAGGTATGGTGTAGAGAAGGGATAGGTGAATTAAGTTCGTATGCCTAGATTATTTGATTTAACTGACAAAAGGTCTGCTTCATGTCAGTTCCTATAGTGTAGGAAATAATTAGTCTTTTTGTAAATATTTTAATTTATTACTGTTTCATTTTGTGTTGTTTTTGTGTATGTATTCTTTTCTATGTGATATAAATGTCAAAGTAAAAAGAACTATACAATTATACAATTAATATTCAAAGGAATAAAAGAAAAGTTAGTTTTTGAAAATGCATTTGTTACAAGTGGTTAATAAATTTTATATCAGTAATATATTTGATGGATGTTCGAGTGATGAAAAGCAGGTTTACTGCGAAGTTCAACGAACAGCCGCTCCAAGGTGATTCAGGTGCAAAGTAAATTTTCCTTGTAAATGTAGACTTTGACTTCAGAATAATTTATGCTTTTTAGAGGAATATAAGCTATGCCAATGGCTGACTTTGTCTGCGTAATATTAATCTGTGCCATATATTGAATTTACAAAGGTTACTCAAAATCAACACAGAGTGTTTACAAACATACTGATATAGATATAGGTTACTAAACATACAGTATCAAGATCGCAGCTGCGTTTGAGTCATACATTGACCTAATTGTTTATTTAAACTATGCTTTACCACTACCGACTTGCATGGAAAACTCTAGATTTATTGAAGCGTAGAGAAGACATTATAATAATAATATCGCCTTTATATTCCGAAACGGTTGTAGCATGCTGTTAATTTGAGTTCGTCCTCCCTTCTTTTGCGTTGCCGGCCTCTTCTTCGTTTTCCGTCACTAGGGTACCATTACGGGAATATTTAACTCCATTCTTTATGGGGATCCGTAGCATTTGAACCGTCTATCTCCATTTCATTTGGTCTAAGTGTCAATGTCTGTCTCAACTGTTCTAGCTCTGTCTGTGTTTCTTTGCTTGTCTAATTTTCTTATTCTCAGCATGCTTCGTTCCATGGCTCTTTGGCAGTGTGCTAGCATGTCCCTGTGCTGGTTAGAGAGTGCCCAAGTTTCGCAGCCATATTTAAAGCAGGGTAGAATACTGGTGTTTTGTTGTACTTTTCTCTTTTGTAATTTTTTTGCTGAAATCTGTTGTTTTCATCATCTCCTATTGAAGACATTCTTTTGCTTCTTCATTTGCTACTCATCTTTTGAGGACATACTATACACTAATTAATAAAAATTAAAAAAAAATTGACATTAATATATTTTTTACCGACAAAAAAATTAAGAGGGCCATTATATTATATAAGAAAGTTGATGGTGTTTGAAGCCTTTGTAATCGAACTAGAAGAAAGAAGAAGTAAAAAAGTCGGAACGGTCTGATCTCAAGGTGAGTCGTGGTAGAGACAAGCTATCAAGACAAGCACTTAATATGTGCATATTTAGTAGGTAACACATTAATAAAGTAACAACACCAAAAACACATAATGTCTTGAACAAAGAATAAAGGTTTTTCCATATTCCGTTGAGAAAACGTAGGCCTAAAGAAAATATATCCACGAGCATTGCATTTATATTAATGTGATCTAGTTAGTTGGCCGTGTATCGTAATAGAAATAATTTAGCGTGTTGGAGAAATGTGCGGAATATCTACCATTTTTCTTCCTAATGACTCCGTAGCACTGTGGCTGTGGCTGTGGTGATAGCGGATAATCACGTTCACATACATTACAACAGTATATACAGTTTGTAGGTTTGTTAGTCTGTTTCAAAAAACTTATATCTTTTCGTTGTATAAAGGAATAAGTATTCTAAGATATGTCGCTTGGACGATATTACTCATTAGCGATAAGGCCGTGTTTTGAGATTATTATAAACGTTAATTTTATTTAACGTAAGTATTCAAAAACTACCTATTTATATACAACATATGACTTGATTTCTATCAAACTAGGTCAGATATTGCGTGACAAACGAATATTAATATTACTTAGCACTTCATTGGCTCTAATAATAGTCTCCGGTAATCAATAATTAATTTATCCCTTACACGACAAAATAATCAAAACACATTGTCATGACACAAAAATAATATTTTCAAGCAAATCTCGCGTGCACGCCTAGTTTAGTATCACCTTTCAGGCACACGAGCCCTACGAAGGGTGGCAAAGTCGCCAGTCACGCCACTCGATCACATCTCACCTAACGGGCTGTCGTCGTTAACACCGTAATTTTTTCTGGAGCTTCTTTACTCAGATGGTACAAGATTATATTTCCAAACTGAAAATATCTCGACATTGGTTTTAAACAATCTCAAAAGCACTTCAAGCTATTATGTAATTGCTTATTACTAAACGATTAATGTTTCTAGTTGGTTTTGAAGGATCACAAACTTACCTATAAAAGTTTAGTAAAACAGGAATATATAGGCCCTTTAAAAAAAGACACACTTTACTTCGTATTAAAAACAATATTGTTACTAATACTGACTTTAAAACCTGGAGATATCGTCAAAATTCGGCAAATTTATTCCTCATTAAGTCAGCCTAGCCAAAATAATAATTTAACAGGTACTCACTGATTAAGAATCTAACTACAATACAAGAACGTACCTTTTTACAGACACAATAGTTAAATTATGGGTATATAAGCTATAAGCTAAACGCTACCGCTTATATTTGGGTCACCACAAATAAGCTTTGCCGCGTAAATTATTTCTTTATACGACGAACGTAAATATCTGTTGTAATTTTGCGATAAGGCCACTCGGTCCTCGGAGATACGACGGTATATACGCCACTGTTTTCTTTTTATATTAGATACTATACTAGTATTTTAATTAGGTATTACGTTAACAATTGCTATTATGTACTTTATATACATAAAAACTAACTAAATTAATTATTGGATTGTTTTTGTTACAATATGTACACTACAACTCCTCGATAATATATGTTAGTTTAACACTTAAATATGTTTTTGGATTTCATTTACTGTAATTTTGTTTCATTTTCGTTCCACAACTGAGCGTTATTTGAGGCAGTTTTCACCAGCCAAACCAGCTGCCCACAGGCGGTTTGTTTCCTAATAGTGACCTCCTTCCTTGTTCTACATTAAAACCTGACTGATTAAGAATCTAACTACAATACAAGAACGTACCTTTTTACAGACACAATAGTTAAATTATGGGTATATAAGCTATAAGCTAAACGCTACCGCTTATATTTGGGTCACCACAAATAAGCTTTGCCGCGTAAATTATTTCTTTATACGACGAACGTAAATATCTGTTGTAATTTTGCGATAAGGCCACTCGGTCCTCGGAGATACGACGGTATATACGCCACTGTTTTCTTTTTATATTAGATACTATACTAGTATTTTAATTAGGTATTACGTTAACAATTGCTATTATGTACTTTATATACATAAAAACTAACTAAATTAATTATTGGATTGTTTTTGTTACAATATGTACACTACAACTCCTCGATAATATATGTTAGTTTAACACTTAAATATGTTTTTGGATTTCATTTACTGCAATTTTGTTTCATTTTCGTTCCACAACTGAGCGTTATTTGAGGCAGTTTTCACCAGCCAAACCAGCTGCCCACAGGCGGTTTGTTTCCTAATAGTGACCTCCTTCCTTGTTCTACATTAAAACCTTAAATTAGTATGATTTTATGCACCATATACGAAATTCTCAGTCAATTTTCAATTACGTGATTGTCACTCATGACATCAATTTACTTGATTCAATTCAGCGATTGTCTGTCTTTTATTATAAAATCTTCGATTAATTATTTTTGAAGTGAAACTTCTTTAGGCGGGTAAATTTTTACGAAAACGTCACGAAGATGTGCAGCGTTTTTGTCGAACAAAAGAGAGAGAGTGCGAAGTGTGAATTACGTTATAGAAATTTTATTTTTAAAATTAAAATTTCGTAATCGAAATATTAGTTTTTATATTTTATGCAAAATAATTTATTGAAATCTCAAATGACGAATTGTAAATTAAAATGCCACATGTTTTTATTATCGAAGAAATAAATTTAAAAAAAATATATATATAATTTGTATTAATTTTGACACTTTTAATATTTTAATGACAATTAAATTCATTAAATTCTTAACATATTATCTTCCTTTTTACCTCCCTCTAAGTCTCGGAAATCAAAAGTTTTAGATTTGTATAAATATGAACAAGACTTAAAAATTAGTTTGGCAAAGAAGTTTCACTTCTGACATGTGTACTTTGTACGCACGCAATTTTTTTTAGGGTAGGGCCCAATCCCAGATGACACAATTCCTTTACAAACTGCTAAGATATAACCTACATAGACTTAGTAGACAACCTACATTACATAATTTTATATCTTTTTCCTTAAACAGTCGTTTTACAAAGAAAAATACACTTCAATTTATCATCTCAGGGACACTATTAAAGCTGCACATTTCCTAGAAGTTTCTAGATAATCATAGATCTCATCCATTACTAACTTTGTTTCCCAGACTCGTCTAGGCAAGTTTAAATTGTATTCTTTCGATTTTCAAACGACTTTGATTGATAGAGCTTTGTCTTTGGCGTTCACAATCGCTTTTCTTTGGAACGATTTTCTTAATAGTGTTTTCAAATATACTTTGCAGTTTTGTTTGGAATACCGATAACAGTGTTTATTTTCTCTTGTTTCCTTTTTTTAAATGGATATTATTATGTCTAGCTTCGGATTATGTTTTCACCCTAATAACAATTTAAAAGTACCTATCTGTTTATTAAAAAATCTAAAATAAACTTACTATTTTGATGTTAAAATATTCGTACCTGCAACAAAAAACATCGTTAAAATGTACAAGATTCTGAACGAACTTTAATTAATTCACTAATGCTTTTGCTTTTGATTCGTGTGAATTTTTTAAATTTTTAATTAAATTGCTTACCGTACGTAGCTAAAACTCTTACTACATATCGTATATTTTGTAATATGTTGAACTTTACTTATTTTAAACACCAATTTCATTATTTTTAATGTGTGATACTCCGATAAGTAATATAAACTTATTTATTTTAGATCGGTATATTGACTTTGGTCATATTTAAAAATCAAATGACGTACCATTTTGATATGGGTATGTCATTGTCACAACATACAAGGTCACGTTTAGGAATCGTTCACCTCGATATTTTGTAAGCGACATTTGTAAAATGCGATATTTATGTATCATATAGCAATTTCAAATGATTCAGTCAAAGGGCAGAGACAGACTATACACAGTAAAAGATAATTCTTTTACAGTATATTGTAATATCTAGTACACGATTATACTCGATATACGGATGTTACGCGCAAGATAGCAATATATTAACTTTATAACCATGGCATTAAAGTAGGGTGAGAAAGAATTATTATTCAAATCACAAAGAAAAATGGCAAAATGACATCAGACATTGAATGTGCAATCTAAATTTGTAGAGTACTTTTACTTAGCTTAGGAACAGTCACGGCTAGATATCGAGGCGCAATGGCAAAGGGAACTGCCAGGACTTTAAGAGTGCAATTGCCAGCGTTGTCACCTACACAAGTGCCAAAGGCGCTCTTTCGCATCAAACCAAACCGCTGCCAATGCGAGACTGCCGATCTTTACTGGCTGAACGGTACTTATGTATATAATTTGATCCTAGATAATTGTTACTTCGCAGAGTGCTGCCTATACCAAAAGATTTGGTACATTTAAGCGGCGGTTAAATAGGCATCTCTGGACAGGCGCTCCCTCCTATAGGCCACGTTTTACTTTACATTAGGAGGGATTGCTGCCAAATTTCCGTCCAGGTCGGTATAAAAAAGGAGACAAACATCAGTTATGGCATATAGCTGGTGGCAAAGGTATTCGAGACAGCTTTATACCAAAGCATATAAAACTGTTGCTAATGCCTTTTGCTTTATCCTTTATTGTATTATAATGTATTATCTTCTTTCATAATCTATAATAATATTAGGATGTAATATGTTTATTGTTTATGTACATATTTTGTTTTTAACCAGTTTATTCCTTCATTTCCTTTTGATGTCTTTGTTTATGTTTTCTCGCGTGTAGTTTCCCAACCTTTTACTTGAAACTGGCATAAAGTTAAAACTATTGCCATAATATATAAAAAATTAAATAAAATAAAACCTGTCAGACTCTCAACATCAAGTAGTAACTTGCTAAACGTAATGACGTATGTTATACCTGACATGGACGCTGGCATACAGGTAGATGCTGTTTGTTATTGTGAATAACGATATCCGTTAGCGAAATTAATATAGGTTTTACTCCAAAACTGTTGAATTATTTGCTTTTGCATTTTGGATCGGCATCAGTATTGCGATAATACTAAATGATTTATCAGATGAAAGCACCTATGCTAGATGACTTCTATCTGCAAATGATCTTATATGATGGATTATATATATATATAGATAGGGTTCGTGAGTAAAGTCAAATAAGTAAGAATTAAATATCGATAAATGTGGCTCAAAGACATTCACTCGTGCAAGACCTCCTTATCAATATGTTTATTAAGAATCAGGGGTATCACTAAGAAAGGAAACATCAATAAGAGATCTTCCGAGAGGACATAACTGACACATGTAGAAAAGCATATTAGAGATGAGGATTTGTCCTCCGAAGAGAATTAACGTTCACGAACATCAAAGCCATTTGAATCCATTATAATGCGTTGATCAGAAGCATGCTCCAGTTGAATTCGTCAGTCTGGGCTCCAACACGAGACAATACTTTGTCGCAGTATGTTGCAGCGCATTCAGAACAAAATTACACGGTGTTTATACCAACGGCTTTATGGTACTTATACTTTCTATCCTTTATTTTACCCAACGTTGTTTGTGTTACAGCTTGCCTGCTACGTAGTTAAAGATTTTCGGGGAATTAGTAGTAATCCTAGTGTTCTGCAAGAACACAGTTTATTTGTACCAAACGGCTATTTTAGTCGGCGACCGGCGTAAATGAAGGTTATTGGCAATTCCTAGGGGCAGAACGAATTTGTGGCACCGGGCCCTAACAAAGGCGTGCTTAATATTGTCTCTGAAGCAGTTTTGTATGTTCCCAGAGCAAATTTGCAAAAGCGACATTAAATGAGCTATGTTACCGTATATACTTTATGAAGTTTTAACATGTATAATTAAGTGCTAAATATTTACTATTGTTATTTTGTAAGAACTGTATCAAATTAAGTTCCACGTCTATCGCACTGGTTAATAGCTGATAGCTGTATACTAATTGAAACACCTGTTTGGAGTATATGGTATGTAAATGGTTGGTATGGTGATGACACACCCACCTGACATTGTGAACACCAAAGAGATGACAATAAATAGATAATGACTTGTAGAATCGTGCACCAAAAGTGTATATTAATTTATTTTTTTTGTCAAAACTGGTTACAAATGGTTAAAATACACTCTTAAACTATACTTGTTAAATATATACTTAGAGAGACACAAATATATTTGTTTGTTCCATCTGTAGAGGAATATAACTTCCTAAATGAATTTTCTAATGTCACAATATCCGACATAACAACATAAGGTATATAGACAATAAATCTAAGTATTTGTCAAGCTTTCTGATGAATAAGCGTGGTGAGGTGAATGTATCTAGAGCTGACCTTGCAGTGTGAGGCCCAATGACAGACCCGCATATGATAAATCTACAATCAGGGTGACGATTTTCCAATTTCATTCATAATTTTTTATTACAGAGTATTTACGAGAATAACTGTTTAACATGTTGGTTGATGTCGGTTTATAAAAGTTTAATTGTTTAAATTTTTTCTCTCACATCATTAAATCTATGCAACAAAGATGCTAAAGTGTTCTTCCTAATCATAAGAAGATTAGAACCAAACGATCATTTATCACCCGACGAAAACAATCTAATTAATGGTTGACAACTACGCAGAAATCCTGAATGCAACAACATGACCCTACCACAATAAAAACCGTATGAAACCAGGCTAAAATTATAATGTCGACGCACTCTGGGCCTACTCAACCCAGTTCCTGTTTAACACAACGTAACCCTTCTCAGTAAATAATAGAGTTCAAATTTTAATAACCGATCTAAGCAGTAACGCTTTATTGAAATTGATGAACATCACCATTGAGTAAGGCAGAAAATACGTAACAACGTAAGTGCCTCATTGCTTTAACAAAATTTAATCCTTATCAGTACCAAAGAGAGTCCAATTTCGAATAACAAAAGGGCTATGCAACTAAGATTCAATGAACGGCTTTTGTCGATTGCGGAGGTTTTTGAATTTGGATCGTAAGGATATAAGCTATATTGGTCATAATCAATTGTGTTTATTATTTACTTTGGTTACTAAAGATAGTAACAACGCTTAGGACATTGATGTGAATAAGACTTCAACACATTGAGATAGGGCGCATATTTGAATCTAGTGTAGGCAAAATGTCATGACATTGCATTCCACGCGATGCGAATGACTCCAGTGACAACGGCCAGACAAGGGCAGTCGCATGCTTGGGGCATCGCCTACGCGTGCAAACTGCGAATTTCTTGTACTTTTTATGTATGATTAATGAATTACACTTGTTATTAATTATACGTGTATTTTATACATAATATACCAATGAAAGCTAAACAAGTAATCAAAGACTATTTGACTTTCACTCGTTAGCGTTAAACATCTTGATATTTATTATAACATAAATAATATCAAGAAATTCCCATCAATATTTAATTAAATTTCTTTGTTATTTTATCATCCATGCAGTAGCAGTATTGGCCTAGTGGTTAACCGTGACGTTTAAACCCCGGCTTTGTGCAATTAACACTTACTCGTACGCTGAAGGTAAACATCATGAGAAAACCGCCTTTCTTAGATCCAGTGTGACCAGACCTACTTACCTTTAAAAGCAATACCACATTTAAACTCAGTCCTTGCTACTGATTCGGCCGGAATTGCCTAAATACTTTCTTCTTCTTATAGTGCCATCTCCTTTCGAAGGTTGGCGATCATAATGGCTACTATAATTTGGCAGTGCAAATGCAGAACCGAGCCTAACAGAATATACTTTAAACGTTGAAAAAAACAGTGCATTCTGAGACACAGTCTGTTAAAGCGTCTTAGCGTCACTAATTATTAATATCCTCAATACTTAAGTGACAAAACGCTCTGATTGATAACAGTTCTGGTGCTGAGCTAGTAATCCCACGTCATACTCGTGATGCGACTTGCGAGTCACGAAGCAGATCACAGATTACAAACATTAATATGCAAACTGCGGACTGTGGAGAGGACCGTGGCTGCGATATTATGTAACGCTTGTGTTGGAATAAAATTCAGTTTTATCAGATAAGACACGCCTTTTAGTTGTAATGTTTTTAGTAATAACTTAGTTGAGCATAGATAACATAAATTAAACAATGTAAATAGAGTTAAACAATTTGATTTAAAGGTCTTTAAGGATGAAAGGAAGCTCGCCTGTTCTGTTCCCACATTCAGTAAATACATACAACACACATCACAGTAAAAAATTTACATATATTGAGGTAATCTATACAATATCTCGGAATGAAAAAACTGACTGACACCGTAAAATAGTAACATACTACAACTAATGGCTTCAACAAATTTTTATGTTGTTGGTTGTATTAGTACATCGCCCCCAATTATCAATAAATTGTGATTTACAACTCAAATCGAAGACTAAATCATTAATTGAAATACTAACTTTAAATTATTGATAATTTTTTAATTTTGTGACTTGACTTAATGTCCTACCTGCGGGATAGGTAGGGCAGAGGGCATCTAGTGTAGAAAACCAGCCTGGTCGGTTCTTAATTTCACTCCACGTCATTCCAGCTTCCTTCGCTGTTGCAATGATGCCACGTTTCCTTTGGCGTTAAGATTCCAGTCAAAAGCTTACTTGGCAATATGACTTGGATCCCTCCGGAGCGTATGCCCCACCCACTTTCACTTTCGGCGTTTTATAGACCTGTCAATTGGCACCTCATTATATTGCTCCCATAGCTGATGATTAGAGGTTCTCTCGGGCCATAATAGTCAAGAATTAGACGAAGGCATCGTAAGTTAATTGTAATTGTAAAATGTAAATAACGATATATTAAACATTAATTAAATCTCTTCTTAAATATTGTATTTTTTTGTTTAAGTTTATGGAACGAAGTTCCTTATCGCGCGTTTTAGGGAAAAAATTCGAAAATTTTTATAGTATAAGTCCCGCTATACAACGACGCTTCACCGAGATGCTTATTTAATGAAACTTATTTTATATTTAATTTAATATGTCAATAAATATAATCCATATGGGTTGCCTAGCAAATTTCAGTCCAAAGATGTTTAGATTCTTTATTAAAAAAATTTTTTTTTATAATTTGCATGTAGTAAGTTTTGAACTTTTTCTTTTTTTTAAAATAAAGATGTTTAAAAAGTTTTAGTGTCACATAAAAAATATACACATCACGACTAAAAAAAAAAAAAAAAAAAAAAAAAAAAGAAAAAAAAAATATGGGCAAAAAAAGGATAAGAAAAAAAAAAAAAAAAATTTAAATAATCTTTTTAAAAAAAAAAAAAACAAAAAAACGAAAGAAAACCAAGGGCCCCCAAAGGAAAGAAAGAAAAAAAAAAAAAAAAAAAAAAAAAAAGGAAAAAAAAAAAAAAAAAATTATATTTATAGAGCTATTTGCTATTGTAATACACCGGTTCTCGTCCGATCACCGAAGTTAAGCAACGTCGGGCGAGGTCAGTACTTGGATGGGTGACCGCCTGAGAACACCTCGTGATGTTGGCTTTTTTTTGTAGGGATAAGAAATGAAAATTATTTTTGGAATCCCTTAACTAAATTAGTTTTGTTGGAACGAAGTTATCGAGCGTTGCGAAAGGGGGCTAGACGGAATAAATTAAGACCAAAAGTTGTAACGACACTTTTTGCTATAGTTGTTATATTTTACATTTTCGAATTAGCTATCGCCAACGTCCATACCACGTTGAATACACCGGTTCTCGTCCGATCACCGAAGTTAAGCAACGTCGGGCGAGGTCAGTACTTGGATGGGTGACCGCCTGGGAACACCTCGTGATGTTGGCTTTTTTTTTCGTCGTAAGATTGGTGTCGAGAAAATCTATCATACTGTTATGATACCAATTAACATATAAATTAATCGAAAGGAATTTCGTTCCATCCGGGTGTCCCTTGACACCTCTAAAGTTTTTTTTAATTATTTCTCAAACATTAGGGTAGTTTTATAATAGTTTATACTCATCAAGAAATTGTAAAATTGAAAACGTCTCGTTTCCTTAAAACTGATTTTATTTCAACAGTTGTATTTATAAGTACGGGTGATACTTAGATATTCAAGGCACTACCAATTACAAGGAATTTCCATTTTAGTGATTTATTCAAAATTCTGGTGACCGATATCTGCGTAGAATAAGAAATGGATGATTTGTTATTTTTCTTTATTATATCTGTCTGTAGTATTTATAAATACTACTAAATACTAAAACTATTTTTCCGCCTATTAATAATGCCTCCTTACTATAGAAAACATCAATTAAAAACTTAATCATCAATCAATATTACCAAAATTTTGTCTATATACTGTATGCAGTGATGAAATAACGAGTCAAAAAAACAATTCGCGAACTTACCAATAAAAGTTAACATAAAAAAGGCGTTAGGAGTGGGAACTGGGAACGTATGACATCCGCACTAACCGAGCGATTTCGATGATTACGTAACCAGAGAGCCCTGGTACAAGCTATAAGCGTAGACCCTATCTATAATAAATGTATTATCTCAGAACGCATTATGTATATATATTTACCGATTAAATAATGATAATATGAGGGGATCACTGCGTGTTTTTTATCCAAAAGGTTCTAAGGCCCAAGCGGTACGCGGATAAATAAAACGACAAACTAAGATTTTTTACACAAATGTTTGACGTATACCTACTATTGCGACGTCTATTGAATATGGCTATATAAAGCATATATACCATAAATATACATTAAATATATATAGACTTTATTGTTCTTGATTAACTTCATAGCGTCAAGTTTCCCATAAAAATATATTTCTAATAACAACCGCCAGCCCCTTCGATTTGTACCACGTTTCCGCAAAAGTAGAACTCTCAGTCCTACAAGATCGCTCCTGGAGTACCATTAACCCCTGTTCACGAAAATGGGAGGCTTTTATTAACCCGCCATTTTATTTTACCTCCAACACATAGACACATTCGCCTGGCGGTTACACAGAATGGCCGCTTTATTGCTTTGCTTTTCATTATTATTTTTATATGTAAAGGAATGTATCAGCTGCACTCTTGCGTTTTTATTAAAAGCTAGTCAACCACTTTACAGTCGATTGTTTATGCAATTATTTATTAATTCACTGTATATGCAAATTTATTAATTGAGAATTAAATCGCTAATGTTTTAAAAATTTATAAAAAAATTGTAACATTTGTCTAACACTACAATATATGATTATACTGTAGTATGTAAAACACTCCAATATATGTTTTGTTTTAGATAGTTTAATAGTCAATAAGTTTTATTGAAAATGACCACGATATATGGTATCTGATATTTTGGGTCATCCATACCCCAAATGGAACATTTGTATGTTGTCAACACTTGTGTCTGAAGTATCCATAAAAATACAATCTAGTACTTCCGAATGAATAGAGCCAAGGGGGCCGCTACATATCCATGTATGGATTTGAAACGACTATGAGTATAAGTTTAACAAGAACATGGTAATCTTTAACTGCTAGCATTACTTAAAGCTGTAGCAGAGCTACGTGTACGTGCTACGTAAAGGCGGACTGTTGCTACGGACCGTAGCACAGGTCACCGGTATACGCTGAATACTTGGGTATATTTCTTTTCAGGCATAACTAGTCAAACTTGTATGAGTTGATTTAATACTTTATGATATAACCACAAATTCACATTAGAAATTGTTGTAGATACATTATTAACTATAAAGCCTTAAAAATAAATCAAGTAAGTAAAGCTGAATTCACAATAATACAATCATTATTTATAATTAGTTTTAAAAAGGTTTAGGTTTTATGTTTTCTTGTTTTGTTTATACGTAATATTATGTTCTTACTTTAATTTTTATATTATTAAGTGTTCCATTGCATTAAGTTACTGTAATCATAGAAAATAAGGAAATATATAAATAAATAAAAAACAAATCATATGGAACTTTAAATCTTACATAAATTAAAAGCATCACGAAATACAAGATGTATTGTCTCTTCATGTCTCTTACGGTGTAACTTGATCTCGTTCGAATGAATCTGCGTCTATACAGCTTTAAATACTAGTCTGGTTTTTATAAAGTTCAATGAAAAATCTCCTGAAAATATATTAAATTTCATTCACTGAAAAAGCGTCAATCATTGCGATAGTAATATTATGTCATACGAACCGTTTCACTTTGCATTAAATCTTCTCGATAATCAAGCGATTACCCTGGTAAAGTGTTTAATGATCAATGAAAAATAAACTGTTATGACATAAGTTTAAAAAAAGGGGGGGGGGGGGGGGGGGGGGGGGGGGGGGGGGGGGGGGGGGGGGGGGGGGGGGGGGGGGGGGGGGGGGGGGGGGGGGGGGGGGGGGGGGGGGGGGGGGGGGGGAAAGGGGGGGGGGGGGGGGGGGGGGGGGGGGGGGGGGGGGGGGGGGGGGGGGGGGGGGGGGGGGGGGGGGGGGGGGGGGGGGGGGGGGGGGGGGGGGGGGGGGGGGGGGGGGGAAAAAAAAAAAGGGGGGGGGGGGGGGGGGGGGGGGGGGGGGGGGGGGGGGGGGAAAAAGGGAAAGGAAAAAAAAAAAAAAAGGGGGGGGGAAGAAAAAAAAAAAAAAAAAAGGGGGGGGGGGGGGGGGGGGGGGGGGGGAAAAAAAAAAAGGGGGGGGGGGGGAAAAAAAAAAAAAAAAAAAAAAAAGGGGGGGGGGGGGGGGGGGGGGGGAGGGGGGGGGGGGGGGGGGGGGAAAAAAAAAAAAAAAAGGGGCAAAGGGGGGGGGGGGGGGCCCCCCCCAAAAAAAAAAAAAAACCCCCCCCCGGGGGGGGCCCCCCCCCCGGCGGGGGGGGGGCCCCCCCCCCCAAAAAAAAAAAAAAAAAAAAAACCGGGGGGGGGGGGGAAAAAAAAGCGGTAAAAGAGGAGGGGGGGGGGCCTCCCCCCGCCGGGCCACTTGGACAGGAGGCATAAACTATAATAGGGAGAAAAAAAAAAAAAAAAAAAAAGGGGGGGGAGGGGGGGGGGGGGGGGGGGGGGGGGGGGGGGGGGGACTTGTATTGTGCAAAATAGCTTAACAACAAGATTATGAATTGATTACTTTAGGAATTAATGTACCTCTCGGTTTAAGGCTTTGCAAGGATTTTTTCAGTATTATTCTGTATGTATGCATTTCGAAATATTAATAATCCATTCTCACGAAGACGGTTAGAAGGAAACTCGTTTTAAAAAGTATAACAAGAGCTGAGTTAAATAAAAAGCCGATATTAAGTTTTAATGGGCGCTTTATATCTGCTAACTTTTAAATGACTTTCTGAATCACTTTGACTGTCATTGAAGTCTCTTGATAATTTTTCACTTTAATATTTTAAATGCAAAAATATTTTTATGTCGCAGTTTGTATTGGGACGCTGAATAAGGACTTTTATTAGCTTTATTGGAATATTTATTGCTTTTAAAGCTTAAAATGTTTGAGCTTTTCTGTCATTTATTGGTGGTTTATATAATGAGACCAGTTATTTTCGATTTATTTTATGTGAGAAACTGAATAGTAAATTAAATGTGAACATTTAAAAGAAAATAAATAAAAACCATGTTATCACGCTCCTTACCTCTTTTTGCGTGGTTTCATAGAATAAATACGACCCAAGGCTGTTCTCCAAGTATATAATAAACCTAGTGTACACTAAAGCCGTCCTTGGTATAGACAATAAATAGTATTGTGCGTGATATTTATTGTTTACCGACCATAAAACCGACTGAGGTCAATTCATTAATAAATGTTATCTTCAACGCCTGATATTTATTACTCACTAAAGAGCTCGTGACTTCATCTGACTAGATAATATTAAAAGTACTGATCCGATTATTTCTTTATAAAAATACCTAGTATTTTGGTATCCAAGTATGTCTTAAAATATCTACAATTTTGTGCACAGAAGAAACATTTATATTTTTGTATGTATATAAAAACACACACTCAAACACAACTGGACCGATTTAAAAAATTCTAATATGATTAGAATGCTATTATATGCATTGTCTAGCATATTATAAAATAGGCTATAAATATTGCTAAAATTTTCAAAATATACATGTCCAGTCGTACGAATCCGAAAACGCTAGTTTGTAATATAATATGTTTTAATAGAACTTTTTTGAATTAGGCTAAGCTATGCTTAACTAAAATGTAAGATAATCGTGATATATCTAGATTTTCTTTAACTGATATTAAAACTAAACAATAATACTTTATGATTTATTACAGCTCAAAAAGGTTGTTCAGTATAAAGGTAATTCGATTTCCTTAAGTAAGCGAGTTATATTAAACGGCACGTGTATTTCTATTATTTATTAAATATCGTATTTTCCTCACACAAATTTCGTGATACATACAAAACCCCTACACCGTAAACGGGTATTCTGTTTGATGAATTCGATTTAAGTTACGAGGAAAGTGAAAGTTCTAAAGGACACTTAATTTGTATATAAATATTTCACATTTTGCATAATATTTCCTTCATTGGTAAGTTGTATTTAGTAAAGCCAGCTTTGTATGTATGACTAGGCGCTATTGGGCATGCAGGCTTCCACACCCTAAGATCAAACGTTTCTTATAAGAGACCCGAATAAACAGCCAACTCGCGTCTATGCCAGCACACCTTCACTCACACTATGGGACCATAAGTCCCTATGAGACACGGATCTGTCACATTTATGGTCTGTTTTATTAACTAACTAGCAGACCGGCCAAGCGTTGCTGTGGCTAAGGTTTTTTTTATAATACATAGTAGCAAACTATTCAAGGGAAACGGTAGGAGAACACCAGTCATGGGGACCACCATGCTTTTTTGGTGGTTTTGCCATTAAATTGTAGCTTATTTCAAACGTTGGTACTTTCAACACAGCGCTATCTGTTAGAATTGTGACTATCAAATAATAAACAAATATTTTGCAATTAAATAATATTGCGGGTATAAATTGAGATGTAAGCTATCCTATCTTTTAAGTTAGATCAAACTGCACACGGTGTGCAAATTTTATTGAAATCGTTTCGGTAGTTTAGGAGTCCATAGCGGACAAACAACGTGACACGTAATTTATATATATTAAGATGTTACCATATCGTAATCATTTCTTTTTTTTATTATTTTACCATAATTGAAAACTAGTTTTTATTAGTATCATATTTGCCCAGGTTTTTATACTGCCAGTTCTCACATCAAGGGCGTAGAGCGGATGAGAAGAACTGGCAAAAAACTCTCCGCCATTAAGTGACTCCAACCTACGGTAGCTTATAGAACATACAAACCTTTCCGAATAATACATATCAATTTAAAAATGTATTCCTTAGTTAAATATCTACTATAGATAAGATATGATATCCCGGATCGCATGTTGCAAATAAACTGGACATGGCAGCAATACAATTTTTCAGAATTGAAGACCTGACCTCATTAAAGTGTAAGAATATAACATGGTAAGTATATAATATTAATTGCAAATGTGTCAATGTGTGTGTGTGTGACTGAATGTATGACACAACATGCAATAATTATGCAACATAGCATAGAAACGTTCCCACGGATTGCAAACGCATCACGCGATTTCATATTCCTTATTCGATTTTTACCTTTACACCTCTGCAATAGAGTTGAATTTTTTTTATCGTATAATAATGTCGCATATTAAATGTGTAACATTTTATTAGAAATGATTGAAGCGAAACTAGGAAAAGTAAGGTAATTGAGGGTTAAGTGAAGAATAAGCTTTTATTACGTGTAATAGTGTATTAAAATTTCCTTTTATATGGGAATTTTTCGTTGCGTATTATTTATTGACTGTTTTTCGGATACGATCACTTTATAATAATATGGGAAGGTATAATAGAGTAAGAGTAGTGATGAACGGGCAAGCATTTGGCTCTAAACCCTGAGGTCGACCACTCCAGCATTAATTGATTAGTGCTTGTTCGGTGATGATTATTATGGTGAGGAAACCGGCACGTTTATTCCTCAAAATCGACATGTATAATATTAAATGTATCTAAGAAAAATAGGATACAGGAATGATAGTAGCCACCATAGTTGTCAACATGGTTAGTCCTCAGTAAATTGGTGATTTTACGGCATAAGGGAAAATTACCTTGAAATAACAACACATAATTTTCTTTGGAAAATAAGGAGACAAGGGAAAATGCTTATCCGATAAAAGTACAGGTATATTTTTATCAATTACGTTATCCCAATACGCATTCTTTTGACAAATCCTGTCACGTTTACAAGTTGTCGCAGAGGTTGTTATATGAACTAACTGGTATTAACTGGTTTGTTTCACTAACAATTACAGCAATACTTTCATATATTTACTGCAAATAAATTGCTTATTTTGATTGGTTACTATGTAATATATATTTTACTAAAAGTAACAGTTGATAAATTTTTTAGTTCAATGTTAATCGTTAGATTTGAAAAATTTGGGGCCTTAGAAGTTTAAACAAAGACGAAACGATAATAATAAAACGAAAAATATGTTCAGGACATTCTCAGGAATTGTATTCATCCTGGGTTGGTAAGTAAACACGCAGGTAAGCCGAAATAAAATATATAAATAAAGCCTTTTTGGATTGTGACACTGAAATAGTTTCTATTAATAAAACAGTAACAACTATACACTACACGTTCAGAACATAATGAACGCGAGCTTAATGCTGTTATTAAATGTTACTGAGAGATACAGCCGTTAGTCTATGGTTAAGTAACGACAGAAGGCGGGTTGAGCTTTTTTTGAAGTTATACTTCTTTAGGCGCGTTATGAAAAATTTATGAGAGTGAAATTTTACAATGCGCGCGCACCTGTGACACAAAATTAGGAGTGTGATTATAGCGTGCGCGAGCGAGATAGGAATAAGACAATCTACAAGTAAAAAGAAATAGAATATGCGTGAAGTTCGTATGCCAAGAATTTTGAATGAACATAATGACATTTGTCATTTACCTTTTAAACAAATAAAGGAGTTTTAATTATTTTTTCAAAGAAATTTGCAAAAATTCAAAAAGCAATGCTTTTTGAATTATAATCAGAAGTGATTTAAATTGAATATTTAAACCAATACTAATTAATATTTGTGAAAAAACTGTGCTCATCAACCTTCCTAAGTGCTTCAATACAATTGAGGTTAACTATCCGTATGTATTATTAAAATCGAGTAATGTTTTGATTAAAAAATTAACCACATTGTTTAATCAAAACATGTAATTTTTCTGATTTAATCTAGCAAATATAAGGACAAGAGACAAAAAACAATTGATGAATCAGTGTAAGTGCACTAAATTGAATACAAAAAAAGAGTTGTCATCTTATCGCTGTGAAACATCAAAAACTGGAGGTGGAACAAAGCCAAACTATTTTTAATAATGCCAAAGAAGTATAACTTCTTACGCGCGTACATAAGTACACGCACCCTTTTTTTTTTGTTACTCGGAGACAACGGAAAAAAATATATTTCGCTGACATTTTGATGTAATAAATTAAAAGTGTACACACTAAAAACACGTTTTTTGGAGCATACAGCATTCCTTATGATATTATTAAGTTTTTTTTTTCTTAAACAATATGCTGGGTGTTAAAAGTACTTTTTCGATAACAAAGAGACAAAAACCACTTTAGGATTGTGGCATTCTACATAGACTTTATTGATAGAATATTATTTTGATAATCCAAAATAATATCCTTACCATATAATTATGCAAATATCTTCCGCCTTACGTTGGATTATATGTACGTATGTACTGTCATTATCAGTAATTGTTTTCATTTTAGGAAGCAGTTTAACCACATCGTCTATAAACATAATACTGACATCATCTTTAAAGTAACAGCTTCTCATGCCCTCTCGATGAGTATCAATCATATTGTAGATTATACAAGTATGTATTAAAACGCTCTCGCTTCGCTACTGTTCGTGACAATACCGCATTGAAGAACTTCACCACGTTTGAATTCCCATATCGTAACGCGTTTCTGCTGATAGCATTTGCATAGAGATTTTCACACTACCTTCATGTTATTAAATTGTCTTGTTTTGCAATTAAACGTATATCTTCTCTATATTTAATCGTATTTTGTGCGAGCGTGCTCCAGTTTCTCAGTTCCAGCGATTTTATACAGTTTAGTATAATTAAAAACTTGAGTGTTTTAATAAAATATAGTTTTATTAAAGTTTTGTACTAATAGGAGAGCGGACAAGATAGGAGTGTTATTTTTTACGTAACGTCGTTGAAAGATTTCACTTATAGGTAGAATAGGAAATTTTGTATTCTGTAATGTTTAAAAATATAAAAAGAAACAGACACACAAAAAAACGTCAAATGCTGAATGTTATTACCTTGATCCGTTCCGTCCAATTACAAGTGAAATGTAAACCGATATCACCATAAAACATAGTCATTCAAATCACCAAAGAAACTAAATCAATCAGTCAGTGAATGACAAATTGCTTTAGGAAATTCAAAGGGTTTCGGTCGGCTGCGCCTAGTTTGCCGATTTCGTTCTGACATTCGTCACGTGAAAATGTTTCAATCGTTGAATCGTTCACTGAATCTTCGACTATTGTGAAAATGAAATGTTGGGTGTGAAATGTAAAATCGTCGTTTACTTTATAAAATGCATTGTGTTTTGGCCAAAATATATTCGTGCAACATTGAAGTCACTTATATTTTTTCTTGAAGTTTCTTGAATTTTGATGTCGTTTCTCAAATCCTTTAACGAATAAATATATACCAATGTTATTGGTAGATAGTTAAATATATATGTGTTTTAAAGTAGGAATGATAGATAATCTAGAGTGTAGAGCCACTTCAATAGGTCTTGTCATTTTGAGGACTAATAAGATTTGCAATTGCTCTCAATTCACCAAAACGAAAGAAAAATTAATACATAGATTTTTTAATTGAAATTTCAATGTGTTCATAGCCAATGTTTCTAAATGACCGGGTACAAAAACACCAGAGGCGTATCTTTTTAGGTCTGGTCCTCAGATATGCTTCATGATCTCCAGTGCTAGACACACGCCGTCGACTTTTTGGGTTTGGGTTTTGGGAAGGCAAACCGGTTTCCTCACGATGTTTCCTTCACCGTTCGAGCGAATGTTAACTGCCGCACATAGACAGAAGGTCCACACGGACGGGGATCGAACCTAAGGTTTAAGGGTTTTAGGGACGCATCATAAGAAGAATGCGCAATACCTGTGAATGGGAATAGTTAGAGTGGATAGTCGGTATCTAACTACACTAAAGCTCATCAGAACTTTGAAACGAAATACGCGAGTTCCGTCGATCCACTCTTTACTTCAAAAACTATTTGCTAAGATGTTAGTTTGAATTCAGGCTGTATAAATACAATCGCATCAGAAGTTTCGCCGAGTAACTAAAATATCGAGTAAGTTCTATGTAATAAGTACCAACTACCTCGCAGGAAACAGATCTTGACTTGTTACGCTATTCCAATAATAGAGATGTGATGTATCGGTATTTTGCAACGCATTATATTTTTCAAATTGAAGTTTAATTTTGACTTATCTTTGACCCAGATAAGAGAAATCTAAATGCTATAATAATTTATAATAACGTAAGTCTGATGTAATTGGACATATAGTAAAAGAAAATGCGATAAATATTCTAATTAATAGAACTGTCGGTACTGAAAACACGGAGGAATCCCGAGCGCCGCGGTACATTACTTATTTTCGTACACAGTTATAATTTTAGTAGATTAAAGACGTATGTTTATTTGTTAATAGTTATGCCAAAAGTTCAAAGTTTTATTAATAATTATTTTTAGTTCTGGGCCTCAGATTTCTGTGCCTCCTGTGCCTGACTCACGCCGTCGAATTTGTTTTTGGTAAGCCGGTTTCCTCACGATGTTTTCCTTTATCGTTCAAGCGTTAACTGCGCACATAGAAAGAAAGTCCATTGGTGCACATCCGGGGATCAAACCTACGACTCCATGAGAGTTGCACGCTGAAGCAAATCGGCCAACACTGGTCAACTCATTATGTATAACCCACCATTTTATCCATATATCCATTATTTTGCACAACCCAAGCTAAACTTGTGATGTCAATGCCATTTTTAACAGTGTTAATATCACAAAACCTTTTTATACCGCTGAAGTTTATCGACAATTCTTTAAGCGCACACGTCACTGGCTCGGCGTAGTTTATGAGTCGCCTCAGGCTATGCTGCTCTGTGCACATGATACACACTCAGTTTCTTGTAATAACATTCTCTGGTTTCCTATTTATAAAACAATTACATTGTGAGCAGATACATTTTGTTTTGATAATTATTATTTTATTAAAAACGGTTTTAAAAAATTGCGTCATTTGTATTTTAAAATTCCTTTTTAAAAAAAAACCAACCGATTCCAAAATGCAAATAAAAAAAAAAAAAAAAAAAAAAAAAAAAAAAAAGGAGGAGAGGAAAAAAAAAAAAAAAAAAAAAAAAAAAAAAAAAAAAAAAAAAAGGGGGGGGGGGGTTAAAGGGGGGGGGGGGGGAGGGGGGGGGGGGGGGGGGAAAAAAAATTACAAAAAAAAAAAAAAAAAAAAAAAATGGAGGGGGAAAAAAAAAAAAAAAAAAAAAAAATAAAAAAAAAAAAAAAAATTTTTTTTGGTTTTTGGGGGGGTTTTGGGGGGGGTTTGTGGGGGGGGGGGGGAGGAAATTTCTATAAATAACATATTATATTTTTTTTTTTTTTTTTTTTTAAAAAAGGGGGGGAGGGTTTTTAAAAAAAAAAGGGGGGCCCCCCGGGGGTTAAGAAGTAGAACATCTCTACTTCATTATATCTAACCTAATGACCCACCGTTTTGATTTACATATATAGACTTGGAAAAGAACAGCCTTCAGTTATTACTGAATTTCTAAACTCAAACAAAACAACTATATATACACACAATGTGTATTGTATAAAATTTCCGAAGTTCCACAATAAATTATAGCTCTCGTTTAAGTCAACAGATGTGTACAAATTGTCACTATGTCATTATCCTATTCACACCTTTCCTTAATGACGACGATTTAAGCAAACGGCAGCATTTGGATTTCAAATTTCGAACACCTGTTGACTGAGTTTTCGGACTGTTTATAATTTGAGTATTTAATGTAAATTGTATTTTCAGTGAAAAGGAACGTAATGATGTCTCTTGCGTTTTACGTAACGATTTTGTAAAGGCGTTAACATAATGGCCGGAAAATTTCTACGTTTTAGGAGCTTCCAAAACCTGAATGTTATTTATATACTTGTACAACAAATTTACTTTACAGTCCTATTATTTATTAATAAAAAGCAATTAAAACAATAACATGTTAATACATTATGTTGTAGAATATTTCTAGTGATAAAATTCAATATTTATTTAGTTGAAAACGTAAGAGATTAACAAAAACACTAAGCTACGTTTAGAGTTAAACTAACTTGTGTTTTCAATTCAAACAATGTAAAATTTTACAACGACCTCGCCTTGGGTCGGATCGGGACGATCCCAACAGATTTAACATGACAAGGAAAGTCGTGTTATACTTGTACAGCTCCTCTTGCAAGTTTTGATTAAAAATAATGCAATCCTAACTGTATAATCTCATATGTTGATAAATATTGACGTTCATAAGTGTATTGTCTAATTGTATCGGGCACTTCGAAACCTATTTAAGAAAAACTACAGTTCCCTGGATGAAAATGGTACCGGGTTTTTCAATGAAAGCCGTGACTTTCATTTAATCCCTCTTAAAAGCATTATACGACAAAAAATAGTAAATATCGTGAAGCTGGCATTACCAGACCATTTGTCAGAGAGACAGATCATCGCGCCTGTGACTAATGTTAGCAGGTAAAAACTGTCTACTGTAGAGTTAAGTGCACTTTTCAATTTCGCTATATTTTGCTAAGCGAGCTTTTTAAATAACGACTAATCCTGGCCGTTCTACGTCTATGTTCTAACTATTTCTCTTGGATCTTAGAATTGATCACTTCATGATAGTCACCGAATACTTGAAGATGTTGTATTTCAGGATATGGCCAGCTAAACGGGCAAGATAAACAATTTAATTAGGTACTATAAAACTACAAATGAGCGTTCTTTAAGGCAGTTTTTCCATCGATGTATTTCCGAACTCATTCGATTTAGGGTCCACCCAGAAAAGAGCATACCAATTCTTAAAAGATGCCGGCACTTGCGAGCCCTCTGGCAATGTGTTCATGGTATCACTTAACATCAGATGAGCCTCCTGTCTGTTTTCCGGCTGTTACTTTAAAAACGACACTAAAAACATTATTACTTAAATAAAATAAGTAACTTAAAAATGTCAATATTGGCTCATTTTTGTCATAGGATGACTTAATCCAGTTTAAGTGAGGGGCAACAATTCTTATTTCAATTTTGAATTTCACATTTGGAAATGGAACGTGCCTTTGAAATTTAAATTTCCGACACTTCGAATTCACTCACACTTAGTGACATAGTACAAACATACATGTAGGCCAATCGCGAATTTTTTTATTCGTCTTTGTTAAGTCTTGATCTTTTACTGACCATTTTGCAAACAGAGAGAGTGGTAGAGGGTCTACTGTGTGTAATTACAATTGTTTGCAGGAAAATGTGGTATAAGCAAGTTACTATTTAACCTTTAATGTAATATTAAAAGTTGTTAAAAGCCATACAAAAACATACAAATTTCCAATACACTGGTCTTACTCCTGACACGAGTGAGACTCTTAATAATGCTAAGTAATACAGTTGTTGATAACAATTATAAAGATCTAAATGTTCATTAAAGCATTTCAATCCTCGTAAGATATTTACTATGCTCAGGAATAACTCAAATGTTGACATGCAAATCTCGACACAGAGTGATTTATGAATGGGATGGGGTCTGTGGATAGGTTATCTGTGGCCTTTTTATCGTAGTCCATGTCAGTCAAAATATCCGAACGCACTCGAACGAGGGACGTAATAACTATAGAATACTTTACGAGTATCCGATTTGACAACCTAATTCTATCGGATTTCTATTTTTGTCCGAGATTTATTGGTAGTTGAGTAAAAATATACATTTGTTATAACCATACATAATTCGGTTATAAATGATGAAGATTTCGTAAAAAAAAACATTCGTGTCAATGCCTTTGGGTTGCATATCTGATTCTTTAAACGTTTCTCCAGCTTAACGGGTTTGTAATCCAGAAAAAAAAATTTAGTTTTGAAGAGCAGAGAAACCGAATAAAAATTACTGTTAGTTCCGAAAAAATTAAGAATTGAATGTCGTTTTTTCACATATACACTCTAGCTTCTTCGCAAATTTTTCGTTAGCACATTTGGGAATTATAAAAAATAAATTTAGAAGAAACATTTGTTAATAATAAAACGTGTTCAATGATCGCGCAGTATTTATTTTTATAGAACAGAGGGAAAGCGGGCAGGAGGCTCCCCTCACCTGATGTTATGTGATGCCGTGGCGTGAGTTATCAGTGATCAGTATAGAATATCCCCCCCCCCAGCCTGTGCGTCCACCACTGAATGCTGAATGTCCCGAGAGATGGTGGTGATGGTGGACGCCCCGAGAGGGATTCATGTGGTACCCCTGGGGTAATCTCTGTTCGGACTGCACTCTCATACTTACTTATTTAATTCAAACTAGTTTCAAAATTTTTAAAACAATTTAGCCCCAATTTAAATAGTAAGAATAATAATAATTGTATATACTTGTGTAAATAAAAGATTGGATGATTCAGTCACGGATCATATATGTGCGCGGTAAACCGTGAAATTCTCAATTTGGCCAACAAAAGGAATCAAACATTATCGACTACGGGGAAACCAGTATATTTCATAACCGGGCTATTTGAACTGTCCAGGGAAAGAGAAAAGCTTTAAGCTGAGTTCCGTGTTTTTAAATGTTTTCACATCCAATCAACGACTATCTTTGTATAGTATAAAAATTGTTTGTTTGTAAGCTTAGATCTCTTAAACTACGCAATTAATTTTTATATAATTTCATCAATAGTTACTACATAGTCCGCTTTTTGTATGCTTGAGCTTTTACGCCTTTGCGATAAATTATAATAATAAAGCCAATTGAATTCCATGCTATTAAAAATTACATATCAAATGGTCGTTAGTTATGTAATACTCTTAGTCTACGTAAGTTATTGTTATTTCCATTTGCATCTGTTCTTTGTTTCCTCCATCCATTTCTTCCCAGAAATCTTAACTATGTCGTCAGCCCATCGCTTTTGTGGTATTCCAACGTTTATTATTCCTGGAGGTCCCCTCCAGTGGGTAGCTTCAGCGGTCCATCTTTTATCTGTATACCTTCTAATATGGCCTGTCCATATCCATTTAAGCTGTAAAGCGTGGGTAAGCGAGATATTTTTTTTTGTTGGGATAACATTCTTTAATGTACAATTAAACATGTACAAACGCAAAAGTAGCAGTGCCATTCGTAATAGGTAGAATAATGATTTATCTAGAAACAATAAATTCGTATTTCAGTGTTAGGTTAATGTAGTTAGAAAAGAAAGGAAGTGTTCTTGGCCCGGTTGTCGCAACATTACCAGTGAGTGGCGCTCAAGGATTCTGCGCTGAGAGACCAGTTAATGATAAGCTAGACATTAATGGGCATATTCGTAAAGCTTTTAAAATACATTGTCACATTTATTTGTAAAGTGACACTATAGTGTTAAGGATAAAATATTTATTGGCTGCTTTTAAGTATCAGTCTTTTTCTAGGTCGATTTGCAATAAAGAAAACATTTGTTGCGTAATTTTTCTCGCGTACCAAGCGATACATACACCAAAATTATATCAAAATTTGTCAGTCAAAAATGACTGGACCAATAGCCACTTAAAACAACTTTAATCAAAATTCAAATTCAAAAATCATTTAATCATATGGGTAACACTTATGACTTGTCTGTAAAGAAATACATATAAATGCTTCTAATTTTACATTTATTGCCAGTTCTCAAATCAAGGGCGTAGAACGGAAGAGAAGAACTGGCAATAAACTCTCCGCCACTCTTTTTAATCGCCATGTTTTTTTTTTTACACAACGTTTGTAAGGAGCTGCAACCATTATACCATCAATCAAGCAAACACAACGATTAGAATTGAAAGAGGTAAAAACTAGATTGACGTTTACTTTGAATAGTTTATCGAAATATAGATTCTTTAACTGCTTAATTTATTGTATTTTTTTTTTCTGCGGTTATTTGCAATCAGCCTCAAGGCTATGAGCAAATTTTTTCTGTGGTGCTGTCATGTGGAGTGACTTCCCATTGGAAGCATCTAGTCATCTTCTGTCTAGAGCTACTGCCGGTCGTCTAGCTCTAGAATATGGTGAGGTTTTAGTCGACTCACATACTGTCTAATGGTGAGTTGGCGAGCAAGTTCATTCGAGTGATAATAATATATAATAATAATGAATTTTTATTAATCAGACAAATACAGTCCATTGATTGATTAGCTCTTTGTATTTTGCTGCCAGTCTCCGGATTTCCTCTTTGATAGTTCTCATTTTAAGGTGCTCGTGAACTTCGTTGTTGGTAATGTACCATGGTACTTTTGCAACTGCTCTTAGGATCTTGTTCTGTTGTCGCTGGAGTATATTTATGTTGGTATCACTTGCACTGCCCCACAGTTGGAGGCCATATGTCCAAATGGGCTTTAGGATGACTTTATATATAAGAAGTTTGTTATCTAGAGAAAGTCTTGAGTTTCTTCCTAGCATCCAGTAAAGGCTGTTGTACTTTAGTAATTTATTGTATATGTGAATAAATATTGTAGCCTCGCTTTAACCGGAAAACAATCTCAAATGAAACATTAATGCATGTTATTATAAATTTTCGTAATATCACAAAATTATTTTGCAAATCGGTAATGATTCATACAAGTTTTATTAACTATAAACGCGCACCTGTCTAATGATAACAATCACATGAAGGTCCCATTCGGCGTTAACTCAATCTTCACGTTATGCTCATAAATGGATTTTGTTTAGTTAATCTATTCATTGTTTTATTTTAACATATATACAATCAGAAAAGCGATGTCTGTTTGCATTGTACTTTTCTGGGGTTTACGTAACAATTAAAGACATGCGCTTTCCATATTTTATAAAAACGCAGACTGTGGTCCGATTATGTGGGATTGGTATCCCTATTGCGCCATGACCTATACCTTCGATTAATAGGTAAAATCCAGGGTAAACGGTGTTGGTAGGAGGGACAAACCATGGCTTCGTAAGATTAGGGAGTGGACGGGTATTGCAAATACTGAAGAATTACTGCATCAGGCACAGGACACGCTTCACGAGACTGACCGCCAGCAACGGAAAGGCACCAAAATAAGAACCAGAAGGTTACCCATGGGCAATTAGTATGTTGATATTTTACGAGTACACTGCCTTCTAGAGGTGTGACAGGATGTTTTTCGAGACACTACTCTCAAACCTACTTGAAACGTTTTGTTTAAGAGTAAGTTTTGTTTGTCAAAATGAAAATATTCTTGATATACGATAGCCATGCTTAGCGACTCAAACATATTTTGTACCCTACCTAAAAACCCTGCATATTATCACTGTAGAAACCCTAGACCTAAAGAATCTGCATGCTACCTTTCGCCAATAATTCTTCTTTTACAAGTAACCCGGTCTATTTAGGAGCAATCCTGCGGGCAATCGTTGAACGGGGTAATTAGAGTAATGAGTGAGCTGTGTCACTGAACTTGCAGTGAATGGAGTACAATGTGTGCGTTTTATGGTTTGATTACGTAGGGTTGCTATTTATCAACGTTTTTAAATAATAATTTACTTTCAGGCTCTTTTGTCTTAAGCATTAACATGAAGGACAAGGCTAGTAGCTGAGTCACACTTCTTCATCTATTAACTGGATTTTTTTTGGCAGGAACCAAACCGTTTGTGATCAAACGCATTGCTTTACGCAAGAACGGAAACGTTTAGTTTTTAGCGACATAAAAATATCAACGGATCAGACGCAGAAATGTTTCAACCAAGTGAGTTCTGATAGAGAAATGATAGATTTTTTTATAATATTTAAGTACGCGTCGAGTATACCTATTCCATAGATTTTTTTTTAAATAGTTTTCTAAAAATACGTTATTGACATTGTATCACATTGTCGTTACTTTAAGCACCCACAACCCTATCCACTCTCATGATGAAAGGACGACTGTATTCTTAAGCACTTACAAAAATTATTCATCTTTCCATCTCTACTTTTAAACTAATTATAACTAAGTTAAACCTATTTATAAACGTATAAACCTTCAATAACTCCACGTTTTAAATAAATTGAAACACTTTTTAGGCATTAATGAAGAAGGCTAAAACAACTTTGTAAATTTGTCCGTCAACTGTGATTGTTTTGTATGATTTTAATTACTTCATTTGATGATTGCTTTGGTTTGCACCAAAAAAAAACAATAAAGGTAGAAAAGCATATGCTCCTGGCCATTCTCGGAAAAAAATTAACGATATTTTTAATAAGTAGTAGTAACCTCCTCCTAAATTTCTTGAACAAAGGACTACTTAAAATAATAGCTAAGTTTTACTTGAACTCAATAGAGTTCTCCTAAAAATATTTAGGATGAATGAACTCACTAAATCCACTCTAACGAAGACAGACAAAAGATTTAGGAGAAAACATAAAATAATAATTTCTTTGTGGTTTTCTTTTATCCCAATGGTCCTCCAGAGCTTAATTCAATCAAAATAAATACAATTTATTCGTATACATTTAAGAAGGATCTCAAAAGAACAAACTCTTTATCCAAATGTAATGTAAAAACACAAATTGTATGATAATACCATAGTATTAAGAATAACAGTAACGAATCAATGTGAATGAAATGTTCATTCTCCTTATTTATCCGCTTAAATTAGAATAAGGTATACCTACTGCAAACTTTGTATAATTGCATTTTTGTTTTGAGCGGCTATACTTTTCCCTCGTCAACTCAACTCCGACCTCCATCTGAGAAGATAAAGATAAAACTCCTTTTGGCGCTACTCCTCTCTTTGTAGACACTCTCCCTAAAGCCTCAGCTAGCATCGGAGTACTAGGCGTTGACATATCGAATGACGTTCCGTCCCGCGGTCATTTGGAAGGGAAGGCTAAATTGCCTCTAAGAAGCGGTGTGCTCAGCAAGGCGAGACGGTAGGTACTTCACTCCGGGCCACCGCTTGCACTTCTACAAAGCGCAAATTTGGCCCCACATGGAGTACTGTTCTTACCTTGGGCAGGAGCTCCACTTGACTGTATCAACGAAGAGTGATTCGAATCGTTGACGACCAGTCACTTTCCGTGCGGCTTGATCCCTTGGGGTTAGGGCGCTTTTAGTGTCACGCGGATTTGCTCACGCACGCGGATTGACCGATGCGTAGCATCCGCAAAGAACAATTTCATATAGGTATCTATTGTAAAGCGTGATAAACGCACGCGGACGCGGGGCGTGTGCGGGGCGTCACCCGGTGCGGGGTATCGATGCGTAAGGCTGCCTACACTTAGTGCCCATTTAGAGTCGAGCGGGGCGCACGCGCCGTTTGTATACCGAAATGAAAATCGATAAGAACGAGTAATATTGAGTTCATTGCGCCCGTTTTGTGGGATAAACGCAATGAATTATAAAAAACAGGGACGGAGGGAGGCTGCATGGAGAGATATTTTGAAGGAATTGGCACCTAACTAGAAAATTTGAGCGAAGAGGAAAGAAAAGAGGCGGGTAGTTTGGTTCATATTTTATTTAAAAGATTACTTTATTAATATAAGCATAATTATTTAATTCACAAATAACATCAAAAACCTTCTAAAACCTTTTGAGTTTAGTTAATTAATTAAATCGGTGTTGCCAGGAGACTTTTCCTTATTGATAAAGTAATTGCAAATATATCTCTGATATACTTGCGACGTATACTACTTTCAGTTGCTGCCTGGGAGTGGTCCCGTAAAACCATTTGTGACAAATGTATGGCTGACCTTGTAGCCATCCTTCCTTAGAAATTGTGAAGTACAATGCGTCTTGACTATAATTGTGCTAGATCTACTTGACATTCATGGATCTGTGAAATATTCTAAATTTATTTGACATAATTCCAAAAGTGCATTCTATGTACCTTCTAGCTCTGGACAGACGGTAATTAAATATTTTCTTTTGTAAGGTAAATTATCACGAGCATAAGGCCGCATCACATGTGATATAAACCAAATGCCTCGTCTCCCACTATCACGAACGGCAACTTTGCTCTTACACTAGATGGATAAGCTATTGGGGCAAATAATAGGCAACTCTTGGGGTCAGGGATACCCAACGTGTTACTTTCCAGTTTCGTATACAATTGACTCCTTCTAAAGATGGTTGAATCGGGTTGTTCCACTGGTACCGACATTAATATATGTAAAATTATAATCAGCATCACACATTGGAGGAGCACTACAGAATAATATTTCTTATAATTAAAATATAGTGATCCACTGTGGGCGGCCGAATCACTCTTATATGTTTCCATCAATTGCACCAAGCAATTAGGAAAATTTGTATATGTGAAAATCCCTCTGATTTCCATTTGATCCCATTAAGCTGTGGAAAATTCAGACTTTAGTTCAATCCATATTATGTAACAAACTTGTCTTACTATTTCGCTAATTGTTGCAATTCCAATCACATAGGAAAGTGTAGATCAGTGAATGTATTACAGTTGCCAAATATCTGAAAACAAAAACAAATATTAATAATATGATAACATAATATATTAATAATGCTGACATCAGACATAAGACAGCATGCACCGCTCGAATTTTACTTCAGAAGAAAAATAAATACCCTTAAGGTGAAAGGAGGAAGTAGCTAGCTAGAAGTTTTTAATTCGTTTTAACTACAGTACTAAGCTACGTTAGATTTCTATGATTTGCCGAAAATTTTATCATAGGGGGTATTTATGAGTTATGATTTCATATGAAAAGTTCGAAGTATAGTTATGTATCTCATATCTGTAGTGGCCACTTTTAGCAGATTTGAGACACATAACTATGCTGTAAATATTTTATAAGAAATCTTCTCTGTATAAATTAACCCCTATGGTAAAATTTCCGGCAAATGAAAGGAATCTAATAAATATATATAATATAATATAATGAAATATCGTTTATTTCAGCAATATTTACATTACAAGATTCCTCCTTATGAAGGTTGACAGATGCAAATAAAGCAAATTTTTGTTAAAACAAATTAAAAACTTAAGGCTAGTGACTTCCGGAAGTTTTCACCTTAATTTTGATATGGCAAATTTTACTGTAACAAATAAACAAATTGCCCGATTCATCGTTTTTTCAAAAATCCTTAAATAATTCTAATTATTTTTGTAAAAATGAATATTTGTGATTCTGCGGCCCGGCCGCGTTGCGTCTAGTATAAGATTCACTTTGGTATGTTCGCGGGAAATGACGTGGCGCGCGTTGGGGCTAAGGGTACTTTTCCTTCACGCGGCCTTATTTTCCACTCTGTATAGGTATATATATATTGTTGATTATCTAAGCAGAGAAGTGTAAAGTTGACAACATGTGGAATAAGGAGGGCCTTTAATGAATGCAGTTAAATTTCCAACTAATATCAGATTTGTACACAGGCCACAATAGCTTCCCAAAACCAGTATAAACAGGACTATGCTATATGTAGACGACTCGGCGCCGGGAGGCCCTAGCAAGTTCCGTTTATGGTACGTTTGGGTAACTTGATCTGAAACTGTGTGTACTTTTGCCACTTACTTATTATATTTTGTCATTTCAGACAAGAAAATACAACAACGCTGGCGAACAGCAAGGGACACTTACCAGAAAGACAAGATATCTGAAAAAAATCAGCCATCCGGCTCTGGGAGTAAGAAGAAGAAGAAGAAATATTCTTACTATGACATTTTGACTTTCTTAGACAGTACAACGGAAACTGCTGGAGAAGAGTCACTCTGTGAAGAAATGTCTGAACAAAATAATTTAGAAACACCTAATGATCCACGCAACCAGATACTTCACGTCAAGAAAGTTCTCACCCAACATCAAAACAAAAACAAATAAAATCTAAAAAGCAAGCACCATCTGAATTTGAGGCACAGTTATTAGAATGCTTAAAGTCTAATCAACTGGAGCTAGAAAGTGAGGATTTGGCTTTCTTTCAGTCTCTGCAGCCTTCATTAAAAAGATTCACTAGATATCAAAAACTAATGTTCAGAACAAAAGTGTTAAATATAGTTATGGAAATGGAAAGTCAAACACAACCTGCATACTACAGTCCCATACCTACAACAAGTTCTAGTGCTTTTACTGAGCTTGACAGTTTGTCACCGATAAATTGTCACCAAACCAATAGTATAATCCAGGATACTTCGAGTCTTAACACAATGCTATTAGTTCTGCTGCAGTGAATGACAATGAAACTCTTATTTCGACTGAAAGCGGCCTGTTTAATATAGTCTTATGACGTAATTTATACCCCAGCAACAACATCATCTACAGGCGAAAGTAATGTCAACGCTCAGGATACAAATTTACAAAGAAATGAATGATGTAAAATTTGATTTTTTAATTTATGAATAAAACTCTTTTTATTAAAATGAGTACGATTAACTTTTTTTTCTCCAGTTTCTCTCTAATTGTTTGTTTAGTCATATGAGTGCGGTTGTACACAGGCACAGATCAAGTTACTCAAATCCAGTATAAGGGGACTCCGACGGGTTACCTAAGTATGATAATACGCAAGGCGCGAGTTCCATTTATGCTGGTTTTGGGTAACTTGATTGTGGCCATGTGTACTTTATCAGATAAAAAAAGGATTGTTATGTAGGTTGAAGTACCAATCCCAAACCAATTAAGGACTTTTTTTGACTTTAAATTACTGTCATGTGCAAACCTATAACTTTTATCTATATTATAATAAGTAGGTGTGATGAAAGGTAGGAATGATTCCACTTTAATGGCGACATTTTATGAGTGAAATAATCTTATTTAATAAATTTCAACATGAAATTGAATGAAATTATGAACAATGAAATTTCAGAGTACATGACAAAATTTTTTTTTGCACATGTAAATTTACACATGACAGTAATTTGAAGTCAAAAAACGTTTATCCTACCTGTTCAAATCCCTTTCCACTAAATCATAGCAGGAAATTAAATATTTAAAATTTAAAACTTACCTTAATGTAATAGGAGCCTCTCAATCGGTTGTATTGTAATCCTTCGTAAACTGCTTTTTTGTAGCTTATTCTCAATTTTACACAACATTCATCAAAAGAACGAATGGACATTCGAAATAATTTTTAAATTTACGTTCATTATTTTGTAGTTTTCCAAAGCGTGTAACAAACGCCCCAGCAAGAAGCCTATTTTCAAGAAAGGGATCAAATTATTTGTCTTCTTGTTTCGTGTTTGTAAAGTATGTAAGGACACATATTCTTTGACATTGATCATTTTTGAACACGTCTGTACCGTTAGAGCCGTAGAAAACTGAAACTCATGCTGCGTATGATCCGAGGTGAAATTTTACGATGGGTCAATCCGGTGTGAGCAATCCGGTGACACTAAAAGCGCCCTTACGTAGAGATGTGGGGTATATCTGCATCTTCTACCGCATTTACTATGGAGAGTGTTCAGAGGAGTTGTTCGGACTAATACCTGCAGCTGAGTTTCATTAACGGACGTCAAGGTACAATACAATATACCACCCGTATCAACTCGATGTCCGTTGTTCTACAATTGAGCGTTTTTTCTGGCAGTATTTGCCGCGCATCACCACTGTATGGAACCAGCTGCCCACTGAAGTATTTCCGAACCGATTCGACTTAGGGTCCTTCAAGAAAAGAGCATACCAATTATTAAAAGGCCGGCAACGCACTTGCGAGCCTTTTGGCAATGGTAGTATCTATGGGCGGCGGTATCACTTAACATCAAGTGAGCCTCCTGTCCGTTTGCCTCCTATTACATAAAAAAATGCCCTGGAATTATGACGACCCTTAAAACAGAAACATTGCTGTTAAAAATGTTTTATTACTACATTATTGTACACTGTAACTGGTAATACAATTGATATAACGAGATATAAGATAAGTGGGGGAGAACGAATTTACAATTGTTACAATTTCGTTAACGACGTTATAAATGTTTATTCTGGGCTAAATGTAAATTCGAATTCCTATTTTCCTATGCTAATTACATAAAATACATATTAAACCATGTTTTCATTGTAACTACTATCAGAGATAGACATAGAAATAACATTTATTACTAACAAAACACACACACACACAGAAACAGACAAAATAACAATAATCAAAAAAATATAAAAAAAGAATGCAACATAGATAACAATTTGTTTTTCTTTTAAAGACGGTACGTTTTAAGTGTGTAATGCGTGTGTGCTGTGGTTTTAATTGGCCCTGGCTAGGATTATGCTGAGGAGTAGACTGTTATAATATAAAAAGAAGAAGAATGTTATAATAATAATAATACTTAGTAGAAAAAGATAATATTAGTAAAAGTTAAATGTATGAAAGAGTATATTAAAATAATTAAATTTCGAGTACAGGAATGATAGTTACCTGGTCGAAAGTAATGAAGGTCGCGCTATTTTTATAAAACAATGCCAAATAATGAATAGCACAATGACCAAACGTGGCAATCAAATAAAATATGTAGGTTGGAGGCACTGCAGTATAAGTATTATGAATATTGATTTCTTCAGTACATAGATCCTTCGACTTTCGTGTGCTATTAAATCAGCGTTAATCCACGCGCAATCTCAACAAACAACTCTCGACGTACTTAGAAAATAACACGGGTCTATTTCATTTCAAAGGGAATGGGCACAAAAGCGTAAAAGAACATTCAGACAGAAAATACGGCGGGTTTTCAGTGAAAAAATCTGTCGAAATTACGCGAACTAACTCCCGTGAAATACTGCTATTAATCTTGAAAACGTCTTTGTCGCGTATTAGTTTAGCTCAGTTATTCACCTTAAGAATTCACGAGAGATATTTGTGTACCTCATTTTCTTAGTATTAGTATAGAAATTATGGATTCAAGTAAGATTTGTGATGTAGTAAGAAAAATATCTCGCCATTACTGTGCGATCAAAGAACACGATACATTTAGGCACCGTTAGTGTCCCTAAAACCATTTACACAAGATAAAAAATACGAAACGAAACGGAAGAATTATGTTTGTAGTAAGTCTAAAAAGTTTTTCACGTTAGAGCCATTCACTAAAAATATATTTGTGTTTATACGATTTTGTGTATGTAAGTAATGTGTTACCAGTCATGTGTATTCTTTCACAAAGGATTAAGTTTTCTTGTAAAATAACGAGTGTTTAATATTTTATTTTGTTCAGCGTGAAACTAAAGTGTATCCACGAAAACGAAGCCAAACAAAACATGATCATAACTCATAAGACCACATATGTTCTTTGTGTCACAGAACGAAGAAGAATGCCAGTCATCCAGCTAGTCCACGACTTAACGAGTTTGCCCCACAATGTTCGCTGTTCTAGGTCTTTTGTTCCCTCACAAAACTTTTATTCGCCAGTGACGTGAAAGAGTTGAATTGAATTTCAAATACTTTTGTATGTGTTGTTTTTAAATAAGACTGTTATATTCGGTGCCTTCAGCCTTGTGAATGGATATTTTATTTTCTATTATATTCTTTACGAACCGCCTAGGTTTATAAAATTAGTAGTAAAAGTATTACCCACATGCCCTTAAAAGTATAATCGTTAACAATTATTTAAATTTTAATAATTTTTAACGTTATAGACGGTAAATGTTCTTACTATATTCCCTTCTCAGTGAAATAATGGTGGACCCTGTATCATTTTAAGATTAAATTCTCAAATATAACCAATTACATACAAGCTTGCATTACATTTTATATAAATTAAACCAATGGTCAAACCCAGTGATGTGGTACATTCGATTAACCTAAACAACTATTCACTTTGACCTTTAAACGAATCGAAACAAAAACTAATTTTATTTGAGTGCCAGTGAAGCGTGCGATCAAAGGCCCGTGAGCCTGGGAAAGCGCAATGCAAAAACAAAACTTGGAAGCCCGAAAAGCTCCACCTTATTAATATCTTAAATAAAATTTTGAAAGTTAATATAAATTTAATAACTAACTTAAATTATATAAAGCCCAACGTTTTGAGGGCTTCATATAATTAATCAAGGTAACCTTTTTGGAGGTCTGCAAAAAGAAGTTATTACATATATGTAATTCCCAAACAATTACTTGCCAATAACACAATGCCAGCAAGAATGTGAATAGCAATATTTTTTTAAGTTATTTTTTTCATACTCCTCTAACATTTCTCATCCTTTTAGATTATCTTCTCTCTAGAGCCAACGGAAGTGTTTATATAAGGATGTCCACGCACTTTTATAACTTTATATTTGAGCTAGAATAAACTAGTATCAGTTCTAGAACAATGATGTCATCATCGGTTCAATGACTTGAGCTCGCGGATGTTTACTACGCTGCAAGCAAATTGGTCGTTACAATTTACTATTAAGCGAGGATACTAGAGTAGAAAAAAAAACAGTTGCACTTAAACCATTTGCCTCAGTATTATTTATATGTTTTTTGATTAATTATTCTTAATAGGCAAGTAGGTGAAGTCTTCTGTGCCTGACACGTCATCGATTTTTGGTTCTACAAACGTACTTTTTCTTCACGATATTTGCCACACTAGTAACGAAATATTTGTCTTAATTTGTTATTTGATTCACTGTCCCTATTCCAATAATAAAATAACAATTTAACAATTACATTACTTGACAACTCTAAAAACATCGTAGGTAGAAACTCATTATTGTGATTAGGTCACTGTTATGCAAGTCTGCGCGCGCGCATCACGTGTCACATAATAATGGAAATTACCTATTTCCTGTACTGGCAATCTTATTGGATATAGCGGTTTTGTTAGAATTTTTATGCTTATTTGCGTGCAGTATAGTATTTTTGTTAATATTTATTTGAAGTCACTTGTGTATTAGTTAATTTCGACGAAATGTAAAACAAAAATTACAACAATAGGGTCTTACAGATGCGATATTGTTTTTTTTTTTTAATAAAAATGCGGATTACTGGAGTGTAAATTTTATCTGAATTCTTGTGATGCTATCGTTTATAAACTAATTATGTTATTCCCTTATTTAGTATACCTTACACAGTTCAAAGTAGCGGTAAGTACTGATTTGGATAAATTGCATCAAATAGCCCAGTGGTAGTCGCTAATATGGTGGGTCACGACTGCGAGAGGTCAAAGAGTCGTTTGAAAATAGGGTCACCACTCACCTAACATTGGTCGTTAACTTTTACATTTAACATTATTGGAAACTTGATGTTATTACATTTGCACGAATAAAAATAATATGCCAAAAAGGCTTTAAGTAAATAAACAATAACTACAAATAAATTAACTGCATATAGCAATTAAATTGGAATAACTTTGTTTTTTGGGAAAATGAAATAAAACTGAATATAGTGATTTATTAGTAGCGCTTCAACCCTTTTAGGTCTGGGTCTCAGATTTCTGTATCTGTTTCATGATCATTGGTCAATCTAATGACACCCCGTCGACTTTTTGGATCTGGCAAGCCGGTTTCCTCACGATGTTTTTCTTTACCGTTCGAGCCAATGGTAAATGCACACAGAAAGAAAGACTATTGGTGCACAGTCGGGGATCGAATCTACGACCTCAGGGATGAGAGTCGCACGCTGAAGCCACTAGGCCAACACTGCTTTCTGGGAAAATAGTCACCGTTTTAATATGGATCGAAGTAATAGTTGTAATTTTAATTATGGAGTAACGTTTCAAAAGTCTTATTTGGTTTATTAAAAATGTGACGTTTCACCATCTCACTACGCAATACTACGCAAAAATTCATATATTTATTTAATTAAAGAAATATTTTGAAGTATGCGTGTGTCCTTATGTAAGTGCCTTAAACAGATCAAGATAACCCTACACGGTGTTCAGGCATTATAACTTGATTTATAAACACATTATTATCAAAAACATGTGAGAATTGTTTTCCAATAAACAACCGAAGTTGACAATTTCTAAGTTGGTAGCAACATCTTAGAAATGAATAAATAATATTTTTTCAGTATAAACATGCTTATGTTACATTGGAAGTGTTTCTTTGAATCAAATTGCAGTAAAACTATGCAAAGAAGAGCAGTTTTGGCCTCGTGGCACCAGCGGGAGACTGATCCTCTGAGGTCGTAGGTTCAATCCCCTGTCTATGCACCAATCGTCTTTCTGTCTATGTACGCATTTAACATTCGTTCGAATGGTGAAGAAAAACATCGTGATGAAACCGACTTGCCTAAGACCGAAAAAGTCGACAGTATGTGTCAAGCACAGGAGGCTGATCACCTACTTGCCTATTAGATTGATAAATGATCACGAACCAGAAATCTCAGGCCCAGACATAAAAGGTTGTAGCACTACTGATTTTTTTTTAACTATGCAATATTATAAAATATGCAAGAAACTCCTCTCTCTTTTTCAGTGTGGTACATCAAGCTCTTTTATGCACGAAAGTTAAATTCGCATAATAATACATTCCAATTAATTTTAACAAGTACATATATTTACAGTCAATCAGCCTTGCTAGTATTTCTAAGAAAATATGATAAAAGCCAGTGAGATGAGAATAAATGATATCTGCGGGAATACATACTAGAGAAGCCTTTTTATCTCGAAGAAAGATGGATATTTAGCATACATTGTCTTTATGGCGAGTTACTTTTATTTACCTGCAAAATTTTTAGAGTGGTAGGTACGAATGTTTTTTGCGGTTTATTTAATATAAAACGTAATCGTTCAGAAAGATTATTTCATTTATAAAATATAATCATTTGTAATTGTTTGTTTTTGTTGCGATTGAGAAACAAAATATAATGGAATAAGCCAGAAAATAGCCAGGTTTAATTTTGTATGTAAAGCTATAACTTACAATATATATAAAACAAAATCGGGTAAAATACACCATTTATAACTAGAGAACGTCTAAACCGATTTTGATGTATTCGTCTAAAAAATTAGCAGTGTCGGCCTAGTGACTTCAGCGTGCGACTCTCATACCTGAGGCCGTAGGTTTGATCCCCGGCTGTGCACCAATGGACTTTCTATTTGCACATTTAACATTCGCTCGAACGCACGGCACAGGAGGTTGTTCAACTACTTGTACATTAGATTGAAAAATGATTATAAAACAGATACAGAAATCTGAGGCCAAAAAAGGTTGTTGCGCCACTGAACACTGAACACAAATAGCATTCAGAATACCAATATAAATATCGAAAAGATTTACGTAAGGAAACTAAAAGTTAAATTAAAAAAATTTGCAACTTGATATTGCTTCGACGTTTTCACAGGGACATAGACAATTTTTGAGCTTAGCTAAAAGGGATCACGTAATTTACCTATCAACCATTATGAGGTACGAAGTTCGCGGGCTCAACTAGTGTTCACTCGTTTTTATTAATACTAATAAAAACTCTTTTAATTTAACCTATAAAAATTCCCCATATCAAATGAAAACAACAATTAACAAATTAGTCGGAACAATGGACAAGTTAAAAGCATTCAATAACTACGAAAATCCACTTAAAAGACCACTGAAATAGCGAATAATGGATAATTGGTCAGGAATAGAACCCGCTAACTGGCTTAACTGAGATAAGGGATTGATAAAGCTTATCGCATTCATGGATATTGGTGCATTTTCTCTTTGATCGTACGAATTTCGAAGAGATTTTTGAGTGCAATGGAAAAATAATGCAAATATGGTTTCACATTTCGGATAGAAATGTTATTTGTTTAGTTTGATGTACTGGTACCTTAAGTCAGGACGCAAAAGTCGGCCTAATCTCCGTTTCTGTCTTTAAACAAGACAAGTGATTCGTCGCCGAGTTTCAGGCTAACGATATATTACTAAAACATTTTTAGAATGACCAATTAAACTTCTGGGTAAAGTAAGCATAATAATCTATTCATGGTCTATTCAGAATAAGGCTGTATTGTTTCTTTTCTTGAGACGAGAAGTCTTATCGACTCTTCCATAATGATATGCAAACTCCACTAATACGGGATTATTCTGGTCATAAAATCTACGTTATACTCTTAAAACAGTATAAGTGTGGTCACAATTTACATGTTAAAAACTAACATGGCGTGATTGTCAAAACCCAATAGACAAAGGAATATCTGATACAAGTTTCGAAATACAAAAATATCAAAGGTTACGAGGTCCACAATTTTCAAAAATATACTAATATGATTCGTAAGGAATACACTCAAAAAGTACTGGACCGATTTCAAGAATTTTTGTACCATTACACCTGAGTATCAAATGATATATTTATTAATTGCAAAATATTTGAAAAAATAAATATCCAGCCATAACGAAGCCGAAACAGGCCGCCAGTGTATAAATTGGTTCTACGATTTAAGAAGTCGAAAAGAGTTATGTGAATAACACAGCCACAGAGTCAAGAGTCTCTCGTACGTAATGAGGAACGAAAACTGTTTCGGACTACTGCGACCTATATCTTTTGTTACTCTGTGACAAACACTGGGAACGTTGTTTAATGTCGATCTTGGAGGCCGTGCATTCAAATTTTCTTAAGTTATTTATCAAGTTTCGTAAATTAGCATTTTAGGTTTTGTCTAAAAAGTATATAGAGACCGCTTAATGCGTCTCACTCGTAAAGCATTCCTGTGGTCGCAGTAAAGTCTGTCCCTAGCTGGCCAAACTATCTCAACGGTTTGTAAAAATAGGACATAATATTCATCTTGGGTCAAAATTGTAGGTGTCCCCATCAAAACATAAGGAGGCTTTTATCGACTACCACGCACTGACGCTGCTGTGCATTCACTGAGAGTTAATCTCCTAGTGGTTGGGTCAAGACCTGTTTCACGCACTGGCGGAAATATCATTGGGGGCCATTTTGGGCCGCCGCACCTAATGAAGAATTATGACTTTATTGCGCATGTGGGGGCCCCAAAAAAGGAAGAAAAACCAAAAAATAAAAAAAAAATTTATAAATAAATTTAAAATTTACCCCGGGGGTTTGCGGCCCAAAACCCCCTTTCCTGGGGGGGGGGGTTTGAAGCCTTCTTTCTATGTGCACATTTAACATTCGCACGTAAAGGAAAACATCGTAAGGAAACCTTAGTACCAAAAAGTCGACGGCGTTTGTCAGGCACAGAAGACTGATAACCTACTTGCCTATTAGATTGACCAATGATCATGAAACAGATATATGATATTTTTATAGTCAGTAGGTATACAAAAATTATTATTACAGTATACGAAAAAAGTAGAGCGAAATACAAATTTTGGTAAACACCTTTTGCTTTACTAAGCATAACAAAACTATGCTATTGTAGGATTTTTCCTTATTTCCTTTCTTTATTGCCCTCTAAAAAGTTCATTAAACAGATATCACCCTAGGTATTCATATTGACTATTGTGTGAAGAATTACGACATTCAGTCATTCGTGGCACAAACGAAGAAACAATTTGAATTTAAATATGGAGTAAATAAACCAATTATTAATATTTTTTTTAAATGTAAGTACATAAGTACAAAGTGTAACGCGATTAAAAACTATATGTATGATTTCAGACAACGACATAGCCAGTTAGCTAATAATGACACGATCTGTACTAAGAAATCTATAAATACGCTAGAATACTAAGCAATACGTAACTCTCACGGTACATGGAACAATGACTGTACATAATCTACACTACATACGTATGTACAGCGGTGGCAACGATCGGAGACTGGTCACGCGCAGGGGTCAAGATTCTCAGAGATTATGTTATAGATGCTCTATTCCAATACTTAAGTGTATGCAAGTGTAAAGGGTTGACTCTTAGAGGGAAATGATAATCACGTACGTAAAAAAATTATTTAACAAAATCTACATGGTGTCTTGCAGACTGACAGTGCTGTTAATTACTCGAAACTTTGAGCTATCTAAGTCAAGTAATAAATTTATGATTATTGCCATTAAATTAGTAATCGTATGTATAGTATTAACGTAAACGAAAGACAATCTTACTGTTGTAAAAAAACACTATTTGTGACATTTAACAGAGTTTTTTTTATGTAATAGAAGGAAAAGGGGCAGGAGACTCACCTGATGTTAAGTGATACCGCCGCTCTGGACAATCACATTGCCAGGTGGCTCGCAAGTGCGTTGCCGGCCTTTAAAGAGATTGTACCCTCTTTTTATCTCGAATTTGTAAATCGACTTAGGGTCCTTCAAGAAAATACTTCAGTGGGCAGCTTCCACATAGTGGTGGTGCGCAGCAAAAACCGCCATAAAAAACGCTCAGTTATGGAACGACAGAGGTCGAGGTGATACGGATGGTATTTTGTATTCTGCCTTGACGCCCGAAGTTTGTATTGAAGCAAAAACATCAATTTCACAAGACTAGATAAGAAACTGGACTTAGAAGATATGAAATTAAAACTAAAGCGCTTGCAACCTCTGGGCAGTCGTTATAATAATCTATGACTACGATGCACTCGCGCTCGTGCGATGCCCTTGCCCTATCTGCAAGTTGTTGGGGTAGTCTCTCGTTCTGTTTTATTTTTCGTACATTTATAGCGCTATTCACCTATTTTTGTATCATACGGATGCAAGTTTTTATTAGCTGGTGGCATTGGCTTTGTGGATTTTAAATTAGTGTAACACTTTTCTGTACGGTTCTTTTATTAAAGAATACCTGTGCCTACGGTTTGATCCGCGCGCAATATAATCGTGGGAGGTTATTTAGAATAAATAACCTATTTCGTATTATTATTGAACTCAAACTCAATATATCTTTATTCATATAGGTAACCAAGTATGAACGTCAACAGAAAATATGTTAAATTGATTCTAAATTACTTATTTACTACCAGTGACATGCGAGTCAAGGGCGTAAAGCGGGCAAGAAGAACTGTTTATTAAAAATACAAATTGTTTTAGATTGGACTGGAGCAAATCAATCTCAAGGATTAGGATTAAGTTTATAAAAAGTTTCATTGATTAATTTACGTTTAACGAGTGTTTTGAATTTATTCAGTGATAATTCTCTAATGTCGCTTGAGAGTTTGTTGTAAAAACGAATACAATTTCCATATAAGGAGTAGTTTATCGTCTGGAACAGGGGCCCAATCCCAAAGGCATTAGTTTTCCTTTAATATATTTCCTCAAAGTCATTGCTTTTTGGGATTCATATAGTAACCATGAGGCTACTTACACTTCCTAAGTCCTGCTTTAGACATCGGTATAGATAGATAATAAATACCAAAAATAATAGGAATTATAAAAAATCAAGACTACACTATCAGGAACAAAAACGTACAAAAATTCGTATTATTAAATTAAAATTAGTAATACAGTATTTGAGTATCGAAATCCATTCATGTGGAAATAAATCTAATTCTACATCTAAATTTCCCGAGCCGTAACAATCTGCTATTGTTATGACAATTTAATATTTTTCGAATAAATTCGAGAGCAGCTGTGTTTTATTGCTTTTTTACCCATATATTCTTATTAAGCCTGGATTATAATTACGACTTCATGGAACCTATATTTTTATAATATTTTGAAGCTGAAATTCGATTTGATAATATTTATGTCATATAGTCCATTCATTGAGGAACTGTATCACGCTACGACCAGATTTGCAGCTAGTACGAAGCTCCATGGTGTTGCCTCTCGAAACCCACCCTTTTGCGGTTAATACAGGTGGGTTTTTCAGTTGCTTTGGGCTTCTCCACAATGGGCATATAGGCACAGGGCGGATCGGCCTCTCCCTTACAGTGCTTACGCCCATAGCCTTAGTCCAGAAATTTCGTACACTGCACCAGGGGGGTCTGATCTTCAACACACACCCTTTGAGGGTCCAATTATGGAAGGTTAATGAAGGTGCAACAAGAACGCCGCAATCATGAAGCGTGTGGTGTTACACTGTTATACTGTATGAGATAGAAAATTCTATGAAATACTACACTACTTAACTATTTATCGAGAATTGAAAAAAATATCGAAATTTATTTACACAATTTTAGCTTACAAGAAAAGAGTGAGGCTGTGGCGACTTCGTTCATCTGCTGTGTTTTTTTTTTTTTTTTTATAGAACAGGGGGCAAACGGGCAGGAGGCTCACCTGTTGTTAAGTGATACCGCCGCCCATGGACACTCTCAATGCCAGAGGAATTGGTACGCTCTTTTCTTGAAGGACCCTAAGTCGAAGTGTACCACTGTCGAGTGTACCACTGTGCATGACATTTATTTATTAAATGTTGTCTGTTTAGAATATGCCAGTGTGAGTTTAGTTAGCTTTGAAATCCTCCTCTATTTATAAATTTAACACGGAACCTAATTTACATTTGACAGCAATGTTTGTAATGTTTTCATATTAAATCTTTTGACGTCACTATCGGCCTAGTACTCGCCACTTTGTATTGTAATTAAATATACGGTGGACTGAGGAACTAAACTGGAATATCTTTTTACTATTCAATGTATAAAATCAACAATACGAACCGACCAATACAGAAAAAGAATAATCTAAAACTAAAATAATTTAAATAAAATGCTTACCTGTCAGTTTCATATAAATGACACATTTTCTAATTGTGGTATCGTAAGAACATTAAAGTAACATTCCGCTTACCTTTTGTGGCTGAAAAAAGCTTCACTTTTATTGTAGCTTAGCTTGCTTTTGTCCTTTGTCTTGCTACATATTAGTTTTCACAAAACAGTGTGTTTCAGGTTTTAAAGCAAGCTTCGACTAGAGAGCTTTGTTATGATAGCTTTTACTCCGTAATTGTGGTAGGTTAATTCATCATCCCATTGCATTTACCCTCAAAAACTACCATTATAAGCAGTATGGATAAGTTAGTAACTTTGCGAAAGAAGAAGCGTTTGTTGTATCTAACTGAAATCAGTTTCAGTTTTCGCCTTCGCCGACATTAGAAAGAACACATTTTAAGCTAGATTATCAAAAAATCTGCTTGGTTTGATTGAAGGACCAGGGATTAAATTGAGGGACTATGACTGGCTCAATTGCTAAGTAATGTTCATAATTTCTTCAGATACTCACTTACAACTTGAGCCTATATTCGCTTTTTGTAGTTTTATTAAAGTACCGAGTGTTTAAACGGATAAATAAAACTTGAAAATAATTTATATTTCAGATTGGCAGAATTTATATATAGATTAATTTTATTCCCATGTCGTAATATCCTTTTGCAAGCAGCTGATTTGGTGTGATTTATTCAAGTTAACAGCACAGCTGTGCTTTGCATAAGCTCTTGCGTAAGTTGTTTTGACATCGAAGCTTTGTTACAAATTCTGAAATATATATAATTATTTGTATATAACCTTATGAATTGCACAATTCAAATAGTATATGTCGGAGAAATATCGTCACTCCATCGATATGGATATCGTGATTTAGGGGGTTTAGTTAAATGACTCCATCAGAACATTTTCTGGTAATCCGAGCATTCCCATATATATATTTATAATAGTATGCCTGTACCCCAGCAGTTAGATAAAATAAGACAATAGCAGTAGGGTCAACTTTGGAACTTGAAATTTATTTTAATCGATAAAATATTTCACGCCTTTAGAGAAGAGTATTTCGTATATCGGTTTAGAAAAACAAAAAGTGTGGAAAGCACTAAATGGCAAGAAAAATAAAATATCGTTAATAATAATAATCTTTTGTTAAAATAACATTTGTTAAACATCTCATAACTTTATCTTTAGCATACTACTTATCTTTTAGGTAATAAAACTAAATACGTTATTATTTGATCAAACTATTGGAATTCACGTGTGACATTCGAATAAATAATTTAATTTTACTTAATCAGTTTTGAAAGTTAATTTAACGACCAATAACCATAGTGGGTTGAAGATTTACAGATTCACATTTGTTTCTGGTTATCTATCACGCCTTCAGAATTGTGCATTGTGTTGGGACAGTACAAAAAAAATGGACTTTTGAATGCTTCTGACTCATTCAATTTAACTTAACGAAAATAAAACAGTGTTAGTCCATTAATTATGAACACACAGACAGTATAAACAAAGATTTTAGATAATTATTATTTATCCCGATGTGTATAAGACGTATTTAACGGTATTTTTCTTTCAAATAGGTAATCAGCAATCTTGTACTGTATATACATTTAAGAAATGATATTTATGGTTGTACAGTACATTTAATTTTTGCTACGTATACATATCCAAAACATTACATATAAATTCGGGAGACACATTCCTGCGTTTTTTTCACGAAGTTATATTGAACTTATTCATAAGGAAGTGTTAGATCCCTAGTACGGGAATAAACAAAAATGAATTTGCCTTTGCTTTCGTTATAAATTTACATAATAATGATGCCTACAAGTATAATAGGATTAGAGACGTTCTGTGGTAGAAGGTCACCAGCATTACATGGGGGATAGGAAATATTTTTCAACACAGTCTGCACTAAAAATGGTAACACTATTACAGAGGAGACGATATAATAAAATAAACAAACACAATATCAATCAAAATTATAATTATGAATGTTGAGTATTCAATAAAATGTCTTTGTATATTGTGTCCTAACACCGTTTATTAGTGTTATAAACGAAGTGCGATAAACGACGAAGCTGCACAATTAAAACCTATATGTATGCCAGATTTTATTGAAATAGATTTGACACAATATAGATTTTGTGTATATGTAATATTAAGACATCTGGACCGTGACGGAAATCAGCAACATAAAATGCATAAGGAATTTATGGCAGCCATTAAGCGTGTCGACAGGAAACTGCCTCGTAAACATCACACCTTGATCGAATCTACAATTTATTAATGGACAAATATCAGTAAATCTATTTCATTGTAATACGAGATACTAAGATGTATGCGTTTTATATGTTTTAATTAGGAATGACGTGGACAGATTACTTTCTAAACACTTATAACCGACGCATAAAGCAATGCGTCGAGTAATAATTTACAGCTGTTATTAATAGTTTGACTTTATCTAATTGTGCTGTAAGGAAAAAAATGTAACAACCTACCGAAATTGCTTAATTTTGCTTATAGATTATATAAGCTTCCACGATTTTTTTGTATAGGCAATTCGTATTACCAATTCGGTACAGGCCTCATGAAGTAACCGGGGAACAGAGATAAAACACAGACCGACTTCCTCTTCTTGCAAGTCAGTTAAATATTTAAGAAAAATATTACATTATTGAATATTGTCTATCCATTTACGTCAAGTATAGACCCTATAGCGTTTCTTAATAAAATGCAGAGGTTTTATCCTGGTGACGTAATATTGGATGATAGGAAATGACATCAGAGGTTACGAATGATTTCTATGCTTATTGGGTGCAATGAACTCATGCGCTCGGCATTGTAAGGTGTCCTATGCATTGAAGTATCCAACGAAAATCTTTGTTTTCTCCGTATTCGTCGTTTTAATTCACTTTAAAAGAACCGAAGGAGAAAGTTTAATATTTAATCCAATCACACGACACAATAAGTCAACAATATTGTTCTCATCGAATTTTATGAATAGATTGGTGAAGTGTGCTCATGATGCCGGTTATTTAGCGCTATGGGTATTCTCCTATACTCCTTTTAATCTTATTCCGCGATAGCTTAATCAAGTCGAGGCTTAATTAGTGGTGTTTGTATGTCCAGGCTGCGCGATACAGAACTGTATTTTTGGCATAGTAGTTGTTGATGTGAGGAACATGAATGATGAAACAAAGCACGATTACGAGTCTGGTAGGAAGAAACGTGAAAGTTCAGTTTTTCTTTTCTAGTGGTAAGCTTAATTTTATCTGAGAGGATGTCATGTAGTAGCATTGTATCGTACGTATACGTATTAAACTTTTTATAAGTATTAATGGAGATGAATTTTATAAGTCGATTTGAATCTTCTCAATATTTACTCTTTATGTACTGTGTAACTAGGTGGGCTGAATCAAGAACACTTCTATCATATGTATAGAATAGCACTTGATACAGTTTACTTGAAAATGTTCACTGACACGTTTTGCAAAACCAATCTGCTTAAAGGCTATGTCAACTTATTGCGTCAATGTTTATTATACGTAATTCTATAGTCCAGCCTTATAATCGGTAGGGTGAAAAGTTCATAGGTTAACATAGAACCAATACTTTTGATATAATTTGATTTGATTATACGAGTATAGTAGTCTTCGAGAGCGATACAATGAACATAGCGGACCGAATTTTTTTTTAATACAATCCTTTTAGTACGATTTGTCTTTAACCTTAAAATAGGCTTCAGTTTCGGCGTTTCGAAGTGACAAACACAATCTACTTCTGTAACTGATACGTTAATAATATATTATAACTTGTTAAAGTCTGGTCGCATAAATATGTCATAATTCACTCTACGAGAGTTCATCTTAACTATAGTAAGAGTATAAGCTTCATAACCGACATCCATTTTCCAATTTCAGAACTTTCAATATGTTCGATCAATTCCGGGTCTTAACCGCTTTAAACCGGATTCTGCACTGATTCCCGGGTAAAGTGAATACCTTTCTATCACTAGATATGTTAAGTACATGCCCGGGAAATGTCTAGAACATTTTGGAGCCCAGATATGCTGATGCGTTTTGGGAATACCGCATCGAAAATGCACTTGCAACGCTGTCTTGTAAGGGTAAATAAGTACTTGGTATTACGGTGTAAATTAAGATTTATATACTCTTTCTCTTATAAATTCCTTTTGACAGATTTTATGAAGAAGTTTTTTGTATGTTAGAAGACCTGAATTATATATTTATTATATGCACAAAATTGCACCATCGAGTGAGAGAGAGATGTCATAATTAAACGCTTTATTAAGTGGAGCGGCTATAGATCCCAAGTAGCGAGTTATAACCGGCTCGATTTTAAAGTGTTGTTAAAACTAAAAAATTGGATGTCATATTTTAAAATAAACACGCACCTGTAGTTGCTACTTTTTTGGATTTTCATTTTTATATTAATAGTAAAGAAACAAAACCGCGCCTAAATTAAATACTAATCTCTAAGCTTAAAGAGGTTATCAAATTCTACACTATGGGAGTTTAACAATTACTACATTTTAATTGCACCGGTATAAATAAAGTACACGTATGTAATTATGAAAAGAGATTATTTTTGACTAAGATTTATATTAATTAGAGATTTTAATGGTTAGTTGGTAGCCATTTCAAAATTATTTTTATTTGTGCCCTTCGGTGATATTTACAATAACGTGTTAAATGTGAAGGATTATGCCTATAAACGTAAAAACTTCTATCGATTTGTCAATAAACAATATCAACACTCAACAAAAACCATTAATCAAGCGGTTTAAGTAATATCAGGAAGTTGACTGATGGTTCATAGAGGGACATAAAGTTATTACAAAACCAGCCCATTTTTAAAACATAACATATAACATAACATGTATAACATTTCCTAGTTTTAACAGTTTGTTGTGCGAACACCCTTATTTTATTGAGTGCCGTTTGTAAATTATTTTTATCTGTCTTTTTGGCATTTATCTTATATATTTTTTTCCAAAATGAAATTCTTTAATCTTCAGCAGACACCGCTGCGTGTAACTTAGTATAAACTATACAAATTAAATATAATTTTAAATAACAAATATTAAAATAACTAACCTTAAAAAATAATTACTAAAATAATTTCTTAAAAGGAGTCCCTTTAGGCAAAGTTCCGAAGATACTGGCAGCGTTCCCCCTTTGAGTAGCTAGACTAATTCTTTGTCTGAGGTAGCTGCCAGCTCTTCGGTCTCCTGTCATGTCGATTAACCTTTTTGCTATTTCCTTAAAATGAGACAAAATCATATTTGGATCCTAAAGCCCTGTATTTGCATGCATTATATATATTTTCTTAAATTTTAATCGTGCTGTTTTCAAACGTAGGTCGGGAGTTCGAACCTTGGTATAATCAGTAGAATTTTGGTTAATACACCCCATACCCTTATTAAAGTATAAAATACATTTGCAATATTTCAGACTGAGACTTCGTTGACCTTGCGAATAAAAATGTTAGAATAGTTCATTTGACATTCACGAAGAGGTCCATATATCTTCAGGTACGTGTGTAGAATACGCAGTCATAATTTTACCACATTAACGTGATCCGGTGATGTATTGTGCGCTATAAAAGGTAAGATAAAAATATCAAAGTATTTTAAGTAATATTAAAAACGACTAGCTATTACTTTTTTGTAGACGGTGAAGTAGCAGAGTCCTTTCAAAATCAGCTATATTCAGCTTGTACCAACCGATTTCTAAACTAATAATATATTATTGAATTATTTCTTTATATAAATATTACTTGGAATATTTCTTTAGACAGTCATAAAGGTAAAGAATTAAATTAAAATACACAATAATAAAACAAATAAAGCGTTCTGCGTGATAATTTACAAACATAAATGGCACATTGCCCTAGATCAGATGACCACGGCGAAGCGATGGACGGCATCCCACTAGGTGGGCAGATGACCTGGTGAGGGTGAAGGGAAGGCGTTGGAAGCAAAGGCGGGGATTAGGCCGTACTGGAAATTTAGAGGAGAGGCCTATGTCCAGCAGTGGACGTCAACAGGCTAATACGAAAGTGATAATTTACAGCATTCCTGGATAAATGGGCTATCCAACACAATAATAAGATTATCAGTAGTTTAACGATACAGACAAATACTAAAAAAGACTTAAAAAACCAGCTAACTCAACTAAAACTTCTAAATAATCCTCGCATAAAGAACAGCAAGTATGTTCCTACCTATACATTACAAAACTACTATTCATCCGCAAATATTAATTTCTGTAGGTAACAATTAGAATACCGATCATGTACAAAGTAATAACTAAGAGATTATTACCTAACTAGGGTAAGTGCACCTGTTGCAAATCGCGTGATTCCTGGTATTACACTGTAATCCGCCATTTTGAATCCACCCAGTGTATGCTCATAATAACCGCCTTACGTGACAACTGACACGTCACGTTGCAACCCCGAATTAGCTACTTAGCATACATTGTAAATGTTTCTTTTTAATTGAATTATATTAATATTTAATACAGAAATATATATACAAATGAACAGTGAGTAGTATTTGAATATCTTTAGAGCAAGATAGTGCGTCAGATACCAAAATATTGATTTAGTTATGGATTGATTTAAAATGACATACGGCCGACGTATTGAGTTAACAACATGGGAAGACCATTTTATGATTTAAAATTACAAATTTGATTCGTTAAAATCAGTTAAACTCCAATCCGTGGCTCAATAATAATTTCTTGCTTAATTTTACATATAATCAGGAGTTATTGTTTTTTGACGTGATAACGTCTTATCAATCGATGATCGCTGCCTGCCTGCACGCTGCGGTTGCATATTCGACGCATTTCTAATACTACAGCCACTTAATCTCGTTAATCCTATCCCGATCCCATTGCATACCCTACTTGTGACGCATCTATCTCTCTTCCAAACCATCAGTCGAAGCGTCCATGTAAAAGAGAGACAGCGTCAATCTTTCATACCTGAATAAATCTTATTATTGGGTTACAACACAATTTCAAATCTCAAAGAAAATGAAAAAGTTTCATCCTAACGCGCCATTTAAAGATTACAAAACTAATATTAAAATGAATATAAAAACATTCTCAGAAAAGCTATGTGCCGAAGATTTTAATTTCTCGGAAATACTTAAAAGAATTTTCATTTTTTAAATTAATCCGGAGAAAGCTTTCGAATTAAGTGAAAGTATTTAGGAGTAACGCTTTTATTTTCGTAACCAGCTTATATTATTTCAAAATGCTCCCAGATGAATGAAAGAAGACATTTTGGGTGTTATTAAAAAGCTTTCGTTACGTTTTTCATAAAAACTTTCTTGGTTTATTATGACAAAATCAAAATATCATTGAGGAAACATAATATACACACATTATGAAAAGACAGATCTATGTTTTATTTCTATAAATGCATGTACAATTAGATATGGATTGGGATTTTGGATGACGAGGATTGGATGACGGGTCGTTTAATTCCCTCAAATATGGTTGAGTAAAACGATGGCCGGCTGACACGTCATGCCTGAGAACAGATGCCGCTTCCGGAAACTGAAGTGCGAGGTTTCTGTTCAGTTTTGTAATTTAATACAAATAAAGAGCGGACCGTATCTCCCTCCTCCTGGTTTCTTCTATGTATGTTTGCCATAGTCATTTTGTATAATGATTTGTTATTTTAAAAGAGTACCGAGAGTTTTTTGCGCCGGCTTTTTCTCTCGGCCTCTGTCTTCTTTGCCGATTAGTAGGGATGTGTACCGATACAAATTTAATGACGTGGAATAAGTGATACCTGTATCTTATATTAAAAAATAAACATATTTATGAATTAATAACGTGAAGGCGGACCGCGAAATTCCACCCGTATCACCGTGATATTACGACAGGACGTTTTTAAGACACTTCTTGCCACGCAACACTTTATGGAACCAGCTCGCATTTCAGGTATTTCCGAATGGTAACCATTTCGGAGTCCTAAACAGAAGAGCACTACTTTCATAAAGGCCGGCAACGTACTTGCAAACCTACCGATATAGCTGCACATCATGGCAAAACAAGATTTTAGTTTAAATATTTAAAATGAAGACTAGATATAGTTTCTGATCCAAATACTTTTCTAAATATGAGAATATTGGGGAAAATAACATTCTAAGATAACGAAGAAAAATGAAATGTAAAATAAGACTTTGATAAATTGGCTTGTCGTAAACAAGGTATTGCGGGCCGCCATTATCAATCTTTGCTTAGTTAATTATAAAATAACAAGCAAAATATCACTTTTCTATGTGGTGAAGATTCCACACGGGGATCATTAAATAAAACTTATCTCAAAAATCATATTACATTACTCGTATATAATATAAATCTTGCGATGCGTTAGCTTTTAAATAGTTGCCTGGAAGCGATCGCTTAATGGCGATAAGGCCGCCTGTTGTACTGTGCAATATTTTTTCATTAATTTGTAAATTGTTTTTAAGTGTGATTAAATAACTTATCGATTTTGTATAATTCGTATAAAGCCATCGCCAACATAAATAAAATTAACCACTAGATCAAGTTTATTATTGATTGAGCCGTTTTAGAATGAACACAACAATTTAAAACACTAAAATACATTATAGTAATGATGTGATGAATTTCATTCCGAATAAATTAAATTCTCCTATCTTCAAAAGATATACTAATCTAGTTAAAGATAGAATATTATAAATTACACACAAACAAAATCCGTCACCATGGCTTAATGGTTAGGTTTTTGACTCGATTCCCGCGGAAACGAATATTGTTTAAGTGTACTAAACACAGAAGGTGCCACTTGCCATAAATGACAGACAAAATTGTTACCCAATGCTCCAATAAGACCGATATTACCTCGTACTTATGCAGTGTCATGTTGCAAACTAACAGACCTTGAACTAAGAATAATTAGTGCCATGCTCATTTGCAAATTTATCAATTTTACATGTCATAGTGTCAAGTGATACGGAAATAATAACAGGAAGAACCTATTGACCTAAGATAACCCTGGAATATTTAACATCTGTTCGTGACTCATTCATACTAATCTATATTACTTTGCACCCGTAACACCCAATGATGGGTCATTTTGTATTTTTTATAGAACAGGCGGAAAACGGGCAGGGGGCTCACCTGATGTTAAGTGATACCGCCGCCCATGGACATTCTCAATGCCGGAGGGCTCGTGAGTGCGTTGCCGGCCTTTTAAGAATTGGTACGATCTTTTCTTGAAGGATCCACTAGGAATACTTTTTTGAAGACAAAAATTATCTTTCTTCGGTAAACTGAAGCACAGACCGTCGCAAGTCAATAAAAAATTTGTATCATTATTGATAACAGCCAGGATTGTTTTATTTAGGCACGCGGGATACGCATGGCCCCCAAAGCAAACTTCGAAAATGTCCATTTGCAATGAAAACTGAAAGAAATGAAAGATTAAAAAAAAAAAAACGGTTTTCGTAACTTTAACAACATTACTATAGGGGGGTCAAAATTATTTTTAAAAAAATCTTAGAAATTATTACAGATTTACTATTGGTTCGTTCTTATTATTCGCAACTTTCAAGATATAGAAGGCTATTATAAAAATACAGACAAAAGAGTGAAAAAAAGACCTGATATCAGATATTATCAAACCTTTTTATTTCATTTATACTTTCATACATAGTGATTATATCTAATTCATCATCCTTAATTTGATGAAGCGTCAATAATTGACGTTAACCTAAAACAGTAGCACTAAATATAATACCATGTCTTGTTCACTGGCAGCGCCCCCTACACAATCGACGCTTAAATAACATAATAAATAGATACATTTTTTTAAAAGAGAGTCAAATTTTCTACTGGAGTGGGTATGAGGAATCTCATCTATTCCTCGACTTGCCATCACGGCTTGCTAGATAAATTCTCGCTGCAATTCAGCTTGAACTGTTTGACCTCTAACGGGTCTCCCTCTCAATTGCATCGGGCAGGACCAAACCCTTACAATTAATTAAACCTCAATATGCGACACAGCGTGCACGCACAATAATGAGACGGACTTTGAAACGGTTCCGTCACCAAACCGCCTCACTCAGTAGAAACGGACTCCCCACGTAACCTATACAGATTATACTATATAATGTTACGCGCTCGGAAAACTTCGTTAGCGCGTTTCACAAATCACATCGAATTTGAAAAAAGTGTTTATAAGTGGATTTGTTAAGTAATTAAGATATTAAACTGTGTAACAAAAATATAAAAGTTATTTAAGTGAACAATTTTTTTTTATATATTTTTATGTCGAAATTTAATTATTGCTGTCTCCTATCTGTTTTGCCACGTTTATTTGCAAAGTAAAATGATAAATAAGGATTTAATGAAATCTACGAGTATAGCTATTTCGGTATTATAGTGCATGTATATAGTTTATACATGTAACGAAATGTTAAGTTAAATAGACTTCTTTAAAAATTATATCTGAATAATATTTAATTACAAAATAACCAATAGTTATTATTACATGAGTTGGTGTTATCTTAATTGTGTAGTTACCTGATTATTTTTCCGACCCAAATATCGACCAATAGAATTGCACCATTCGACGTCACGTGGTACAACCGACATGGTATTATACTGATAATTTTTTGAAAATTTTCTCTGGTAGTTGCTATATATAAAAAACAAAACATGATCCAGTCAAATTAACCACACGTCAAACTGACAGGTTGAATTCAATTGTGAAAATTGGAGATTTTGCATGAAAATGAGTCGATTTGGAGTTTGTTCTCTGTCCACCATCGATAAAAAAGTCAAAGGAAATGTTCCCATTAATACGGAGAAGTCAAAAAAAACAGTTTGGAACCAATTTACTACTTTTTGTACTGAGAGGGAATACACATTGAGTGCTGAAACGAGTGAAGCGCAATTGGCAAACATTATGAAAGATTACGCTTACAATATGAAGAAAATGGATGGAGAAGACTATAAGGAAGGTACAATAAAAATTGAAATTGATATTATAAATATGAAATTCTTATTTGTTAACTGTACATTTCGTCTCATGGTGCAATTCTATTGGCCGACATTTGGGACGGAAAAATAATCCCCCGAATACCACACGAGCTTCAAAATTATCTGGCATTTCCCGATAATTTTGAAGCTCTTGTGGTATTATAAGTGATACAAATATGGGTAGCAGTTTGGAAGAGGTTCATAGCAAAATTTTTTAGTTAAAAACGGTCGGGAACGCTAGGTGTGGAGGTGACACAGATGGAATTCCTAAGGGAGTTTCGCATTAATGAAAAATCTATCTATCTACATTAAACTATAATTCTGAGAATGTCATTTATTTTCTTAAAAAAGGAAATTTCTAGAGAAAAACGTACGTAAAAATCTACGTAATCACGCGTGGTTCATCTGAATCATAAATTGATATTTCGCGTGTTCGTACTTGTAAACTGTAAATAGCCACTGTCCTAAAACAAACTTCTATCACAAGGTTAGTCTAACAAAGGAGCGGCGCTATCAAAGTAGTATGGTGTGCTACCCTCAACCCTGAGATTCTGCGTTCGAAGCTTGGTGCACAAACCAATAGTATTTCGTTGAAATGAAGGATTTATCAATTTATATAAGGAGAGATTGTTGATTTTTATCAATTGTCTAATGTACCTACAGACAAATGAAATAAAAATTGCAGTTGTCTATGACTAAGGAATCATAGACATAGACATAACATTTATTACTAACAAAAACACACACACAAACACAAAATAACAATAATCAAAGAAAAAATAAAATAAATAATATAATGAGATATAAAAAAAAACTTGTTTTTTTTCCTTATCCTTTTCGGTTCGTTTCAAGTTTTGTAATGCGTGTGTGCTGTGGTTGTAATTGGTCCTGGCTGAGCATTATGCTGAGGAGCAGAATGTGCGCTGGTCATTCTGCCAGAGACCACAGCAGCTAGTTATCAGAATAGCTAAGAATCAGAATATGTAACATTGGGACCTTGTCCATTAATAAAAAAGTATTTTCTGCTTACAAGGCTAAGAAGAAGAAACGTTATTAGCGCGCTAATCCGCTTACTACTAGTCGTAATAAAAATACATTTTTATGTTGGATAGTCATAACAAGTGTCGTATACTCAATATATAATTTATAAACAACTCATCATTTCATTAATGTTGCCCCTGTTAATTATTGGGTGATTTTAGATCCACAACTTCACTATTTATTTGTCAAAAACAACGAAATATCACGATTTAGATTTTCTTTTTAATTATAATACATAATACAAACGTCATTGTTTTCCTATTACGCATATCAAGATTTCTTATGTTTGGCAAGTCTTTTTTGGCAAACAATGGTGGAACATGATACACAACTTTATCAAGCAACAAATGTTTAGGCTCATTATAATAAAAGCTAAAGGATTGCCAATAGACTATACCTCTGTATATTGTAACTATGACCACGATTGTCTTTGTCCCACTTAAATCTTCATCTATAATCTACATTTCTAAGAAATCATTACTAAACAAGTATAAAATTAATTTATATATAAATTGAACAGAAAAGCGTTTTTGAAAGAAAGAATAAGAGAGAAAATAGTTCTGCAGCATTTTTAAATGAATTTCAATTAATCAGTCTTTTATAATGAAACTGCTGCTTAGTTTTCAATTTTGTTTTGATAAGACATATAGAGAATAACGACTTACAAGTATCCCGTTGTGGCACTAATTTGAAAGGTATTCAATTAATAAATTCCTGGAAACGCGAAATATTGTAGGATTTATTACTTACTGTTCAAATCGATACTTCGTTCCAGACGCGGACTTTCAGATATTACCTGAAAGAAATAAATAATTATTTTACTAATTTTTGTACAATTGTAGTCTACAATACAGGAGACAGACCTAACTACTACTTAATATACACTTACGATTTGTGTTTAATACATTATTCTTAAAATTATAAAGTATCGTATTTCTATTAACAGAAGATTGCTTTTCTAAAGACACATATTTGTTCCTTGTTTACGTTCCTCTAGTAATTGTTTACCTATATAATATAAAAACAATTATAAATAAATTAAAATTAAAATTTTTAATATCGTTTTAATAATGAAGAAATAAGTATTCGTCTTTAAGTATTTGTATTATTACTTTCATTTACAATTTTATGAAAATCTATATACCGCTTTAACTAGTGACCTGAAAATGACCACACTGTAATTTGTCAAAGAGTAAGCCCCTAATTAATATTCTACAGTACAAAGGCCCCTCTAGCCGAGTGCAACCTATTTTAATACCTTTGTGTTAATTTTTGTCTAAGACTAGCTGATACCCGGGGCGGTGTTTACGCAAAATATACAAAAATTACATTAAAATTTATGCCATCAATATAATTATTAGAAGTATTTCCGAACCAATTCGACTTAGGGTCCTTCAAGAAAAGAGCGTACCAATTCTTGAAAGGCCGGCAACGCACTCGCGAGCCCTCTGGCATTGAGAGTGTCCATGGGCGGCGGTATCACTTAACATCAGGTGAGCCTCCTGCCCGTTTGCCCCCTGTTCTATAAAAAATAATAATAATAATAATAATCTATATCATCAGCCCACCTTGGCACACATCTTACAGCAATGACCGTCATCATTGGAACGAAATGCATGTACTGGCGAAATTATTACATTACCACAATTCGTTTAAGTTTTATATAAATTATTAGAAAACTTACGTTTTAATATAAGTACTTGCATTTTTACTTTTGTCTTACGTTAACATCAACCGTTTCTTAGTAAAAGTTATTTTTTGAGATTGTCAGTAAACAAAAGAAAAATGAAACATCAACAAAGGCTTTAAGATATTTTTCCGCTTCGATTTTCCACTCATTTTGGGATTTTCCAGCGGACTTTCTGAATAACCAGTGCATTTGAAGTTTTACACGGAAAATTCGGTTCGAATTTAATTCTTGAGGTTTTTGCTTTTCTTTTGGCTTAATTGTTTTATAACGCGTTTCAACATTGACATGCTTTTAAACAATGAAATCAGTCTTGGTTAAATATTCATTTGTTTACAATAATTTAATAACGCAAAGTCAAAAATCATTTATTCATTTAGGTAACACAATGTACACTTATGAACGTCAAAAAATAAATCTACATTACATGCTTCTTATTTAACATTTACTGCCAGTTCTCAAATCAAGGGCGTAGAACTGAAGAGAAGAACTGGCAATAAACTCTCCGCCACTCTTTTTAATCGCCATGTTTTTTGTTTTACACAACGTTTGTAAGGAGCTCCAGCCATTATACCATGTTCCACATGACATCTTAAGTAATAAATAATAATAAAATAAATTAAAAACAAAGATTTGTCCTCTATCAGCAGTAGGCATGGTGAAATAGGAGTACGTACTTACATTCTACGAAGATGGCAATCCAATACAATATCCGAAAGCATTGTGCAGGGCTCGATGATTGGGACCATACGCTACGGGCCTAACATATTATGTAAACACTGAGACTAATATCATCAAATACTGTAAAGTTTACCAATTTGCTGACACGAGCTTGGTATGGGGATAGTTTAGAGGAAGCAGAAATCAAGTTACAGTTGTACTTTGACTCCTAGGCGAAGTGGTCTCATGATGCAGGATTCGTACTCAATGCTAGTACTACAAAGTTATTACATATGAAGTCAGGTCATAACACTTGCGCAACTAATTACTCCGAAACTTATACGTATACACAAGATGTTCCTGCTCTCCAACATAACTGGCAACGTAAACCGTAACTGTCATACAATCGGGTATATATAATACATATAATACATATAATACATATAATACATGTATATACACAATACATATAAACTAGAAACTAGAATCTATTGTATCTTACGGTTTATCCAGTTATGGAAGAACCTGTAAAACTAATCTTGACCAATGCTAAAGAAATAGTTCTAATTAACTTGTTGGAATTTTAATTTTCACTAGTTATTTTTATTCTTAAGTAATAATAGTATTTTAATGATGGTTGAAGTTTCGATGGACGGAGTTTGTAACCAAATTATCTTCCATCATAACAAAAAATGAGGTCGGGATTTCCATTTTCTCGAATTCAACGGATGTCGTTTGAGCAATAGGTCATTAATCTGAGGTATTGCACTGGAATATAATAAATTACCAGTGAGCAAATTAAAAAACACATTTTTAAATGAAAATTTTAAATAAAAGCTGCAGGTCGGGTCGCAATACTCCGGTCGTGTCGGTTATCTGTTCCCATCTGACAGATATGGAATTGTTCACTTGTGTCTACTTAACATTTTTTTTTTAAATTTAGGTTCTTCTTCATTGCTAAAGATAACGTGTTCTACTTGGTCTTGGTAGTTTAGTACGTCGTAAATACGTAGCATTTGGACGTTACTTGGCAAGATTTTGCTTAGGTACTTGTACTTGTAGCAAAAGACCTAAGCAAGACTTCTGCGATTTTAGCAGCTCCTGCCAAATTACGTGCAGCGAATAATAAATATTACGCATTGCAAAATTATTACTTGTACGAACAATACTTTTGCTAACAGATTTTATAACCAATTATAACTGCGAGACAGTAGAATCTCAATTATTCTTTGATAAATCCCTTCCATAATTTACAGGTTACAATTAGTATATCTAATTACAGATTTTCATAAATACAGTACAATATCATATATTAATGATGCCAGTTAAAAGATAATGCCATTCACGTATATACTATGTATCAAAAACGACACCTCATGGCAGCGCCACTTGACCAGTGCGTTAAATTGGAAGAATTGTCTTCCAGAATTGCAAGGGCACTCAGGACTTGATTAATACTAACTTAATATGGATTTTTGCCTCACACTAGATTTGTATGATCATTTTCTTTTATAGACAAGAAGGTTGCCTTTGGCAATGGACATATATATTATGATTTTATGTGTTAGCCGATTTCCTTATTATAACATTCATCGTACGAACAAGTGTTATATAAATATAATTAATGATTCTTGGGATTTCAACGCGTTTTGGGGTCGAGAAATGATATGAAACCAATAGCTCAAAGCTGCTTCATCAAAACATTTAATAGCAATTTAAGCCTTATAGTGTATAAAACCGCCTATTTTCAAAGCACTTTGGCAAAAATATAAATATTCACGGTAAAGCGTACAAAACTCTTCATACCATTCATCAAATTTCTTAGAAGCTGAAAATAATTTACTTTCAAAAGCGTTGAAGAGTTTTGTAAGAATAACGAGAGGTTTTTAGGTCTCCTTTTCATTTGAACTAATTTAAAGTTGCTTGAAGTTGGCACGGGACCTGTAAACAGATGCAACTGACGCGATCGCTGACGTTTTGAAGGCAAGTTTTTCAACAACTATTCATTCCCTAGGAATCTATCTTAGATACTCAGGGGTATACGTATACAGTTTAAATACACCAAGTAGTTGACAGCGGAATGTTCTTAAAAAGTATAATTTGCATTTATACATCGACTATGATGTAAAAATCAGTGCAGTGTTGGTCTTAGTGGAGTAGTGTGAGTCTCATCCCTAAAGTCGTAGGTTCGATCACCGGCTGTGCACCAATGGACTTTCTTTCTATGTGTGCATTTAGCATTCGCTCGAACGGTAAAGAAAAACATCGTAAGGAAACTGGCTGGCCTATTAGAACTAGGCCTTGTCCATTAGATTGACAAATGATCATGAAACAGATACAGATATCTGAGGCCCAGACCTCAAAAGGTTGTAGCCCCACTGACTTATTTATTTATTTTATGATGTAAATATAGTCGATAACATAAGTTAATATTACATAATTCGTCCCTTTAGGTGTGAAATCCTCCAACTATATGTGGAAAATTAATTGAAAACTCAACCTAATTAAGTTAGCATTATTCCCATTTAATTTCCTCACTGTAACTCATGATTGAGTTTTAGCACACTCGCAACGAACTAAACTCGGAACAATGAAAAGTAAATAACTGAAACACTAAAAATTTCAAAACTCCCAGTTTTCCGTGCGCGGATTGTTTTCAATTTTCCACTTTTTTGTTATTCTCTGTTGCAGTACACGTCCAATTAGAAGTGCTGTTCAGAATGCAATAACTCAATATCTTAATTAAAATGTTTTTATATACCACAGGTCAAGTTTTTACTGGACTTTTTACCATATTTACAGTAATATATATAGTCCCTTTGTGTAATTGGATTTACACGGAAAATGTTCTTTCTAAGATTTCATCTGAAAAGTACTCATCAAATATTATAGATTTATTCTTGTGGCTCGGATGGTATGTGGTTAATCATGCGATTTAAAACCTGAATTTGTGTGGTCGAATCTGGCCGGTGCGTAATTTTATGAGCGCAATTTACGCTTTTTAGGAAAAGCCGACAAGGCAACGAAGGCAGATAAGTCTGGGATCCAAAAATCGAATGCGCCAGTAGTGTGTAATGATGTTGATATCTTATACTAGAAAGATCACTGGATATATTTACTTTTAGGGTAAAGTATAGTATTTAGTATAGTATTGCTTTTAACATCAATACTATGTTGCTAAAAGCTAGTCATCCATGACCAATTTTAGTCACGCGCTTGGATACACATATAACGAGAGTTTCATTTCGGTAAAGATAAAATGCGTAATTTTCGGATCACAGTAGGCTTATCCTACTGGTTCTAATAAAATATATGATGCATATTCATAAAAAATTATTTGATAGGACTCCTCATGTTGTCCGCGATTGTTTCACAGGTCTTATTACTGTTATTACACGACAGTTAGCACAGTGCAGTAATGAGAATAAAGTCAGGTGTATAATAAAAACATGTGTGCAATTCACCCGTGGTAGAAGTGAATCCTTTAAAAATTTTGTTTTCCAGACAATGAGACGAAATTTTTAAGTTTATTATAAATTATAAATAAATTTTGATAAAAGTACATTCATTAAAAAGGTTATATCATCAAGGGTTTTTAATCATATGTAAATTAGACGTTTTTACTATCTAAATTTAGTATTGGACTTTTCTTTAAATTATTTTTTTATTTCGATTTTAAATTTATAAAAACTAAAATAATTTAAAGTTTATACACTGTATAATGTTTCCTATCTCATTTTATCCCACGTTAAATCTTATGAATTTGTGTCTGTCTCTTTTTACAATGGCTTTTTCGTTTCATCGACTGTCAAATCACAATGATGCTAAAGAAGTTTTCACTTCAAAAATCTTATATCTATGCTAATTTTACATTGACAAGACAAAGAAAGAAAACATTAAAATAAGACAGGACATTTACGATTGCATTAGACTGCCTGGCTTGATTTACATTGTGTATGTTGAGGCAGAATGAATTCACCTATATAAGTCACAGGAAAAAGGACCTGAAGATCTCCTTCGACAGGCGACAAATTGGCAATCGGTAGCAAAATCTCTTTGAAGCACCGCGAAAGAATCCACTTGTCTCTCAGAATACTTTACTAAACTCGTAGAATTCTATAAGAATATTTATAGGTGGGTTTAAGGGCTTTCATCACTAACTTAAATGCTAATAATATAAATTAATCTTAAACAATACCTCCAATTAAAATACATTGTTTACTAAAAAGCAAAGTTACTAAGAGTAGGTAAAGTACTTCGCACGTTCGGTTCTGAGATTATTTCAAGTATAGCTTTATTTTATTAGTAAGACTGACAGTGTTTAAGATTTAAATTTAAGTTCTATTGCCTCGAAAATAATTGGATTATGTAGGCATAAATCGCAAATTACTACTTTAATAGCGGACAAAATACACTTTAAAATAAACTTAACTACAACAATTCAACAATTTATACAAAATACTTTTTTAGTTTGGTACAGAGGTAAAAGGCAACTAAAACAGTATTTTATACGAAATAAAGTGTATCACATCCCCAACAGTGACTCGACTATCTCTGATCTGTGCTTGACTGATGGTTCCCGCGGAACTAAGCCACGCGTTTAATTCAGATTTGTGGATCGTGCTTTGCATTAAATATCCTGCATATATTAAAATAACTTTGCTGAAATAAGAGACACAGTTCTGCATTATTTCTTATGTTTAGCATATAGGATAAATGCAAGACATGAATGTGTCTTAAATATATACATATCTAATATATAAAATTATCGTGTCACAATGTTCGTTCCCATACTCCTCCGAAACGGCTCGACCTATTCTTATGAATTTTTTTATGAAAATTCAGTAATTCTGAGAATCAGCTAATATCTATCTAGTATTGTCTTTTTGGGGGGTAAAAGGGGGGGGGGGGGGGGGGGGGGGGGGGGGGGGGGGGGGGGGGGGGGGGGGGGGGGGGGGGGGGGGGGGGGGGGGGGGGGGGGGGGGGGGGGGGGGGGGGGGGGGGGGGGGGGGGGGGGGGGGGGGGGGGGGGGGGGGGGGGGGGGGGGGGGGGGGGGGGGGGGGGGGGGGGGGGGGGGGGGGGGGGGGGGGGGGGGGGGGGGGGGGGGGGGGGGGGGGGGGGGGGGGGGGGGGGGGGGGGGGGGGGGGGGGGGGGGGGGGGGGGGGGGGGGGGGGGGGGGGGGGGGGGGGGGGGGGGGGGGGGGGGGGGGGGGGGGGGGGGGGGGGGGGGGGGGGGGGGGGGGGGGGGGGGGGGGGGGGGGGGGGGGGGGGGGGGGGGGGGGGGGGGGGGGGGGGGGGGGGGGGGGGGGGGGGGGGGGGGGGGGGGGGGGGGGGGGGGGGGGGGGGGGGGGGGGGGGGGGGGGGGGGGGGGGGGGGGGGGGGGGGGGGGGGGGGGGGGGGGGGGGGGGGGGGGGGGGGGGGGGGGGGGGGGGGGGGGGGGGGGGGGGGGGGGGGGGGGGGGGGGGGGGGGGGGGGGGGGGGGGGGGGGGGGGGGGGGGGGGGGGGGGGGGGGGGGGGGGGGGGGGGGGGGGGGGGGGGGGGGGGGGGGGGGGGGGGGGGGGGGGGGGGGGGGGGGGGGGGGGGGGGGGGGGGGGGGGGGGGGGGGGGGGGGGGGGGGGGGGGGGGGGGGGGGGGGGGGGGGGGGGGGGGGGGGGGGGGGGGGGGGGGGGGGGGGGGGGGGGGGGGGGGGGGGGGGGGGGGGGGGGGGAGGGGGGGGGGGGGGGGGGGGGGGGGGGGGGGGGGGGGGGGGGGGGGGGGGGGGGGGGGGGGGGGGGGGGGGGGGGGGGGGGGGGGGGGGGGGGGGGGGGGGGGGGGGGGGGGGGGGGGGGGGGGGGGGGGGGGGGGGGGGGAGGGGGGGGGGGGGGGGAGAAAAAAGGGGGAAAAAAAAAGAAGGGGAGGGGGGGGAAAAAAAAAAAAAAAAAAGGGGGGGGGGGGGGGGGGGGGGGAAAAAAAAAAAAAAAGGGGGGGGGGGGGGGGGGGGGGGGGGGGGGGGGGGGGGGGGGGGGGGGGGGGGGGGGGGGGGGGGGGGGGGGGGGGGGGGGGGGGGGGGGGGGGGGGGGGGGGGGGGGGGGGGGGGGGGGGGGGGGGGGGGGGGGGGGGGGGGGGGGGGGGGGGGGGGGGGGGGGGGGGGGGGGGGGGGGGGGGGGGGGGGGGGGGGGGGGGGGGGGGGGGGGGGGGGGGGGGGGGGGGGGGGGGGGGGGGGGGGGGGGGGGGGGGGGGGGGGGGGGGGGGGGGGGGGGGGGGGGGGGGGGGGGGGGGGGGGGGGGGGGGGGGGGGGGGGGGGGGGGGGGGGGGGGGGGGGGGGGGGGGGGGGGGGGGGGGGGGGGGGGGGGGGGGGGGGGGGGGGGGGGGGGGGGGGGGGGGGGGGTGGGGGGGGGGGGGGGGGGGGGGGGGGGGGGGGGGGGGGGGGGGGGGGGGGGGGGGGGGGGGGGGGGGGGGGGGGGGGGGGGGGGGGGGGGGGGGGGGGGGGGGGGGGGGGGGGGGGGGGGGGGGGGGGGGGGGGGGGGGGGGGGGGGGGGGGGGGGGGGGGGGGGGGGGGGGGGGGGGGGGGGGGGGGGGGGGGGGGGGGGGGGGGTGGGGGGGGGGGGGGGGGGGGGGGGGGGGGGGGGGGGGGGGGGGGGGGGGGGGGGGGGGGGGGGGGGGGGGGGGGGGGGGGGGGGGGGGGGGGGGGGGGGGGGGGGGGGGGGGGGGGGGGGGGGGGGGGGGGGGGGGGGGGGGGGGGGGGGGGGGGGGGGGGGGGGGGAAAAAAAAGGGGGGGGGGGGGGGGGGGGGGGGGGGGGGGGGGGGGGGGGGGGGGGGGGGGGGGGGGGGGGGGGGCGGGGGGGGGGGGGGGGGGGGGGGGGGGGGGGGGGGGGGGGGGGGGGGGGGGGGGGGGGGGGGGGGGGGGGGGGGGGGGCGGGGGGGGGGGGGGGGGGGGGGGGGGGGGGGGGGGGGGGGGGGGGGGGGGGGGGGGGGGGGGGGAAAAGGGGGTGGGGGTTGGGGGGGGGGGGGGGGGGGGGGGGGGGGGGTTGGGGGGGGGGCCCGCGGGGGGGGCCCCCTTTGGGGGGGGGGGGGGGGGGGGGGGGGGGGGGGGGGGGGGCGGGGGGGGGGGGGGGGGTTTTTTTTTTTTTCCCTTTTCACCTTGTCGACTAGACTATTGTCTTTGATTGACATAACCTTTACACATTTAAAGAAAAAACTTTTATCTATCATAAAATATAATATCTATCTTTCAAACCCCTAAATGTTAAGGGTGTTACTATCCCTAAATTTTTATTTTTTAGATATTTTTTTTTTGGTTTTTATTTTTACATATCACCCTTCCACGATCAATCCCCTATTTTTTATTATAATAAATATTTATTTTTATTGGACTAACAAAATGTTTCTTAGAAATAATATACATGGCAAAACAACGTTTGCCTGGTCAGCTAGTATTATATAATAAATATCGAAATAGATGATATTCATATAACCTGCAGTAATAAAATAAATAAATCAGTGGCACTACAACTATTAAGGTGTGGGCCTTATAATTCTGTATCTGTTTCATTTGTCAATCATTTGGCAAGTAGGTGATCAGCCTCCTCTGCTTGACACACGCCGTCGTCTTTTTGGGTCGAAGGCAAGCCGGATTCCTCACGATGTTTTCCTTCACCGTTCGAGTAAATGTTAATTGCACCCAGTCGGAGATCGAAACTACGATCTCGGGGATGAGAGTTGCACGTGAAGCCGCTAGGCCAACACTGCTGAGTAATCTGCTCAGTCACATAATCTGCAGTAAACCTTACCATTTACTCGCTGAACCAATAAAACAAGCAATACACAGGTATGATTCTAGTAAGTAGTAACCCACAGATAGACCACAAGCCCATGAACAAAAAATACCTGTGAAATGACCCAACGTGAATAACGCTTAGAAGGCTGTTACTATATCTGAAAATAACTCTGAGCACTATGCCGTCATTTCTGAGCGGTACATGTGAGTACGTGAGTCTGGAATTTCTCAGGTACGAATGAGCAATTTCGACTAATTATTAATGTACGGCTTTGTTATAAGTGTATAGATGATTAAAAATAAATGTCGAAAAACCTAGTGCCGTACTAAAGTGATGGTACCGGAAGTCGGTGCAAATTTTTAATTCGACGATAGTTGCAGAAGCAATATAGGTCATTTATTACTATACGGCATTTGTGTAATTCCTTTTGGACACATATACAGATACTTTACCCGTAAACGCCGTACATAAATCCAGCAGAGCGGTCGAAAGCCAAGGGTCGCAATCCTACCCCTACACCCATATACCCTAAGGTCATTGTAAAATGTACGGCAACATGTTTAAAATATTATTTAACACGGACAATAATGTTTTATAATTATGCCGTCCAAAAATTATAGTTAATATTTGTGTAAATAAATATTTATCGAAATTTCAGGATTTACCGAGTTCTTACTGCTGTAAGATCAGAGAATAATGTACGGCAAATTGTTTTTTTACATAATGTTACTAAATATTACCGTTGTACCTTATAGCCGTTCATTATAAATGGTAACAAATAAAAATATTATGATAAAAAATATATGACATTTCCGAAATTTAGATGATTTTTCAAATATTCCTAGAGTAATATGAGGAGTAATATTTTCAAAGATTATTGTTATTTTATATGTAACAAATATAAATAAACAAAAAAACCAGATGCCGTACATTTTACTCCAGATTATTCTTTACAGCTGATAAAAACTTCGACGACGTTTGATGTGTCCCTTAATGTCATTAATAACTGTACGTATCTGAGTATACTACCATAAGGCTGTAAAGTATATTTACAGCGTTATCGTACCAGCAGAGAGAGGTAAAGGAAAAATATTTTTAACAAAAATAAAAATATAATACAGGGCGTCCCAAAGTTATGGGACATGAAGGGAAAGTACCTTTTATATCGTAGATAGGGTATTTTACTAAAAGAAGACTTTGTTATTTTTAAAAGTTAGTAACCCTGCATTCAAAGATTTTGTAAAAATTACTTGCCTCGTCTGGAAATCGAACCGACTTAAATGTTAAAAAAAACACCCCTACTTTTATGATGCCAATCGAAAGAATGGCCAAAACCTTCTTAAAGATGGACTTCCGGTACCATCACTTTAGTACGGCACTAGGGTTTTCGACATTTATTTTTAATCATCTATACACTTATAACAAAGCCGTACATTAATAATTAGTCGAAATTGCTCATTCGTACCTGAGAAATTCCATTGACTCACGTACTCACATGTACCGCTCAGAAATGACGGCATAGTGCTCAGAGTTATTTTCAGATATAGTAACATCCTTCTAAGCGTAATTCACGTTGGGTCATTTCACAGGTATTTTTTGTTCATGGGCTTGTGGTCTAAGATTACTCATATATTTTGACAATCCGATCCAACATATTTAGCAAATCAATGTTAGATCACTGAGCTAAGCGGTTAACGTTACGTTCACATCGCTTGTTATCAACGAAATATGACACAACGCTATATTCAAGTCATAGTCAAATTACCTATTTCTCAGATACAAAGCCATTAGCTAGCTAATTGTGCCGGCGTCGCTTGATTTATGAGCTGACAGAAGTGAAACGGCTATTCATCAACAGTAAATTTTCAAATAAACGATTTTCTCCATTCACTCTGCGCCCCTAAGTGAATTGTGTGAAGACAAAAATGTAAATATTGTATTGTTCGATTATGTACATTATTATCTTCGGTGCTTCTTTTAATATTTTCTTTACTACAAAGCTGTTTATAAGATATTATTTTGATTGCTAATGAAATTAAACTCCTTTGAAAATACGTCGTAAGTAATATAAATATTGTATATAAGGAGCACAGTCATAGGTAATATGAGGAAGGTATGCCACAGGGAACAGACCTTCAATTGCTACCATTGGACTTATCTGGTTAACCTTTCGTCTTGTTACTAGGAATGGAACTCCCTTTCTGCATCTGTTTGTCCAGGGTATCAAAACGCTGTTCAATAGAAGATCAAATGGGTATAGGCAGGTGTGAGTTTAGTAACCTAAGCCTGAACCTAACCTTCCACGAAGCATGGTGCTGGAAACGCTTGTGTTTCTAAATATATAAAAAAAGATTCTGACTTACTGCCAAATTCGATTCATAAAAGAGGCAATCAGGAATGTAGCAAAAAGCATTTCCTCTAAGGTAATAAATTAAATATATATTTCATCTAAATTTCACTAATTAGCGAGATATTTTTGTTCAAAATGATTGTAAAGAAGGCCTTAAATAAGTAACTTTTTACCTTAACTTAAAGTCAAACTGAACTTCAAACTAATTCGCACCCTAAATCATTAACTTCGTGAAAAGAAAAATCCTCCGCCATAAAGGCTCCAAGTTGTGAGATAAAGTAAATATCCGAGATCCGTCGCAAAAAGACTCGTTAGAATTAATTCAATTGTCAAGATGACATATGACGTACTTCAACTCTGGATTTACGCCAACATTATTATATATAGTTTTAACTGACTTTAAAAATAGGAAGTTATCTGTTGGAATTAGATAATATCTAATCTCTTTTTGGGTTCAAATTTAAATCAGGTGCATAATAAATAGATATAGGAAACAGTCCAAGTTTCAGATAGTTATGGATATCCTCGCATCGGATGGTTTATAATAGCGGTACTAGGTGAATAATATTGACCAATATTAAAACTTTTATTTTTCTAAATAAATTAATACTTACCTATAAGTTGTAAGCTGTCTCAGCCTAGTAGTTAAGCTATACATTCAATCCTGACACCGTGTGTTTAAACACTTGTTATGTTCTATTCGCAATAAAATTCGCAGCCCAGCAATGGGTATATAATATAGTATGTTTAGTTTCCATAAGGAGGTTGTTGCGCGATGGATTAGTTTCCGTCTATTGTTTTGGTAGGGCGAGATGTCGATTAAAATGCAATAAATAATCCATATGAATCTTCAACCATAACTATAAGATTTAGTAAAGTGTTATTTACTAAATTAATTATTAATAATAAACTTCTAGATCGTTTTATAAACAGTTTGATAACAGTAGTGCTGTAACATACACGCACAAAGATTAATAAAATGGTTTTAAAGCATTTGATATTTTCATGATAAAAAATGAGTAATTAAATCATTTCACGTTCCTAGTCGCCTCCTACGACCCACGACTAATTAGTAAAAGTCGCGAATCAGATTTTCTTGTACTGTAACCACAGTTAACATAACAGTGGTGAAAGCCGATTATTAATTTTTTAAAACATCTAATCAAAGTAGGTAGATAAACAAAACCACTGTTCTCATCTCATTAAATACTTAGGTAATATTGTATATATTTAGTTTAGATACACATTTTAAGTACCTCTCCGTTATTTTATTGAAGTGTTTGGCTAAGGCATCAGTAGATACATTTACGATTAAGATTATTACTTGTTAAACCAGTTATTTACAAAATAATAAAGGTGCTTAGGAAAATCTGCTCCAGGAACCAAGCTATAATAGTGTCTATCTTTGATCTTTTTACGTAGTTTTAGTAGAAGATTTTTAAAGGAATCCTTTAAAAATACTTTTTACCACTGAATGTAGTATGTTCTGCGATGATAAGATGGTTACAAGCTCGAGAAAATGTCACTGAATGATCTCTGAGATTTATTAAGGCCATTTGTCTCTCAGTTACTAAATTAAAGCTGAAAAAAGAAAATCCTACTTCTTCGCCGTCCGCGTCACACCTTTCGACTTTGAGCTCTTCGCGTAAAAAATGATGCTCTACTTAAGTGAATTTGTTAAGTTGAGACACGTTCTGAAAGTTTTATATCAAATGGACGTGGAGCTACATTTATAAAATAAAGTAGTAGTAGTAGTTGTAGTAGTGGTTTAGAAAAAAAAAACTATGAAACAAAACAACATCGTCAAACTTAGCGCCCCTTGACTCAATAATACTCAGCGAAACTATGCCCACACGGAATAGCAACCCCATGAAACCGTGCGTGCGCTGGTGTAACTAAAAAATTAAAAGAAAGCGAAAAAAATATTAATTTATCAAGGGTGTCTTAAAACTTTCACGTTCATAATACTAGCTAGAATTGAGGACACAAAGCTGACTCAAATATCCTTCAACTATCCCTTTTGATCCCACAACGAGAACTCAGAGAAACTTTGAAAATCTACCTCTTTATAGCCGGTAATTATGAATACGAAACTTTGTTATTATACTGACACTTTTAAATCCTTCTAGAGGTCACGAAAGAATCTAGTTATTTAAAAGCGTTTGGAATTTATAGAATTTAGTTATGCATTTTATATAGTCCAACATTAAAAGGAGGACAGTGCACACCCACGGCGCCAGTTGGTTAAGTAAAGTTGTTTTAAATTTGTTGACTCACCAAATGGCGTATCATATATATACCTACTTGCAAGTTATTAACAACAGAGGTGCATTCCGTAGGTTACGTAGAAATTTTATTAGACAGCGCAGATTAAGTATTATGGTCAGAGGCAAGAATTTTGAGCATTTATTGTAAAATGTTTTGTTTTTTTTAAACAATTATTTCAAAATCGTTGTTTTGTTTTCTCGTCCAAGAAAGAAATTAGAGCCACTCATGGCCATGTGTGGCCGTTTCAGAATCCCTATTCACTCACTTCTGGTCACTTTTCGGTAGAGTATTTTTTTTCACAGTGGGGTCCAAAGTAAACAAAAAGTTTTGATTTGAGAAAATTTTATATCGTATAACTTAATATTATCGTCAATACATCCATTAAACAACCATAAATAGTATGTCTAACGCAATGTCTCATCAGTACCAATCTAGTGGATATTATGAAAAACATACATGTGTAGATTTTTATAGGGTTCTATAATTTTTTTATAAGATTTGGTTATGCACAATTATTATAAGATGCAAGAACCTTACCCAAATTTATTTTTTAGATGTTTCCCTTACTAGGCTTACTAGATACTAATAAGGCCGCCCGTTGCATCTCTTATAATTTTTATGTATTATGTTATTTGTTTTTCTTTATAAATGTAACGAATTGTGAAAATAGAAAATAATAGACTTTTCTATGACTTTTAATAATAAAAGGATGAATAGGACTCATATATAACACACAATTGATATTTGAAAATAAAGTTAACAAAGGCATTATCAATAAGTAAGTTTTGAGGCATAAGGGCACATCACACAAACTCTGTCAAAATGAGGCATGAGGGTGCGTAATAGGCTTTTCTCACAATACACAAGGGACAAGTACCTAAGTACCAAACTACGATAAGCCAAAAGCCGACAAATGGCTGCGTGGTACAAGTCACACAATTTGTATCAACGATCACAATGTATTGTATTTAATGAATATCGGGTTATGTAGTTTTTATTGCATTAAAATTGCGTTCACTAATCAATCACGCCATACAACATTTTAAGTATATTGTAAAAAACTTCTTTAACAGTAAAATGAGAAAAGCTATTACAACAGCACGAAGTTTGGAGCGCTTTGCAACAGTCGTGGTGAGTGAGGAACTGGTACAATACACATATTAATAGGTCATTCACAAATTCGTTTATTCATATAGAATTTGATCGATCAAATATTTGTTTATAGAGTCTGTAAGAAGGTGCATTGCGTCTATACTGGAAGAATAGCCAAGAAACTCATTACAATAGATGCAAAAATGAAATAGAAAAAATCTTCAGCGTGTAACTTGATTATCATCCGCGTAATAAGCAATCCTGTGAACTGGCCGCAGATAACGAGTTCGCTAACAACGCTATACGAGCACTTCATACACTTGCAGGAATCTATTCAGTTTTGTTAGATGTTTATACTTACATGATATTCTTGTTTAGGATTATACTAAAATCACCCTACATTTGCGCGCCATCGTGTGTGGCAGAATATGCGAACGATTTACGATTGTATCACCTTAACATTTTGTACCATATTCTTGCAATAAATAAATTTTTTTTATTACATTTCGTTTCGATAAAGCTCTCAATATGTAGAACAAAGATTACTGATTTAAACTAGAAAACTTTTAGGTACTTAGATTTGTCATTAAATAAAGCAATTCAAATTTTAATGTGAATAAAAGAATGTATTTATATGTCTATACAGTTTTCTAACAACACTTTATTCCACCAAATAAATAAAATATTTGAGATTAATTTTATACGAAATAAACGAACGGTGCCTTTATACTCTAATATCAACTTGACCCCTAACAAACCTTTCCTCCAAACCTATATTGTTTATATAATATACTTTACGGGAAAAGGGTGTTTTGACTCGAAAATAAATCGTCTGTGGTTGCATGAAAAATGACAAGCGCGGAAATTCGTTTGTTTTTACACCGCAACGCAATTTCTTACGACTTTAGAGAATATTAATTCTGTTTTCATTCCGAATAAAGATTGTATACTCAAATCGATTCATCAGTGACTTTTACATGTTGTTTGCAAGTTTGAAGTATCTTTGATATAGAAAATAAGATAGATTTGTGCTTAACTGTCAATTAATGCAATTCACAAATGAAATATTTATTTTATTTTATTATTATATATTACATTATTCATATTTTTTTATGTGGAATTAGAATTTGATTTATCAAGAAAAGTATCGTCTAAAACTAATTCATTGACCTGATTATCCGAGGATTTATCAGTGAAATAATATTAGGTCCTTACATATGAAATTTGCGTTTTTCGTACTGGCCACTTTAATCACGATGTTCTCCTCTTTGGTAAGGAATTTCAAATTCAAATTTGTACAGCTATTTACTCATGTATTTGTGCTTCGATGACCGTCATTCATTTGTTTTTTCTTCTGTTTTTTTCTGTTTGCGTCACTCATTTTACAAAATGGAAAACTTAAAGTATCGCATTATTTACGAGTACGAGTTCCGCCGTGGCACTAGTGCTGCGGAAACGATCGAAGGGTGAATGATGTGTATGGCGGTCATGTTGCAAAAGAAAACACAGTTTGTTTTTGGTTCCAACGTTTTCGTTCTGGAAATTTCGACCTGCAAAACAAGCCCCGTGGACGGCCTGAGACCCAAGTTGATAATGAAGTATTGAAGGCTATTGTGGAAGCGGATCCATTGCAAACCACGTCCGAGTAAGCTGCAGGCTGTGGTGTTAGTGATAAAACTGTTTTAATTCACTTGAAGCAAATTTGGAAGATTAAAAAGCTTGAAAGATGGGTACCTCACGAATTGACTGAAGCAAACCGGCAAACGCGCGTCGACTGCTGCGTTACATTACTGAACCGGCACAATAATGAAGATATTTTAAACCAAATCATTACCTGTGATGAAAAATGGATTCTTTACGATAATCGGAAGCGCTCAGCGCAATGGTTGGATCCTGGCCAGCCAGCCAAATCCTGCCCCAAGCGAAAATTAACCCCAAAAGTTACTTGGTTTTGGTGGACTAGTGCCGGTATTGTTCATAGCAGTTTTCTAAATCTGGCCAGACTATTACGGCTGATGTCTATGTCAGCAATTGCAAACCATGATGGAAAAGCTAGCGGCTAAACAACCTAGGCTGGTCATTCGCTCCACGCCACTGCTACTTCACGACAACGAGACCACACACTGCACAACAGACGGCTACCAAATTAGAAGAGCTTCAATTGGAATGTCTAAGACATCCTCCGTACTCCCCGGATTACCATTTTTTTCGAAATTTGGACAACTTCTTGCAAGGGAAAAAAATTTAACTCTGATGGGGCAGTCCAAATCGCCTTCACAGATTTTATTGATTCCCGTCCGACTGTTTTTTTTAGTAAAGGGATCAATGATACCTATGAGAGGCAAAAGTGCATAGAAAATAAGTTCATACTTTGATTAATTAAATATATTATATTTAAAAATATTCGACTTTTTGTTCCTCCCATAAAACGCCAATTTCATATGTAAGGACCTAATATTACGTTAAAAAGTTAATAAAAATAGCATAGCTTTTTTTGTCTAACATTTTCACTACGCTTCAAATCCCAGTAAGTTTCAGGTAAGTTTACGGCATTCATTTTTTACGAGATAAGCATCGAATTAAACTGTTTAAGTGATTAATTAATTGATCCGATTATCCCAGGATTTATCAGTGAAACAATATTGCGTTAGAAAGTTAATAAAAGTACCATAGCTTTTCTTCGCGTAATGCGTATTATATACTAAAAATTATGTACATTAGTTTTTAGAAAACCCATTGCAGTTCATTTATGCTTGCAACGACTTGTATATAAGTTGTTAAAGAATTGAAAATAATTTAGGTTCTTTCTTAATTGAATTGACGGAAAACCTAAACTTGGAAAAGGATGTTTAGCAATTAAATAGTTCATTAGTGTCTACATTTTCAGGGCGCTTGAATTTCAGTAAGTTTCAGGTAAGTTTACGGCATTCATTTTTTACGAGATAAGCATCGAATTAAACTGTTTAAGTGATTAATTAATTGATCCGATTATCCCAGGATTTATCAGTGAAACAATATTGCGTTAGAAAGTTAATAAAAGTAGCATAGCTTTTCTTCGCGTAATGCGTATTATATACTAAAAATTATGTACATAAATTAGTTATTATTAGAAAACCCATATGCAGTTCATTTATGCTTGCAACGACTTGTATATAGGATAGTTATGTTAAAGAATTGAAAATAATTTCAGGCTTCTTTCTTAATTGAATTGCACGGAAAACCTAAACTTGGAAAAGGATGTTTAGCAATTAAATAGTTCATTACGTGTCTACATTTTCAGGGCGCTTCGAATTTCAGTAAGTTTCAGGTAAGTTTACGGCATTCGTTAGCCAGTTAATTTATTCTCGTTTAAAAACAAATTTGTACTGCTTCTAGTATTCATTTAGCAATTTTTAGTTTCGAATGGAAATGTAGGAAATAGACTTTCTATTTATTCTTATGAAGGTTTTGAGTTGAATCTGTGAATTCCGAACTGTATTTGTTGTTGTATCTGACTCCCAACAAACTATTATCTGCTATAAAAAGTATTATTTAAACTAAAACAATACAAAATAACAAATTCTTTACACTAAAATAAATGTGACAAATCATTTGGTATTTAGTAGTAGTAGAACATTTAAAAATTTATTTTTATTTATTTATTTTTTCATTTCCTGTTTGAGGCTAGACGTAAAGCTTTTAGGCTTGCCACAATACAAACATTCAGCTAATCCATAGTGGATGAAGGAATTCATAAGTCGATGATTTTTTTATTTTAAATAATATGTTAATTTGAATTATGACTGCGATATGTCTTACTTACATTTAGGTAAACATCTGAGACTTACTTTAGTAAATATATTCTTAGAAATTAGGAGCGGTAAGAATTCTATTAATTAATTAACTAATTTCTAAGAATATGACAATCGTATCATGGGGTATATTATCATTTATGAGGTCATATTATCTCTAATAATTAAAACCTAGACGTTATCAACAATAATAAAATTACATCAGCCGAGCCAACAATTTAATACACGAACAATGGACCCAAAACAATAGCGCAAAACAATATACAATCGTATACATTTGATCATGAATTCAGGCAGGTTACTGGGGTACGCCAGACCTAAGACAAAGTGTTACATAAATGAGAGCCGACTTTGGGAAATTGTTCGCCTCTGTTAGGCATGGGGTGAGTCGATATAAGTCACATAACATACAAAAAAGATATAAATTACTCGGGCAATACTTTTATAATACTATACTATATGCGATAATATAATAATTTGCACCCCCTAAAAGGTAAAATTTGAATTTTCAAAAATTTATGTATATGTCTTATTTATGATGTTGTCAACATGACTATTTAACTTATCTGCTTCATTGCAGCATACTTAATTAACAAATATTTATTCCACAGGGACAGAAGTATGGTAACATACATTAAAGTTTAGTTGAACCTCTGGGTGTTATTGCTCCATCATCACCAAATGCCAATGATGAGGCAAAACTTAATGAGTACTTTAGTTTGCGTAAAAAGACTGTTTCTATAAATAAAGAGTTATGATGTCAAAAAAATGTTGTCTATAATATAAATACCACATAAATTTAATTCTATAGATCGGTTATCAACAGACCGGCCCTAGCGAGTTATATAAAGCCAGAAATTCGGAGTGTACTGTATCAATCATTCACAGTGTATTCCTATTACCTTTGCTAACAGGTATTTACCAAAGCCTGTTTGAGGCTAGACGTAAGGCTTTTAGGCTTGCCACAATACAAACATTCAGCTTAACCACAGTGTATGAAGGAATTCATAAGTCGATGATTTTTTTAATTAAAAATAAAATAAATAAATCAGTGTCGGTAAAGATTTTTAGATTTTAGATCTGGGCCTTATACTTCTGTATCTGTTTCATAATCATTTGTCAATCTAATAGGCAAGTAGGTGATAAGCCTCCTGTGCCTGACACACGCCCTGAACTTTTTGTTCTAAGGCAAGCCGGTTTCCTCACGATTGTTTCCTTCACCGTTCGAGGGAATGTAAATACGCACATAGAAAGAAAGTCCATTTATCTTAAAAGTCGAATTTTATTTAGAAGTTACATATTACATTATTAAAAGAAAACTAAACATGCATTTTCTTCGCGGCGTTCTATTTAAGCATCTGTATCAACCGCAGCCTTACTTTTTCTCTTTAGCTTACGGTCCGATTATTTTATCAACTGCACTTTTCTCGTAATTTACTTTAGCATCTCAAAGCGTGGAACATCTATCACTAACAGTATTACACAACTTAGGCGCGGGACTGCACGGTTCATGGGGCCCTAAACGGGGACGTATTGATATAAGTGCCTTCTGATGATATCTTAGTTCTGCTATGTTAGTAAAGTCTCTTAACCCTTCTGGTTTTCTAAACGATGAGCTGCCTCTGCTGCCTGTGAAGATAATTGTTGATGGGGTTTTTTCTTGAGATCTAAAGGGCAGATCAAACGCACGATTGTAGTTGAAGATATTAACGTCGGAATAGTACCTGGACTTGCCATAACGAGGTATGTTACTTTTATGAAATGGGATGGGAAACGCCTAACAGGCCCTAACGATAAATGGGGCCTATTGCCTATTGGCCTATTTTTTCCTGAGTTCTATTAATGCCGCCCTGTGTAGCCACATCTAGTGTAGTAATTTTATTACGTGGCCACAGGAGGCTTGGCTTTCAATGTTTCGCTCGATATTAGATTAAGTCGGAAAGCCTGACTTTATTCGATTCTGATGGAGGTCTCTTCCCAATTATTCGAAAGATTTACGATCTAATAGTTAGTTTAAGAATGATATAAGGTGATTATATTTATATTATTTTGAAATATAATTTAAGCAATTTTGTTAATATCATAAATAGAAAATGTTACTTACCACTATGGCAGTTCCGGTTTCTCTAAGTATTCACGCCGTGCGTACTTTAAGGGAAAAATTTGGCGCCTCAAACTTTTGCTTACATAATCCTTTTTTTATTCTGGTTAACCGTCTTTATCTGACGCTGATACACACTTCATACTTTTAAGCAATATAGAAAATGTAAGATAAAATCTCTATAGGTACATCAAATACATAAACAGAATAGTAAATGTGTCAATCAAACATTCGTCAAAAGCAATATCGGAAGTCAAAGCGGGAAGTGAATTGAAAAAAAATTCAATTATTCCGAGCATAATACAGTCATTCGATGCTTCATATCAATTTGTGGGAAAATCCGATGAAATTTTAATATTGGGAGAGCCCATTTAATTTTAAAATTACGGAAATGATATTTCCATCTGAATATATTATATTTCACGTTGCATAAGTACATAGTCAAACAATAAAAAGATAGGGATAATTTTATGAATTGTAATCAAAACAATACGAATAATATGTACTTGTACTACTAAAAGTATTCTAACTAAACTCATTCAAAGAAATCCTGTCGTATAAGCGAAACGCCTGTGACGTATTCATTAGTACTAATCTCTCATTTATAATCCAATTCCTTATATACAAGTAATCTACACTATTGTTTAAGTTACTTACTATTGCATCTGTCGCACATACTCGTATGTCAGAATGAAAGAAATATAACTTTGAACTTGGTATCGTACTAGAAAACCTCAGTTTACAGTTAGCACAACTCTGCGGTTTCTTTTTAGTCCTATATGGTATCTGAATCCCCTAGACTGAATAGTCTTATACTCGTAGTAGTTATAATTTAGAGCTTAAATTAAAAGCACTAAATTATAACCTAATTACGCTTCTTTGCAAACTTTGAGGATCATGAACAAAACTTCGAAATTCAAAAACTATTCTACTTTCAAAACCAGATGACAAATCTAAAAGTTCTAAAAGCGACAAGCCAGATCTTTTCCACACTCAGATGAACTTACAGCCTTGGAAGCCTTCCAAACACCTATCTGCTATCGTTATAGCTCTTTATTTTAACCGAGCTTATCTGATGTACAAAGTTTGACTTGACAAACCTACGAAAATGTACATTTAATTGCTCATATCTTTATAACTTCCTTACTATATCTAGGTCTTGGGGAAAGGTAATTTATGTTAGTTACAGGTTTTAACCACTGCATAATTCAAAGATGGATTTACCCCACGTCACTTTGCAGCTCCGTCCGTGCGTTTTGATCTATTTATTATGTTTCCTGTGCTCATGAAGAGGCTTCTTTTATTTCGTATTGAGATTACTTTGTTAATACATTTTAATAAATAATATTCAAAAATTCAAGACATATTTTACATATCGCTATTTTAATATTTTTAAAAGCGTTTATGAAACAAAACAAATTCATTTTTTATTCACGATTATATGAACCTACGTCATATAAAATTCTATCAACTAAAAGCCTATGCGATATATTTCTATAAAACTATTGGTTACAGGTATGGAAGTGTATAAATATTATATTATCTCAAGAAGCTATTAACGGTATATGAAACTCTAAAGTCAAATTATTTATGTACGAATTTACTTAATAATTCACCTGAACATTATACTAATTAACTAAGCAGAAAGTTAATAATCAAGTCGTGTATTCGACTCTACGGACAAAATGACTGCACAGCGGAGTAAATAAAACTTTCTAACAGTATGTTACCTCATGCCTGCGGGCTAAGTCTTCGGCGTAAACAACGCACCCCTTCAAACTTTGAACTTACGTGTTTGCGAATCGAATTTTGTTCAAATTTGTGTTGTGAATTAGAGAGTTCTAGAACTTTACATGCTTCACAAATTAAAAATTATATTTTCAGATTATTACCACACCACCGCGTGAGGCAAAACTTTACTTGACTTGATAGCATGGGTCAAGTGAAAATCTTTAAAAAGATAAATTTGCGAAAAGTTGCACGTGTTAAGTGTAAGAAAACACAAGAATAAAATGTGGCCGCCTTAGAAACTTTAAGCAGTCTTATTGACACGGTCCCTTTGCGGTTTAAATTCTTTACGTATAAGCCAAAGCTCCTGGGCTGGATTGTAGGCAAAACTATACATTCATGTTCGCTTGAGAAGGCATTGTCACCCAAAATGTCTATCGTCGCATTCGCTATGTAGCAAACGCCCTTGCCAAAACATATGCCATAATACATATAAAAATATTAAAACATGAAACCTGTTTGTCAGAAAAAAGATGCGAAAAATTGTGTATTTAAACGTATTATTAGGATTCAAAAGTAAACATAAGTTCAAACAATTTCCGATCATGAGTTTGTTTTTATTGCATTGTTTGTCCGTAACAGCTGTGCCAATATTGAAGTGTCGACTGATACTTGTTAACATAATTTTAGTGCAATGTTTTTCTTTCCGGAATTTACATAATATATAATATCTTTAATCGGCTTTACACTTTGTGTTCGAGCTTTTTTCATAATGTACTTAGGCGTGGAAACTGTTTCACTGACGTTAATAAATCTTAGGTTAGTTTTTTTAATACTTCTTTAAATTTATTACTTTATAATTTTCTTATGTCTTATTATAATATTATAATACAAATAGTAGATGTATTATGAGTAAGCCATGTTACTCGATTTGTGCATCTAAAGAACTGGCCCATGTAGACTACCAGCATCTATATGATAAAAAATGATAAAGAAATTTACGTAATAGGTAAAAAATTAATAAACTTATTAAAAATAAAGATTTTAATAATAATAAGATTTAAATATTGTAAGTCAATTTTATAATGGGTGATGGTTGTACCATTTCTGACAAAAATTCATCTATGAGAGTCTAGGCGTCAGATTCAAACTCAAACTTATTGTGTTGTGTTTGTTCTATAATTTTTCTGTGATTGATACTAATCTTTTATAGACTAAGATCTACCTTATTTAAAATAATGAATTGGTTTATGTAAATGAAAGGCCAATTTATTACATTATTTAGATATGATCACGATTGATGAAAAGTATTCGAACATCATATATGTAATATTTTTCACATTCACAATATAACACAATACAATGTTTTGTTTATGTACTTCAATAATTTTGTAACACTGCATTGCAGAAGTGCGGCAGTCACATGTAACTTGAGTTATAATATGCTCCCTGCATATAGCCAATCTCATAGTACAGTTTTAAATAAAACATCACTTACTTTGCCAATACGATAATGTCGAGAAAAATAAAATAAAATATAATAATACACACATAATATACACAATATCGCTACTGTGAATTCACTCTGCGAACATATAAATATGACGATAGTGTCGGAGACAGCATTCAGTAGACGTCGTGGATAACGGGGATCTGTGCAACAGACTGGTTCTAGCCCTTGGTATCGGAATTAAATTCGCCTTCGCCGTCGCACATATCCCATAGGTACTAAGAAACCCAGTTCTTGGAGTACACTTGGGTTGCACACTACACCCCTCAAGACTTTCAGTACATAGTAGGCCAAAAGTCCCGTCTGGTTTCCAATTTATTGTACCCCACCATCCCTTAGACAAATAATGTTGGGTACATTAAAGGATAGTAGGGATAAACGCCATTTCGACAACACTACTTAACATTGCCAAAAACGGCGCACCATAATAATCTTCCACTATCTACATAAGTTTATAAATAATAGCCAACACAAAATTCAAATATTTCAAAGTCTCTATATATACAAGGCAATAATTCACATAAACTTCGAACCTTGGCATTGAGCGGGATACCAAGCATGATGTCGTGAATATTAATAAGCCTAGATATTGTCTAGCGCTCTAGATACGAATAACGACACCCAATTACCTATATAGGTTACAGATAACATAAATTTAGCCTTTATTCAAAGGATAAAGATATTCTTGAGCTTTTCAACAGAACATTGACTTAACAAGCGCAGTCTGTAAGCGTATTATGATAATAATACTGAGTATTGAGACTATTTTTCAATTTTATTTTAATGACGCAACAACTAAACATCGCAATTGTTAAAACTGTTAGGGCAGCTTACTTCAGATAAAAAAAACAGCAGTGGCGCTACAACCAAAAAATATAAACGATTTTAAAACAAATGGTGACTTTCACCAGTATAATACGCGAAATAGAACTAATTTTAAGTGAACGACAAACCAGGCTCCAAAAGATAAACCACTCCTTATATGGAAATTGTATTCGTTTTTACAACAAACTCCCAAGCGAAATTAGAGAATTATCACTAAATAAATTCAAAGCCCTCGTTAAACGGCAATTAATCAATAAAGCGTTTTATAAATTTGAGGAATACTTAAATGATCCTAATCCTTGGGGTTGATTTGCTCCAGTTCAAACAATTTGTATGACAATACTTGGCGATTAAAAAGAGTGGCGGAAAGTTTCTTGCCAGTTCTTCTTACCCGCTCTACGCCCTTGACTTGCGAACTGGTAGTAAATGTAAATTTACAATTAATTTAACTTGACAATTCAAAAGTGTACTTGGTTACCCACTTGAATAAAGATATTTTGAGTTTGAGTTTGACCTCTTTAGGTCTGGGCCTCAGATTTCTGAATCTGTTTCATGATCATTTTTCAATCTAATAGGCAAGTAGGTGATCAGCCTCCAGTGCCTGACACACGCCGTCGACTTTTTGGGTCTTAGACATGTCGGTTTCCTCACGATGTTTTCCTTCACCGTTCGAGAGAATGTTAAATGCGCACATAGAATGAAAGTCCATTGGTGCACAGCCGGGGATCGAACCTACGACCTCAGGGATGAGAGTCGCACGCTGAAACCACTAGGACAACACTGCTCTGTTAATTCAGATAGGGCGTAATAAATACAGGAAGACTTACCTTTCGCAATTGCAGATCGATTCTACGCACTGGACTAAAGCTGGATCTCAGTCAACTGCAAGGATAAAACAGTATTTAAACTGACATTGTCTATCATTATTCGGCTTGTTTACCTTCCAACCAATAAAGGCCCGGAACCTCTCACTCGGTAACCTTTGCGCGGTTTTGCAACGCGATTGTCGTTGGCCTAATTGAGATTTCGTCCTACATACATTGTTTTGTTTTGTCTATGGTCTATTCAATGGCAAACTAGGGTCATATGGTAAAATTTTAGATCAATTTTTATTGTTAACTAAGATACATTTTGCATTTGTGTTTTATGTTGTTATTAATTAATTAATATGATAAAACATGAATTTTAAAAACACACAAATATACAGTATTTACAACATTCTTAACCACAGTAATAATAATAATTAAAAAGTAATAGGTAGAAAACAAAAACTAATTAAAAAAAGTTTGGTCCCTGAGGCAGTGTACCTTAAACGCTGGCAGCATTATATACAATTTAAAGCAATATATAAGTTCAAATATGCTATATGTACTATGTGAGTACATATAGCACATTGTGTTAGTTACGAAACAATGAATAGCTAGATGCATTGAATAAGATTTGATTAAGAAATACTTGAAGAAGAGACTAGATTTCGAACTTCTGAACTGATTTCTTAATTTTTCAACAATTTTTTATTACTATACCTCATTTTTCTATAAATGCGCTAATAGAATTTAATCATAATAATTAGTGATAACATTCTTCTGAAGTCATATCCTGTAATATAGATAAGTTTCCCCGTAACGAAAACCATAACCCACTTTTGCTATCCGTCGGTTAAATGCTGATAATTTGTACTGAGTACAAGCGTTAAAGCAATGCGCTAACATATTATTCAAATAGATTAGGGTTGTCAATATAAAAATTACTGCAATATATTATATATGAAGTTTATATACACGATAAAGCCAAAAACTTCTTTGTATCGCTTTCAGATATAAACAGAATTCATGTGTGTGTTTTAAAAATTAATTAAGATATTCATATTTATTTGAAACATATGTAGATTATAAAATACTAGCTGCCCCCGGGAACTTCGTTTCTCCTTAATGAGATTTTACTTAGCCTACGTTTTTAGTACATAACAAGACGGAACATTTTGCTATGCTTCCCCAGAGACTGTTCGGTTTTCTGGAATGACAACTTTGGCAAAACCAAAAAAATTGTCTTAAAAATTAAAATTAAAATTTGGGGTAAACATGTAGACGGTACTGGTGACTCCAAAGCTGGTGCTTTCTTCGCTTCGCTATAAACAGCGAGGAATTGCTGCCAAACTGCCCAATTTGTGTTACGCAGAGATTAAGCTACGCTTAGATTAAGATAGTTTGAAAAATCCAAAAGTGAACGCCTCATAGCGGTCATTTACATTTAAAAAAAAATAATAATAATAATGTAATCATTCGTTTACATTTTTACTTCTGACTACTTACTTGATATAATAAAAATATATATAGTGGCGCCATAACTCTAAGGTGAGGAAAAAATATACTAAAATTCGTATTTTAGTTTTTTACAAATTATAGTTAAACGACAGTACTTAGAACGCTCATATTAACTAGGAATCAGCCCAGGGTATAACTTTATATAATAAGAAAAAAAGTATTCTGGTACGATAAATTTTTCGACCAATTTCTCTGCCACATACATGGATCCATAAACACAGATTGACGGACGTCCAAGAATGATTGATTTTAATGTTATTATTTACTATGTTAAACAAAATAATTGTTCATAAAAAATACCATAATATGTGCTTGATAGATTAACTCGATTTTACTGCACTCATATTATCCTGTAAGTGTTATATTAGTGAGAAAAAAGTCATTCAAGTTTCGAAAGACTGGGTTTTTTGACATGTCGAGAGTAGAGCACTGCGAGGCGTGCAATTGTATTGCAAGTATTTCATTACTGCATGAGAATTAATTGCAAAATAAGGTTATATTAAAGCAGTTTCCTTATTCGTCCAATGTCTAAGAAAATTGAAAAAGCCGTGCCATCCTCCAATAATATTCAAGCACTACTAGGAAGTCCTTGGGAATGAACAAACAGGTTTCAAATTTCAAATGCTTAACTTTATGAAATATAAGGACTATTTCCTTATTACCTTTTCAATATTAAAGTTCAAAAGGAAAGTCTAGACTAGCCTATGGTACCGGTTCCTTTGTAAAATAAAGCTTTGCTTTTATTAAAGCGTGTCTACGTCTTTATTCTTTATGACTGCTACAGGACAGATTAATTCCATGAATACCTAGAAGACGAAATTATTATTTTTTAACTCCAGATCATTTTATTCATACTATTTTCTCTCAAATAATATTCTACCTGTAAATGTGTAGAAATACAATTATACATATCATATCATAAATTTCTTCAACATTTTATTGTTTTTCTGCACGTTCATCGTTTCATATGTTTAAAATAAAGCACTATAGCATAAAAAATAAATAAATTCAAGTGATCACCTTTTACATTATTATCCAAATATTTAAAATTATGCATATTTTCAGTTCTTGACTATCTAATTACTGCTTTTTTAACTTTTCCCTGCCAGCCCTACGATATATCGCGTCAACTTCCCGTCGACACGGTTACCCAGCCTTGTACTGAATGCTATACGTTTTGTTTTAATTGATTTTAGTGATTGCACTCAATGATGTTATCGCTATCAGCTGCTCACCCGTGTAGCTCAATAAACGAAGCGAAACACTTATAACACTGCTCAAGTACTGTTATGATAAAATAAAAAATAAAAAAAAATAAAATATGTTTATTATGGAACATAAGATACATGTATCACTTATTCCACGTCATTAAATTTGAAGGCATCCCTACTCATCGGCAAAGAAGACAGAGGGTGTAGGCCGAGAGAAAAAGCCGGCGTAAAAAACTCTCGGTACTCTTTTAAAACAGCAAATCATCAAACAACACTTATTTAAAACAAATATCGCAAATTGATTAGAAGTAGCCTGTCTAGCACTAGTCCCAGGCCCTTTTATCAACTAGATAATCGTTGACTTTATAGTAAGCCTTTTTACACAGCTTTTCTTTAATACATTTCTTAAATTTATTGAAAGGCAGTGATAAAAGAGCCTCTGGGATTTTATTAAAGAAGAGTATCCCTTTCCCCAAAAAAGAATTACTAACTTTAGATAGTCTAGTACGGGGAAATTGCAGCCTGCGTTTGTTCCGTGTATTAACATTGTGCGTATGTTCTATTCTAGTAAACTTATCACTATTTTTGTATACATACATAATATTTTCATAAATATATTGCGAGGGAAAGGTAAGTATATTAATTTCCTTGAATTTATCTCTAAGAGATTCCCTACATTTTAAATTATAGATTGCACGAATAGCCCTCTTCTGCAGGATGAAAATAGTTTCGACATCAGCAGCATGACCCCATAATAATAAGCCATAAGTCATTAAGCTATGAAAGTAACTAAAATAAACAAGTCTAGCTGTATCGACATCAGTTAGTGAGCGAATTTTTTTAACCGCGTAGGCTGCAGAACTAAGTCTCTTCGCCAATCCGTTAATATGAGGGGACCACTGAAGTTTTGAATCCATGGTGATTCCGAGAAATACAGTTGTATCATCCAGATTCAATTCCTCACCGTTTATAATTGGTCTAGTATCCATAACCCTTGCATTTTTTGCACAAAATTTAATGCATTTTGTCTTTTTTGCATTAAGTAAAAGGTTATTCATACTAAACCAATGGACAATCGAAGACAGAGCATTGTTCACATCGTCAAAATTTGTTATTTGTCGTTTGATTTTAAAAATCAAGGACGTGTCATCAGCAAACAAAACTATCTGATGTTTTCTCTCTACCATGAAAGGTAGATCATTTATATAAACAAGAAAGAGGAAAGGGCCAAGAATTGAGCCCTGTGGTACCCCCATATCTACTGCCGACCCAGAGGACCTCTTACCATTCACTTCAACCTTCTGAGTTCTTCCGTGTAAATAGGAAGTCAGAAGATTCAGTGCGGTATTCTTGATGCCATAGTGGCGGAGTTTCCCGATTAAGGTCTCGTGTTGGACACAATCAAATGCTTTGGATAAGTCGCAGAAAACACCTAAAGCGTCATACGACTCCTCCCAAGCCTTAACTATATATCTATATAACTCAACACCGGCATCGGCTGTCGAGCGACCCTTGGTAAAACCGAACTGATTATTATGTAATAATTTGTTTACGTTAAAATGACTTACCAGTTGATTTAATATAATTTTTTCAAATATTTTACTACAAGTAGGTAGTACGGAAATTGGTCTAAAGTTACTGGGGTCGGACATACTACCTGCTTTAAATAAAGGAATAACTTTACTATGTTTCATTAGATCGGGAAACTCGCCACTTTTAATACAATTGTTGAAAATTATAGCTAGATGGGGAGCAATTACATCAATTATGCTACTAATTATTTTTACAGAAATACCCCAAAGATCGGTAGTGTTCTTAATATCTATGGTTCTAAATATCCTCACTATATCGTCGGCACCAATGGGTCGGAATGAAAAACTGACCTTGCACTCGTTTACATTATCTTTGAGCAGCGATTCGGCGAGGGCGGGAGATGATTGAAGAGACTTAGTAGTCGAAATTGGAATGTCAGAAAAATACTTATCAAAAACAATCGCTATCTCTTCGTTAGATTTGATTATAGTGTTATCGACACATAGTTCGATGTCTTGATTGCGATCCCTGACTCTTCCAGTTTCACTATCAATTATCTTCCAAGTCATTTTAGTTTTATTGGTACTATTTTTAATCTTGTTTTTGATATTTAAGGACTTGGCCGCGTAACAAACTTTCTTAAATAATTTCGAATAATTTCGAACATAAAGAATAAATTCTTCATTATGATTGTATGACTTTTCAGCGTAAAGGTCATACAACCGTTGTCTACTTTTATAAATTCCCGCTGTCGCCCAATCACTAAACGATTTACACTGCGAATGAGAGACTTTCTTTGGGGTAAAGATGGTGTTGAACTCTTTATTAATACAATCACTTAGATTGTTGTATTGTGTATCAACGGTAGTACCTACCGGTAATAAAGGTAGGCGTTTACCTATATTATGTCTAAATCTCACCATTCGCTTTTTATTCACTGGAACAAACACACTGCTCTTATTTACTTGTTTCACCACTTTACATTTTAGCGCCACTAACTGTCCACAATGATCTGAGCTAAGATCAGTTGTAATTGAGGTTTGCATTGCCTCTGCATCTGTAAATACATTATCTATACATGTAGCAGTGGAGCTTGTAATTCTAGTGGGCTCAAGAAACAAGTTAACAAGATTGTAAGATTTTAATAACAGATTGAATTTTTTACTAATGGAGGTATTTTCTAATAAATTTATATTGAAGTCACCACATACAATAATATACTTATTGTTCTTAAAACTAACTTTACACAAAATTTCCTCCAACTTTTCTTCAAAAAAATCGTAAGATGCACTTGGTGGTCTGTAAACACTTAAAATAATGCAATTCTCAATCTCTATACAGGCTACTTCCAAAGAGTGTTCTACAGACAGACACACGATGTCATTACGCTCTTTATACTTTAAATTTTTATTAACAATAATCAAAGAGCCCCCATGAATCGCCGACAATCTGCAAAACGAACTTGCAACTTGGTGCTGATCAAAGTTAAAGATGATTTGGCATTCTCTAAGCCAATGTTCGGTAATGCATAGGACATCAATTTTACTTGATTTTAAAAACAACTCCAATTCTAATTCTTTGCCCAACATACCTTGCATGTTTTGATGCATCAAGTTTAAACAGTTGTTGTTAGTAATATAACATGTTTGTGTTGAGCTGAGTTGTACTAAATTATTGCTAGAGTTTGCCTCTATTGTCACACTATCTAATTTAAATTATTTATACTTAATGAAGTGCTACTGCAAGTATCACTACATTCACTTAAGCTAAGCTGCTCAATAGAAGCAGTTGTCTGAAAAGCTAGCTGCTCAATAGAAGCAGTTGTCTGAAAAGCTAAATGTTTAGCTTTAGTTGTAAATAAAAAGTATGATATGAAAACGCATTTTAAGCATAGCAAAACCACTATGACGTGTTATACCATCAATTTAAAAATAAAATCGACTCATAATACGTCAGAAACATTCACAAAATGCGCGTAAAAGTGGAAAATTGTATTACCAAGACAATTGAATGTATAAAACGATATTAATTTGTTGGTGATACACGGGGTATGGTTATATATATATACATATATATGGTGGTATAGGCCTCAGAGCAGTGTTGGCCTAGTGGCTTCAGCGTGCGACTCTCATCCCTGAGGTCGTGGGTTCGATTGCCGGCTGTGCACCAATGGATTTTCTGTCTCATTGGGGGCACATTGAACATTAGCTCAAACAGTTAAGTAAAACAACGTGAGAAAACCGCCTTGCCTTAACTCAAAAAATCGACAGCGTCTGTCAGGCACAGGAGGCTGATCACCTACTTGCCTATTAGATTGTATAATTAATCATGACACAGATACTGAAATCAGGCCTCAAAAGGTTGTAGCGCCACTGATTTGTTTTATAGCCAAATTTTTGGTAACAACCCTCATTTTTGATAGTCATAAATAATAAAGAAATACACAATAAAAATTACACGTCCACCTTAACCCCACAGTCAGTTTTTTTTAAAGGCTAGCCGCACACACGCAATAATATTGTCAAATCAAGTTTGTCAATTTGTTTTAACAATATATACCTCCGCATATTTCTCAATATTATTGCCAATATTTACTAATTTTAAAAGGCTCAGTCACGAACTGATCCTTGATCTACGCGGAAGTATGGATAATAAAAAAAAATGTGTCATATTGTGTATGGCAATAAGCCTGTTAAATAAGAAACCGCGAACTAAAAAAAAACGATGGATTAAAGAATGTAAGAAAGAACGTCTTCCATTTTACAAAAATCCAACAAAAATCAAAACAAACAATAATATTTGAGACATAGAAAACAACTCATTTGACGTGCACTCATAGATAAATTATGTTAAACTAGAATATTGAAGTAAGGCCCGCACACACACAATAATATTGACAATAACCCTGCCTCCCCCTGAATATTGACGGCATATTTCAGAATTTCCGGAAATTCGCAATAATATTGAACAATACCGCAATACAGGCCGCACACACACAATATTATTGACAATACGTATTTTATTGTCAATATTATTTTGTGTGTGCGGCTAGCCAAATGGCTTAATCGTTTAAGTTTCTAGGGCTCGGAGATGTTTCTAGGTATTCCAAACAACAACATATAGTTTTCCATGAATGCGAACCTAAAACCTGCGATCAAATGACATTGAACACGTGCCAACTAGGCAGACTTGCCAACTGGATAAACGGTATAATTAATTGATTATTTCCGATATAGGTTTTTTCACGCTACTTATAATGATTATTTACTTTCTCGTACTTAAGGTGCTTAAAGCAAATTCCCTCTTAAAGGGCTTGAATATTCACTGAATAATTCTTGGTCTATTTTTAAATCCTTGTAATTTTAATAAATTTATCTACATTAATAACTTTCTTTCTTTTTTTGCGACTGAGACGCAAACTAGATGCTGTGGTCTCTGGCAAAATGACCAGCGCTGTGTAACATTCTGCTCCTCAGCATAATGCTGAGCCAATTACAACCACAGCACACACGCATTACACGCTTGAAACGAACCGAATGGGAAAAGGGAAAAAACATTTTTTTTAATACCTCTCATTACATTTTTTTTCTTTGATTATTTTTATTTTGTGTGCTTAGTAAAAATGTTATGTCTGCCTATTTCTAATAAAAATAAGTACAACAAAACATTTTCCCTTTAAAATCTGTTTTAACAATCACCCAACTACTTTAAAAATAGTTTTTAGGTTATTTTATTGAGTACAATAGCGGCAATGTATTTTCCGAGCCGTGTTTCCTCCGAGATAAGCTTATCAGTGCGATTGCGTGAACACGTGACCCCGTGCCTTTGTAACCCACCGCCTACTCAGGCCTGGTAGGCTATAGATTGTAAGCTGTGAATAGCCGATTTTACAATCGGATTTTTTGGTAAATTTGCGTTTTATCTAAATTTGCTGGACACCACAAAATAGCAAGATGTATTTGAGTATCTTTCTTTATAACCATACCTTTATGTCTGATTTATTCATTTTCATGAACAAGGGTTTTTTTAATATATATGTATAAGTATATATATCTGCAATACGTCGATACAAGTATTTAATAAAAACACTTGTTATAATCAAAATTGAATTTTTATTGAAGGATCTCCCAGTTACAATTCTTTATGTAAACAGAATTGATTGTAATAATTGTGTAACTAAAAGCGAGTCGATATGAAAAGTTATGTCAAAGTCTAGTAAATAAATGAAAGTTACTAATTACATAAAATCCTGTCAATCAATTATCTTAAAGTAGTTTGCACAAAACAAAGACAAATGAACGAATTAGAAAGTGAAGGTTTTAGCATTGATATTTTGAATGCAGTAACTGCAGCACTTAGGCATTCTAAATTACGAAGACTTACATAAACCTATTTGTATTCATAAGAACGAGTTTATGCGTTTGTCAAATTATTATTATATTATTTAAATGGCTATGACTATATTATAAAAACTATACTGAACTTTAAAGTCAAATCCTATATTATAACGGTTATAGAAAACTGTTCCATTAACTTTTTTTTAATATATAACAGGGGGCAAACGGGCAGGAGGCACGAAGACAGACATTGCCAAAAGTCTCGACTCTGCGCTTCTGGCCTTCTAGAAATTGGTGCGCCATATTCTTGAGAGCGAGACCCTGAGTCTAATTGGTTCGGAAATAACTATTGAACGCTAAAAAAATGCAATATTGTCTTCGGTACTACCAAGTACACCACGTTCAAATAAAACTTAGTGGAAAGATAGATCTTTCGTTGGCCATGGCGGCTGTAAATGACGTCCGTCAAAGAACTTTATTTTACAAATCATATTTTTGGTTGAAATCACTACGAGTGTCAGGCTTTTATACACAAAATAATGCCGTTCACGGTTCGTTTGCGGTCTGGTAAAATATAATTAAATGACAGTAACAGTCAAATTCCGGTCGTATCAAAATTAAATATGAAGAATATTTCACCAGACTGGGAAATCCAGCCTTAGTGTTGAATTGTTTGCTGTTTATGGTAGATACATAACCAGCAAACAATAGTACATATACACGAATTTATTGCATAACCTCGACGTTAGAGAGCAATCATAGGGAGACAGTCACATCTTGTTGACAGATAACAATTTGTTAATGATTTTCTAACACATTAGATTATTCTATTGAACGGTCGTAGTAACACCATCTATTGCCTCGAAGGTCTTATATGCAATAGACTTCTAACCATCACGATTACTGAAAAACCTTTTAAAATATGGGATTATGTAAAAAGTTTATTAAACTCTTATATTCGTCAGGATTTTATAAAAATATAAACTCGCCTACAATAAAGACAAAATCATTCAATAGTTTTATCTTGTAGAGCAATGAAGGGTTTCTCAAGAATTATTGAATATTAAAATGTAATTTTTACAAGAACATTTTATATCTCTCAGCATTGAATTCTGTGAAGTGGTTTAAAAGTGATTCAAACAATGACGACATACTAATCAAGACGAGTGTTTGCGCGTATCATCAAAAGTAGTGCGTGATATAGATAAAAACAAAATCTCAATCAATACTTATTATCAATTAAAATAACAAAACCTAAGTACCCAATTGAAGTATGTACTTCTGCGGTGTTGAATTAATTTCAAACGAGTATATTTAACACACTTCATCGTTTAGTATAACAATGATAAGAAATTTTAACTAGAATAAAAATATTGGATTTTAGCTTGGCATGTATAATTGATTAAATGTTGTAAATTTGTCATATATCTTAGAAAATATAATTTGTAATATACACTGTAAATATAGCATTACAAGTAGTAGTAACTTCAATAAATAAATAATTCGAGGAGTAAACTCAAAATAACTTTATTCATATAGGTAAACAAGTATAAATGTCAACAGAAAAGAAGTTAAATTAATTATAAATTTACATTCACTACCAGTTTGAAAGACAAGGGCGTAGAGCGGGCAAGAAGAACTGGCAAGAAATTTTCGGCCACTCTTTTTAATCGCTAAGTTTTGAGTCATGCACATTGTTTTAACTGGAGCAAATCAATCCCAAGGATAAGGATCATTTAAATATTCGTCAAATTTATAAAAAGCTTTATTGATTAATTTACGTTTAAGGAGGGCTTTGAATTTATTATAGTGATAATTCTCTAATTTCGCTTGGGAGTTTGTAGTAAAAACGAATACAATTTCCATAAAAGGAGTGGTTTATCTTCTGGAGCCTGGTTTGTCGTGCACTAAAATTAGTTCTGCCCTGCGATTCTGTAACTCACTTTTCGAACGCATCGCAAGGCTGTTTTGAGTATTACACTGGTGAAAGTCACCATTTGTTTTAAAATCGTTTATATTTTTTTGTACATTAAACAAGGCTTCAAGAATATATTGACCAGATAATGTCATAAAATTTAATTCCTTAAACTTATTCCGTAACTCCCTTGGGGAAACACAATAAATACCTCGAACAGCCCGCTTCAACAGCATAAATATGGATTGAAAGTACAATATGATTCCAAAGAAAGGAAAGTCAAAATGACATATCTGTCAACTGTCACTTGAAAAGCGCGGTATGCAAAGAAAATGTATTCATATAATCGGTGTGCATATCAATGTTGCATAAAAGTTAATTTTATTTGGTTTAACTGAGTCTTCTTCGGGTTTTTGATAAATCTGTTAATCAGTACTATGTAATCAAAAAATAATTTCGATCCAAACCAGTGGTTATTAACGCATTTTGAAAACGCAAATTGTAAAAGTTAAGGAATTCCTCTGACACAGTGTAATCTAAGCGAACTGAATAATAGAGCAAACTGCTGTTTGTCCTCACTAATCCTGCGTCAGGGTACTGGTGAATAAGTTACAGCTTAACTACTGTAAATATTACAGCTTGAGTTTAGCTAGACGAATAGCTAGTTGTCATATAACTTTCGGAAGTAACTGTACGAGTTGTTTATTTATTGAAATAAAGAGGACTCTTATGCTTCAAATATTACAATAAGCCGCCCAGCCCAAGAGAGAGACAAGACAATGGATGTACGCCACCACAAGCATACATATAATATATTTGTGATACAGTTAACGTCAACGTTAAATTACATTAACGTATTAATTTTACACGGACTAACTAAATCTTTTATTGAAATTAGATATAAATTTAATACATTTTTGAATAAATATGTTTGATTATATGAAAAATCCCAAGACTGCTTGCTATTAACGTATCTCGGTGCTTCACACTGCCTTTGTCATTTGACGTCTTCGAATATTGTAGCGACAATATTTGTCACTTGGCGACGACAAAGAGGACCATTTTTTGACCAACGGGCAGGAGGCTTACCTGTTAACCGATATCGCCGGCCTTGGACACTCTCATTGCCTCGCAAGTGCGTTGTGTAAAGAATTGGTACGCTCTTTTCTTAAAGGACCCTAAGTCGAATTAGTTCGGAAATACTTCTAAGGGCAGCAGGTTCTACATAGTGGTGGTGTGTGGCAAAAACTGCCTTAAGAAACGCTCAGTTGTAGAACGACGGACGTCGAGTATTTCGTGTTCTGCCTCGACGTGCGATGATGAAGCTCAGCAGCAGGTATTAATCCGAACAACTCTAAACAGTCTCCATGGTAAATGCGGTAGAGTATGCATAGACCATGGATCATATACTGAGGAAATGATAATAAAAGTAGAAGGTTCTTATCTTTCAGCAAGGGGTCTTCGCGTTTACGTTTTAGCTGCCGATTTTTAGCTGCAGATTGTCGTCTGTAGAAATAAACACGGTAGCGTTATTTTGCCATCAATTTGGACACATTACAGCCTGTTGCACTGATCATGTGTCACAGTCATGTAAGCAGTACTTTTCTAAAAAGGCCCGGGGAAAAGGGGGGGGAAAAAACCAGGGGGGGGGGGGGGGGGGGGGGGGGGGGGGGGGGGGGGGGGGGGGGGGCCACCCCCCCCGGGGGGGGGCGGGGGGGGGGGGCGCGGGGCGCGGGGTGCCCCGGGGGGGGGGGGGGGGGGGGGGGGGGGGGGGGGGCGGGGGCCCCCCCCGCCCCCCCCCCCCCCCCCGGGGGGGGGGGGGGGGGGGGGGGGGGGGGGGGCCGGGGGGGGGGGAGGGAAAAAGGGGGGGGGGGGTTTTGGGGGGGGGGGGGGGGCCCCGGGGGTTGGGGGTGGGCGGGGGTTGGGGGGCGGGGGGGGGGGGGGGGGGGAAAAACCGGGGGGGGGTTTTTTTTCCCTTGGGGGGGGGACCTCCCGCCGGGGGGGGCGGGGGGGGGGCCGGGCCGTCATAAGCAGTATTCTGTGCCTATGTACCAATTTTTCTTCCCATATGTGCAAAATAAAAAGAGGGCATTGTCTGAATTTCTCTATTTAAAATCTATATAAATTGGATCAGCGTTTCAGTCGAATGCCTTCCTAAATTGTATATCAGTCTAGAGCAGTGTTTCCCAACATTTTTTGTGCCATGCCCCACCTTAGCCTTTCTAAAATGTTTATATATGTAACATACATAATATCTAAAATTGAATTGCTCACTTAATAAACATAAATGATAGGTTTAAGGAAGAAATTACTAGGATTTTTTAAACAGTAAAAACATAATGAATAACTAAAATTTAAATTCCACATAATTTTAATAAATTTTCGAATTTTAAACTAAAGCTTAACAATCAAATTTCCCCCTGTGGGGCGTGGGCCCCACGTTTGGTCTAGAGGTTGTTGTCAAGGTTATTGTGATAATTTGTTGTCAAACATAATTTATAGACCATTAAGTCTGCGCTAAATCAGTTTTATTATCAAAATGGACGTCGCAATTACGAGAATTGAAAACAATTATAACAAGTATGTTTTTTTTTAAATTTCATGATCTAAAACTTGCGTTTTGGTTAGTTTTAGTTAATGGCAAAGGTTTTCTTATTTTATTTATTTTACACTACGCACAGTGCTGTCTATTCAAAAGTATAGTAGATGCCTATTTCAAAAATATTATTTGTCTTTTCGCGGAAAGTATGACAGATCATGCTGGAGTTACTAAAATAAATATAGCTTTTTCCTTCTTGGCTTACAATAATAGCAATTACAACAATAAGTCATGCCGAACCACCTAGTATTTTCCCAGTATATATTTAGACTTGTATTGTGAAAATACTAATTAATATTCGAAATGATTTTGTATGGTGATGGTGCAGTATTTTTTGGTTGTCGGTAGTCTGTGACACGTTATTTGTATATTATAAGGCTCCTTAATTCACGTTTATAAGGAACTATAACAATAGCATCCAAAATCATTGGTAGTAACTTAGAGAAATGGAAAAACTCGTAAATTGTTTATTTTACCATGACATTTCAAAAATTTAGGATTCTTTTGTTATAGACTTCCTATGGTTGTCTCCAGGTTGGTAATTGTCTCGAGTTCGCTACAAAAATCATTCAACACATCAGCGCTATTCGAGTCAAAAGTAAGAGAAGTTTATGTATATGGTAAGAAATAACTAAACAAGTTACATTGGAGTTACGTCATGCTAAAACCAGCTGTTTATCAGTGCCGCGGAAATCAATATACTTATCATGTTTATTCCCGCTCAAATAAGGATAAAATCCTATTTGTTCTGTATCTGTGGTTTTGCAGTATAAAAATACCATTATGACCTCTATAGTCGTAGTTTTAAGAAAGCATTTTAAGTGAAAACATTTACTTTGAGCCTTTGAACCTAGTACACAGTTATGATTTTCGCGAGCTATTTTTACATAATTGCGATATCAACAACAAACTTTATTATTGATTAAACAATTGAATGGAGTTACTCTTAGAAGTAAGGTGTTCGTTTTACATATTCTGGTCACGTATCATTACTTTTAATGTTTATATTTTTGATGTAAATATAGCTTTTATTATTAAGAACGGCCATTGCAAGAGTTTCGCTCTATGCAACCTCTTTATGGTGTTGGTCAAAAACTTATACTGCAAGACGGAAAAGTTAATGTCCAATATAAATGGCCATTTTCATTTCATAAATCGTATTTTGCCATCAATCAACTCACCTTCAAAGTCGCCGGTCGATCGATAAAACACGTGTAGGTGCACGCCGGCATAAAACAAAACAAAAAAGAAACACAAATCTACAATCCAATAAATGTCATAGAACGTAGCAAGAACAAAGAAAATCACTAAACGACATAATATTCACAAAACCGGCGTTTTTCCCGCGCAAATTAAATAAAAATAAACAATGAGAATAGATAACGTTAAACACTCGTAGTCGAGATGGTTATGCGGATAGAAAGATGAAAGGTAGAAATTGAAATGTTTAAGAGTAGTGTTTAAATATTAGTTAAAATACAGCGTAATTCGCAATATTTTCCACAAGCGGAATAACATCACACGCGACGGAGCCGCAACTAATACTGAGACCCAACTGATTGAAGAACGGCCTAAAGCGCTTTGTAGTAAAAATTGCGCGCCGGTCCACTTTGATAAGAAAGCGCTTACAAATTAACTTTTGTGTTTTGATTGTGTGCCTGATGCATGTACTATATTATATTGCTTGTATACAAAATAACTATAGCATATTTACAAGTACTTACATTTTACAATAACTCATCAAAGTAGCGCTTTATTTAGCATGTAGACCGCTGAATTTATTACTTTCATAAAAAAAGCGTCAAGGCGACCGAGCTTTAAGGAGACGCAACGGTCAAACTATATTTGTTCTTTTCACTCACACCGTTCGACCGCATTCAATTAATTTGTCCTTGTCTTGAGTAAGCCTCAAATACAGCTGAATTGACTAGCGAAGTCTATTCAAAGGTTTAAGCATCGGTAGTTAATTAGTTAAACGAAAATTTAATTAAAGTTTAATCTCAAAGTATCAACTTTTTAATCAATTTCTTTGAGACGGGCCAATTTATGTTTTCAACTATTAATGATGAGCAGATAAAAATGACTTTAAATTAAACAACGAGGTAAGGTTATCTGTATAAAGCTAAGGCGGGCTGGTTACACCATTCACTCAAGAACGGCTGGACTAATTTTGAATATATTAATATAGTATTTGGTTGGATGTCTTGCTCCAAATAGCAAAACATTATATTTTTTTATTATTCTTAAAATAATTGTGACATTTTCTTATAATTGCGCTAAATCAATCAATCAATAAATCAATGCAAATAAAAATTAATTGCCGAAGTTGTAAGAATGAAAATTGGATTCATTGTCCTTGTTCCGCCCTACTCATATTCCCCCAGGCAATTGGAAATGGTATCTGTATGGATTATTACAGAACTTCTGGATAATTCTTTTAAGAATATCTAAAATGGCTGCATCGAGAGCAGAGCCTGTGAGTGCGGAGCTACGATAGGCAAGAGAAATTAATGCAATACAATTGTTGTATGTGAAGTTTTGAGTAAGCTACATGTTAAGTGACCTTTACGCTACAATTAATCTTTAACTATATTTCTATGTAACAGAAAACCTTGGAGAGACTAAGAAGTACTATAGCGCAATAAAAATGTTGCTTTAATCACTGCGGTAGGCTCCGCTCCATGACCTTAGAACAGCACGAATTTGCAATTTTCTTAATCGCTACATTTGAATAGGAATTCTGCCTTGAATCCAATTGCATGAACGAAGACACTGTTTCAAATAGTAATTGACTCCATTTATCGCTTTATAATATAACTTTCCAAACGTTTGAGGGTGTTTATTGTGATTTAAAAATTTAGTTTGAACACACCATATGTAGTGTTGGAGATGCTTCTGAGATCTAATATGTAGTTCACAGTAGAACACATTTCACTCACTAACTCACTCATTCACTTACACCCACACACTCACTCATGCATTCAGACGTGTTGAAAACAGTTGAAAAAATAAAAACAATTTAAAAAGTTGAAAGAAAAAGACATATTCTTATGTAATTTACTATTCATTTTGTATGGAAGAGCTGGGAGGTTCAAAGGGTTCCCTATTCTAAGTTGTTGTCAAATGAATAAACACATTTTTATTTTTTACTTAAAAAAATATTAAAGTAAATGGTTTTCAGATAATATTACAAAACCTAAAAATTGTATTATAGTTTTATTATATTTTTAGTGAAAATTTGTCCTTACATAAGCAGTATATGAACTTATTTCGTCGTGGAAACTGAAGTTGACTGCGAAGGCCCATAAGGTATAATCAGGCTGTAGGCCATATATCAAAAAAAGAGTTCCAAGCCATCATTGAAATTATGTTGAACATGTCAAAGAAAACAAGCCGATTAGGAGCTTTCGTTGAAATAATACATGATATATAGAACCAATTGACAATGTATGACCAAATATTTAGCTATAAAGAAACTCATAGCTGAAACGCTACTGGATTATTATTATTAATTGTATGTTCAGTCAGTTTAATAATACCAGGACCATCGATCCAGTGTAACAGACAGATAATTATGTCACTATCAATCCCTGTACATTGCACGTACTTTGTAAATGGCATACACAAAGCTTTGACTGCGTACCGTAATTATCTGACGAACTGGCATCAATTTCAGGAATACTAATACAAACCATGAAACAGAGCAATAGGTAAATTAATATTTCACTAATACTTAGTTAAAACTCAAACTCAAAATATCTTTATTAATGTAGGTAAACAAGTACACTTATGAATTGTCAGAAAGAAGTTAAATTAATTGTAAATTTACATTTACTACCAGTTTGCAAGTCAAGGGCGTAGAGCGGGTAAGAAGAACTGGCAAGAAACTTTTCGCCACTCTTTTTAATCGCCCAGTATTGTCATACAAATTGTTTGAAATGGAGCAAATCAATCCCAAGGATTAGGATCATTTAAGTATTCCTCAAATTTATAAAAAGCTTTATTGATTAATTTTCGTTTAACGAGGGCTTTGAATTTATTTAGTGAATTATCTCTAATTTCGCTTGGGAGTTTGTTGTAAAAACGAATACAATTTCCATATAAGGAGTGGTTTATCTTTTGGAGCCTGGTTGGTGTACACTCAAATTATTTCTATTTCGCGTATTATACTGGTGAAAGTCACCATTTGTTTTAAAATCTTTTCGTTCTTCAGTTGACCTGATTAGACGAATTGCATTATTCGAGGGTTGTTAGTTGGTGACAGCCCGTATATATACAATATATATTATTATTATTAATACTCTACTCCCCTGTCATTGTGTCTAGGGACTTTTTCTATCATATCTTTTCCTGTGATTTATATTTCACTACTAATGTCTGGTATTTACTTTTTGTTCAGTATCTTCAATAATTACTATTTTAAATTGATTAATTTATGTTGACGTTGCGCCTACCCGTAATCAACTGCAATATTATTGACATAAAACTCAAAATAAGCCAATCTTCAGACTAAGCCAAACTTAGCTGGCGTCGCAAACTCTTCTCAAGCGCTACAATTAATTGTTAGTAGTGTTAACTTATTATTTTATTGTTTATTAAATTAAATACGTATTCGTATATTGTATATTTTTAGGTCTGGGACTCTGATTCTGTATCTATTTCATGATTTGTCAACCTACAAGAAGGGGATCCGCCTCCCCTGACACAGGCCGTCGACTTTTTGGGTCTAGGACAAACCAGTTTTCTCGCGATGCCTTCCTTCACCGTTCGAGCGAATGTTAAATATGTACATAGAAAGAATGTCCATTGGTGCACAGCAAGACAAACCTACGACCTCAGAGATGAGAGTCGCACGCTGAAGCTACTCGGCCAACACTGCTCACAAACAAGTAAAATACATGTAATAAGTATATAAATCTTATACGAAGAAAGTATGAAACAGTATATGTACTAACAATACAATAATTGACCTATCCGCTGCATTGCTTTATTTGTCAGTAATACTATGTGCCTATTTTAGTATTGTTATTTTATTCTAAGAGTACATTGTCTTCACATATAATTATTTAACTAATGTATACAAAATATTGTAAACCTATTTTAAAAGCGTAAGTGTCGAGTTTCTTGCCCATTCTTTTCCACACGAAACTACCTTTTGAAAGGGGCAACTAGAATCATCTTTATATTTTATCTAAGGTTCAAAAGTGCCATTTTAGGCCGTCTAATTGGAATAAATGATTTGACTATTGAAGCTAGAAATAACTAGTAATTCAACGTATTATCGAAATCATACATAAATCATTTTCTAAAAAATCTAATTAAATATTTTACAACAATCATTTTTGCAACAATCATGCATTTTAGAATTTAGACATATTCAATGGTTTTTAATCATCTCCATCATGCAATCAACATGAAACCCTTTAATGCCAAGAGCACTTCAATGTTACAAATCAAGGGACCAAAACGTCCATTCGAGTGTACTAGTGTGGTCTGTTGGACAATATCGCATTATCACGGGTTAATTGGAGTGGGTTTGCTCTGAGAAGATATTGATTGTATTGTCAAAATCACATTAAGTCCTTAGTTTTTCAGAGTGATGTTTTAGGTAAAATAATTGATGTATATACGTATGGTGATTTGTAGTTAACAAAAGTGTTTAGTTCTTTACCTGGACACGTTATTATAATGTAAGAATACTAATAAGTAAAACGTATTAGTAAGTAAATATCATATTAAACTTAACTACATGTGTTTAATATTTGTATTTGTATCGAGATTTTAGATTTGGGCGGAAACAAGAGGCGCTGTTGGCTTTTTTACAGACGGAGATGATTATAACGTTTGCGTTGAATACTTTGTCTTTGGCTTCGATTGGTCATATACACACACCTTTTCCGTAAAAATAAATACTATTTTGTTAAGCGTCAAGCAGGTATATGGATACTGACACAACGTATGCATCACTGTTGCTAAGTAATTAGTCTCTAGCTGATTTATTCCCTGCCAGTCGAGTATAGTTTGACTATCAATCGAAGAGTAATTCGTCTTGGAAAAATTACATTTTGAATACTTATGACGAAATTATGTCAGACACGTTGTATCAAGCACTATTTATTAAGTTAAAATAAATAAAAAATACAGTTTTTATTATAAATTTATTGAAACATATATGACTAGCCTTCAAAATAATAAAACAGAACTCAATTGTATTTTGTTTCGGATCGAATTGACCCCTTGAGCGCCATAGTGCGGTTTGATCAACAACATCGCTTTGTTATCATTAATTGAAGTGAATTCAATATTCAACGTCAATATAAACTGTACATAAATACAGTCCTATAAATATTACATGAATTCTCTCCTAATTGTAAATACAATAATACCTTTTCCTGCCAACTACATCGGCCTAATTCTTTTCTTGTCTGCTTTCTTCACAGCATCCACGAACAGCATCATTTTACACAAACAGATAAATGATTATAGCACATCATAGTCAAATGAAAAAGAAACCTATGTTAACATAGATTTAAATGACCTCAGAGGTAAAATAATGGAGCAAATAAGCGGATTTATTTTCCAAAATGGTAGGAATTATCATGCGAACCACGTGTCAGCTACATAATACGACGCATAACATATCTGACCGCACTGGTTTACTGCACTTGACAGATAAATACTTTTAATGCCATGACTTTATCAGGGCGTTTTCGTTCTAAAATTCATGAAATTAATAAGAAATATGAAATCGTATTTGTCTATGCGAATTACGGTTACTGGTTACGATAAGCGGTCAAATCAAATTTATTTATCATGAAATCAATCAATTCGTAAGCTGTGCCTGCGAAATAATAATTAACTTATTGTCGATAACAAAAGCTATAAACTGTAAATGAATAAAAATAAATAAGCTCATACAATACCGTTACGGCGTTATGACTTCAACATATAGGAACTTAAACTTTATGTCCTGAAAAGTTAAAAGAACCTTTCGTTTTATTGTGATTAGTCAACATTATCTTTAGTCCAATCAGAGACACACAACATAATCCGTCCTTAAATTTGACCAATCACAAGCAAACGAAACGTGACATCATTTCGTTTTTACATTCCCATATACGTGACATTCTAAATAATTATCGATTATATGAAAATACTATTGCTAGCTTTAAACCATTTACACCGCGACTAAAAAATTGTGTGTTTGTGTCAAACTGCACTAATAACATGTAAATTAGAACGCTAGGTCTAAACTGTGCGGTTTAAATTCCGAATTAGAACCGAATCGATTTGGCCTAATTAAATTAACAAATCACTTCTAAATTGTACCTGGTACGTAAATTAATTGCGTGGTTTAAGCTATGCTGTATAAAATATTTAATTTATCAGGTGATAGAATCAACATTCAATAAAAATAATAAACACATACTCTCTAAATCTATCCAATGTTCAGAATCTGTGAAATTTCCACAATGAACAATAAAAAGGCCTTACAGAATGAGTCGGCATCATTTGATCGGATACTATTATTATTAGTTTTATCATGGAGGCGGTATTATACTTTCTTGTTGTTAGTCACGTTTATGTAAAATTCCAGTGAGTCATCTACTGGAGCCTTTACAGGCTTCGAAGGATGGGAACTCCGGTGAGTCAGCGATATTCCTGAAAAGTGAATGAATTTATTTCATACAATAACTTCAATACTGTACAAAAATGGTTGTAGACAGATCACAGAGACATCCTGTGTTATGTTCAACTGTGGTTTTGGTGACATTAAATTATTGTCTTATTAAAATTATATAATCTTGAATTTATTAAATTGATTATGTAACTTGACGTCCTTTTCAGCAGTCAATAGTCATAGTCAGCAAGAAATAGTTTCGTAAAACGGCAATATGTCATTAAAGTTACATATTGCCACGCGTTTTTGTCTTCTAGGTAGTAAATAACTCTGTAGTAACCTTTACACATTAATGTTTTTTTGATATGTGTTTTGAATCTGTTTAAAGGCAGTTCTATTATTTCACTAGGAATCATGTTATAGCAGCGTATATTTAGGCCCATAAATGAAGTGTTTCAATCAATGTATTACAGTTAAACTATCATGCCTTACGGAAGCAACTAATACACTCGTTGCCTGTTTACTTAGTACCTTTTTTACTGAGAAAAGTAATCATCCTCCAGCCCCAAAAACCATACTATTATAGAGCAATTACCTATAGCTAGTAGGCCCTTTAAAAAGGTAAATACTTTTCCCATAATTTTCTCTCGTACCAGCATATTTCTCTCGAAATTCAATACGCGCTACTTTTAGTGAAATAACCATTAACATACAAACTGGGCTTAGGTGTCATAACATTATTATACCGTATTTAACAATGACAGTAAGTATTCACTAATCACGATAAAAACACTCAAATAACTTGTCAAAATTCTTGAGCGTCCCGAGTCCTGACAATGACGCTTCATTAAACAACGTAAAGTTTCAAATATTCAAAAATATTCAGAAAACAATTCAATTTCACGCTGAGCCTTAATTATTATCATTGGAATTTTTTAGACCCTTGACACACGATTCTTGAATTCTTAAATGGTTCTAACATCGATGCGTAAGAAACCTGAGTGCCATATTTGTTATATTGACATTCAGAAAGATATGTCACTGCATTTCCATCATTTAACACAAAATAAATTCCTATTACGATATACACATATGTTCTGAAAGTTTATTGGGTGAAAATTACTTTGCTCGGTAAATGTTTAATCAGTTAAAGCAGCCTCCCAAGTTCTAGGCCTAATAGATTTAGATAACAAAAAGGAATACAGTAACTCTTTCGAAAGGTTTCGTTTATATTACTACTCTCTTTCGAAACACAAAGTTTCTATTACCGTATGTATGCAAGCATTTTAATATTTCTCTATAGTCTCCGTGTGCGAAAGAGCTTTTTCCCTCCCACAACGTGTCTAATAACTGAACATCGAAACAAAAGCCTCCTAAAAGTTTAGGAGCTAATATAAATTAGGGAAAACGAATTATTGTTGCTAAGAAAACAATTTCAGTCTAGTGATGCGCGAGAGCCTTTTAATTAAAATTCAACTTCTACAAAGTTGAAAACAAAATATTTTTTTACTATGGTTTGCTTGCGACTCTGCTTACTTATTTTTCTGAATGTGTATTTACGTAATTCACGAAATATCTAAACCTAAATCAATAATTCGCAAAAGTTTGTTGTTGGTTTCTACATTTTATCCGCGAGCATGAATTAGGACTTAGTAATAGTCGTAATTTTAATCAATGACCTTTCACTGATGAAGTTTATCTATAGGTACGTGTAATAATAATAATAATCATGAACAGTGCGCTGGTAAATTCTGATTTCAGCTGCATTTTCGTCAGATATGCAGGCTATATTCGGATATCAGGTTTTCATCCCGATGCATTAAAATCTGATAGATACATAGATGGCTGATTGCTAACATAGAAGGAAAAATACATTAGAGCAGAGCTTGGTTGAAACGCACAACCTCATGGTGGAACATTTCATTACCGCCAGTCTAACAATAATGATAATAACCAGAATAAGTCTACTCAAAAATAATAGCTGAATTAGCCAAATGGTCAGCGGAATTTCGTCAGAGGAGAGAAAAAACCTTATCTTCGAATCCTTGCTTAGCATGTAAATGGACAACCGTTTTACCATTTTCAAGTATCGAACATTAAGATCCCACCCCTAAAGCACTGATATTCAAATGACATTTTATCTGGCGACTCACGTCAGCTTTCATCGTATTTACATTTTCATTGCGTAGCATCGCTTCCACTTAATTTACTCGGAGCGGTTATACTAATTGACTATTAACACCATTAAGCACTTTTTTAAAGTAAATTGCTTAATATTTCCTAGCTTACTTGACCCTCCTGGTTATTGGCAATATACCCACCATTGCGTGGTCCAGAGTCAGACTCAGAGAAACATACAAAGAAGCAAAAGACACGACCTATCTACTTGGTTGGTAATTAAAATAATAATTTAAATAAAATCGGGCCTATTAAATCTGTCTATTTGAACTGTCGTTTATAAAGACTAGGAGAGAACCTAAATACAATAATTATTATTATTATGCATCTGCCGCAGAGCCGCAAGAGCAGTGTTGGCCTAGTGGCTTCAGCGTGCGACTGTCATCACTGAGGTCGTAGGTTCCCCCGGCTGTGCACCAATGGACTTTCTTTCTATGCGCGCATTTAACATTCGCCTGAACGGTGACGGAAAACATCGTGAGGAAACCGGCATGTCTTAGAACCAAAAAGTCGACGGCGTGTGTCCGACACAGGAGGCTGATCACCTACTCGCCTATTAGATTGACAAATGATCATGAAACAAATACAGAGATCTGAGGCCCAGACCTAAAAAGGTTGTAGCGCCACTGATGTATTATTTACTATATATTATTTATATAAAATATAATTACAGGGCATACATTTTTTTCCCAAATATCAAATTAAATTAAGGTTTTAAGTTTAACGAACGCCAACCTATTGAATGCTAAAAATATTCGACACATTCATATGTATGCTACTATGTCAAGTGACTTCAAGTTCCATTTCTTTTTCGTTACCGTTTTTTGAATACCACACATACGTTGCCAAACGTAATTAATATGTAACAAATTTTCTCTTTTATGTTGTACGAAACAACTCAGCGAATAGCGAAATATAAATCTAAGCTTAATTGGCAATAAACATTTAGCGGTATTCCAATGAATCTACTCGTTCATCACCGGAACTCGTAGGGCGTTACCGCATCCGTGTCGGATTCGGGGCCCAGAAGAATTAAATGGAGCCCATAATGGGTATTGAATAAAATCTTCTGCATCGGTCCAGCAGTTTGTAAGATTTTTATCATCCCAATTTAATCGTTCTGTTCCGCGATAACATGTAATTACTAATTAATTAAATAACAACCAATAACTTATAACATATCTAAAATGAATTTAATAACATAATAATGATAATAGGCCTTTCATCCATATCTTATTAACATACAATAGAAAAAAATATACAGATGTATAGAATTTTATTACACTAAGATTTTCTCTAACTTTTTCCACCTATTTTATTTTTGCCAATCGTCATACAATTTTTTTTCAGCTACCTTTTCGATCTCGTCGACCCATCGCTTTATTGGTCTGCCCTTCTTTCATTTTCATTTTGGCCCAGTTCATACCGTTTTTGACCATCTGACATCTGTATAACAACATAACAACTATAATAAAATTAACACGAATAATTATTAATACTCTCCACAATAAACTAAGCTGACAAATTCCATTTAGTAAGTATGATGGGCCCATCATGTCTAGTCAAACCACATACAAACGATTTCATTCCGTTTAATTACGTTGTCACCTCTTTATTCCGAAGCCCCAAACACGGGCCCCATTTGCCTCAATTGCATCCCTGTAAACATGTATATGCGAATTATTTCAGCCAATGTACTGAGTGTAATTAAGTCAGCCATAATTGATTACGAATTGAATTAAGCTATTGAAAAGCGATTTTTGCCGCACATTCATGAACTAGTTTACCGGCTTTCTATTCATTTAATATTTTTATGCTGCAGTATGAAATAAAGCGTATTCATTTGTTTATGTTCACCAGGAGGTTTTCTTATTTCAATATAACCTGCCAATACAAGAAAACGATTATAAATCTTATAAAAGTATACATGTTCGTTCGTATATTGATATAGAAATTGTTCTTCTTCTGTGATAGAACACTTATTGGATCAGGTATATAATGAAGTTTGCATTTGTTTTTATTGCCTACTAACGACTGGTTCGGATCTACCAGCAGGATTTTTTTTTATAATTAGGAAATATTGCTATTATAGTATAGTGAGTTTTTTCACTATAAGCAGACAAAAAGTTCTCTTCTTCTTAATTATATTAGTAAATATAGCGGACATAAAATAAACTGAATTAAAAGATAATCATAATATTTCTTTTGCTAGGGAAACATTTTGAATTCAATAGCAGTTGTTTGTAAGTTAAAATCAACAGAAGATATTCGAATATTTGAATCTTCAAGCTATTAATATTTGATATTCAGTTATCCAACAAACTACCGGAAATGGAACTGCGTGCACCGTTTCCGCCACTGCCCGGCTATATCCGGTCAATGAGGCTTTATGTTGCGCGCTTCCGGGGTGGACGTCTTCCACATTCAAATAAATAGTTCATATTCGTCCTAAAAGCTATAATTGATAAACGATTTCTAAAACGTTTTTAAAAAAAGAACTTAATTCAATAAAAATTTTATCTAACAAACTTTCAGTTTCTTTCAGATATTCCAACACTGTCACTTTTGCAAATTATTAAATATGTGCCAAAGCAAAACGTAATTTAATTTGTAGTCCATACATTTAAGGACCTATTCATTTATATTCTAAAGTCTCTGAAGCATAAATATTTGTGCATCTCTAGCGATCTTTTGAGGCAGTTCACTCTGTCGGAAACATGTTGCATTCACCAATATAAACTGAATCAAGAGTTCTTAGGGTAAGATTAAGAGATAAACCTATAGAGTCGTAAGAACTTACGGTTAATTGGTTAAGATTAAGTTCAGTATGGGTCCAATCGAAAGTTAAAAAAACTTTCCTACTCTCCGATACGTCCTTAATTTAATCGTTAACCAAATGTATATGAAATTTCGTAGCTAATTCGCATCGTTATTCAGTAAATTTAAAAAATATTGTGTAATAAAAGATTAAGTCATCCAGCGTACTTTTTCATCATTTACTTCGTCTGAACGTTTTCAAACACTTAAGAACACACTCGGTCTGAGATGAACAAGCTAAGAAACTCAGAGGCAACTCATATTTCCCGGATGAAAGAATTCTTTTTTAATACACGGCAATTTCATTAATTCAAGAGTTTTATTTAATTATTAACACTGTTGACTATAGCAAATAACATTCAAAAATACATCCTCAGCAATTACTCAGAATCTGGATTAATAATTTTTGTATTACAACACGAATTTATCAGCAGAAAATCCTACGTCTTTAGCAACCATTTTTATGGTCAGATTGTCTTCTGACATCTGTTCTGTAGTTATACGGAAGTAGGTGATCAACCTTCTTCATGCCCGGTTTCCTCACGATGTTTTCCATCACCGTACCAGCGAGTGTTATATGCTCACTTAGACAAGAACTCCATTGGTGCACAGCCGGGGATAGAACCTACGAACCCAGCACTGGTTCTGACATAGGCCTACTGTTTTTGCCCATTCTATTCTATCCCGGGCTACCTTCAATTGCATTGGTCAGTATCTAGGTGTGTAATGGGTTCAAAGTAATCCTGCTTTCTTCCTATATAATAAATGAACCAGCAACAGCAATAATTTTAAGACGCACCTCAAGGAAAAGAACTTCGTAAATATTAAACCTTGGAAATTAACATAATAGAAAACTTTCAAGAGTTCCGTTAGGTTTGACAACGTGAGTTACTTCTATTGGCTGTGAAAAGTTTCAAAGGTCACATCTCATTACAAAACCCTTTTGCCAGAAATTTTTTGTTTATAGGACTTCCGCTTTTAGGGACAAACAAATTGGTTTTATAACTAAAGTCGGAAAATTTACCTCTTGACTTTTCGAGATCCGAGTAGCAGTTTTACAAATGAATTGAAACATTTTATTTACAAAACTCCTGAGATCTGAGCAACGGGTGGAGGATTTATTAACTGCGTAAGAGTGAATGTGTAAGTGGTTTTTTAGTCTCCATCCTTAACATCCTTAAATTTTCTCTATTTACGTTTTTCAGAATCATTAACTACGTATAACAAAACAGACATTTCACATTCGTCATGTACACATATACACACGCAATAATTCCAATTATTTTCTAAAAAGCGTTTATAATATTTGGGACATCCAATGACCTTGTCTGCATTTTCAGTGCTTCTACAACATCGAAGTGCAGGTGTATATATATACGTAAATAAAATAACATTTGGTTATACGTACATACTTATGTCTGTTTTCATGTTTTAATAGAATAAAAGTATTTATATTCAATACTAGCTGACCTGACAAACTTCGTTCCACCTAACAGTCAATGAATATCGTGTTACTGAATTTAAACTTAATTTATGATTTTTTGAAAGTAATACATTGAATACAAAAAAAAATATTATATTCACTACTATCTCCGACATGCAATACTTAACGTTCCAATGTGCCTTGATTTGTTGTAGATATACTTACGTATTTTCCGTAAACCATACAGAATAAATTTCTAAACGCATGCATAAATATTTGATAACCAACATATGTCTCAATCCTTTTTCATTAATAACATTATTGTACATTTTTAAAATCTAAAATAAACCCGTATCCGATAATTGTTGATCTCGTTGAGATTGTGAATCTCGTTGATTCGACCTTTAATTAAATACGTTCGACCGTTCGAGAGTTTACGTATCGACGAAGAAATTAATCGTTACACTTTACGAAACCCATGAACATTTTTATTGGATTTTTTCTTTATAGTTTTTGTTAATTTTGCCATGTTTTTATTCTACTACTCGAAAAAGAGACAAATACAAAATCAAAAATAATAATTAATAAATAACAAATCGAAAATCATAAAAATCGATTATAAAATTTTCTTAATCAAGTGACATCTATTAGTAAATTTACAAGTTAACCTAGACGTATTGATCAGTAACGACTATCAATACACAAGATTGACGTCGTTTTATATTATGTCAACAGATGGCGTTGCTAACAATTTATTCATGGCACTCATGTTTTATGGCACATGGCATAAATATAGTTTTGTTCTAGTAATTTTACAACTAATATTCCGGACTGAAAAATATACAATACATTAACTACTTTATGACCAAATCAAGCCTGATGAAGGTTTTTTCAGACATAGATTAAAAGTCTTGGTTTACTTTTTTATCGATCTATTAAAAGTTTTAACGCTTTTTCGAATATTTTTCAGTACATTATTATAGAAAATTAAAATTGATGAATCTGTATACCCTAAAATTGTTGATGATATTATGTATTCTGAAAATACAGCACCGCTTTCGTATTAACAAAAATACAACAAAAAAATGCATTTAAATGCGCCCGTTCATAATTTATTAGCAACTTTGGGTTGGAGAACAAACAAGAAAATACGATTTTGGCAGGAGTGTTACCATGAGTTTCTTATCATATACATTTTATACTTTTCAAACGGAATTAATTCCTATAATAATACGTTATAATGGTATCTCATTTATGAATTCTATTAGGCCTCCAATGGAGTATGAGGCACACTACTATTGTTCATTAATCAATTTCTTCCGCGCCCAACACGCGGCGATATTTTTGTTTACCCCATGTTCATTACGCGCATAGAAAACTAGAAAGTTTCAAGAGCAACCCAGCTGAGGACAACGACAAGGTTGATACAAAATTCAATCGCACTCCTTACGTCACTTTCTCTACAATCTAGCCATTGTAGCCCTATGTAGCCCATAATTTTTGCATCAGTTTCACATGATTCCTACAAAAAAAGGAAATAATATAGCAACTTTGAAGTCGTTTATTCGAAGCTTGGCTGTACCAATGAATCTATATCTGTGTGCAAAATTGATACTTCCTAATTACGTAACGGAAAATATTACGAGAAAACCAGCAAGTCAGGTAAGATCCAAATTTTTTTTTTAATATTCTGATGAGCCCGCGTTCATCCTAATTATCACTAGCCTCCCAACTATCATTTTCTGAATACATTGTAACTTCAAATTAAGTCCCACGTGTAATTTCGTATGTATTGTTAACTTTTGAAAATCATGTTATGATTGTAGGAAAATGCGTTAGATGCAATGCAATCTAAACGTGGTCCTTCAATTTTAAATTATTGCTACTAAATTTCGCCTCCTAGCAAAACACTATTGCTTATATGGGTTGAGGCCTTTGTCTAAATATTATCATTGACAAGCAAATTTATTTATTATTATCAAAACAAATTGCTACCAAAGTTTGATAATACTACTAAGTAATTCTAAGATCAAAGATAAAATACCAATCAACACTAGCAGAAGTTATTATTAGTTACAGATAGTTCTCATAGATAACTCACAAATTACACGCCGTATCTGTAATCTTTGCCTCATGTTAATATTAATAATATTGGTATTGGCGGTCACGGTCCTCTGCTTACCTGTATATTATTAATATTTACTTTCACCGACGAGAAAAAGAGGTTAGGTCGAATCTGTTTCACCTATATTTAATGTTCTTGTATATCTTGTACATATATTTATTTATATGCATTATATATTGTAATTCCAGGACCGTTTTCTACGTTAAATGACCTCTGCCCCTCCTGGGGGAAATAGGACATTAAGTCTACTTGTCTTACATTTTAATTCTATTTATTGCAGTTTCAGTTAGGTATATTTGGATGCGAAAGCAAGAACATCGGCAAAAACATATGTAGGTATGTTTACAAATTGTACGGATTATATATGCGTTCGAAGTGTCAAGTGGCAATACTAGAACTTAATTACAATGGATAATTATTTTATTTTATAGAACAGGTCGCAAACGGGCTGGAGGCTCATCTGACGTTAAGTGATACCGCCTATGGACACTCACGCTACCAGTAGACTCGCAAGTGAGTTCTCGCCCTCTTAGGAATTGCTCGCTCTTATCATAAAGAATGAATCTTTACTTCAGTAGGTAACTGGTTCCACATAGAGCTGGTATATGGCGAAAACTGCCTTAAATAACGCTCAGTTGTGGAATGACGGACATCGAGGTGAAACGGGTCGGATTTTGTACTCGATGTCCGATTATGAAACTCAGCTACTTAATCGGAACATCTTGTCTGAACACTCTCCATGATAAATGCGGTAGAAGATGCAGAGTATTTCTCCATCTCTACGCAACATGTCAAAAAAAATTAATAAAAACATTTAAAACAATATGTATGGTTGTATGGTTCATATTATCCAACGAGCCAAAGGACAAAATAAAACTAATTCTATACTAGATATTCAGCCCTCGAAATGACGCAATTCAAAAACAGGAAACTATTTCAATCAAGTGAAAGTAATAATGTATATTTTCAGATATCAGATAAAAATAGAATCGCTATTTACGTTCTGCATTTCCGATGAAAAATCGATAAAAATTGCACTGACGTATTGAATCAAAGGATTCACAATAATTTAGTTTATACATCTTGACTATTTAAGATATGTACGAGTGTTAGGTACGCTACACATTTGTGTAACAAAGGTTGTGCATTCGAATCCCGGCCTACGATAACCCGGCAATAGATCCGTGCGTCAGTTACAGAAGGCTGATTACCGACTTGTCTACAGCAATGTTTTTTCAGCCAATATATACAGTCAACATAAGGCAATTTTTTTTTTACAATTAACTTCACAAAAGAGAGTACATGAATTACAATCTAGCCTATACAATAATTATGGCTGATAAGAAATATTATGTTGGCTTAATTTCCTTGCTAGTGAATAGCTTAAACTAAGGTAATGTTTATAAAGTCTTGACACTATGTTCTTGTGTCCGAGATACCGCACTTGCACTTATCACTACACTAGTTTTAGTAACATGAATGCAGAATTGTTGCTACCCTGAAATGAACCTGATGATGAATTCCGGATTCACAATCCATTTATATGCTCAGAATGTGAGTGGATTATCAAAAATCACTTCTAAAATTAAAAGTTTTCCTCTGTCCCTTTTATAGTTCCATTACTTTTCATACATCACAGATTCCATTCAACGCCAACATCAAAGCTAGATATCGGTGAGTGAGGTCGCGTTATCGCGCTACTAAAAATTTTATATGTCGTAAACTTAGTAGATTCATTTCAGCACTATATTGGACAGAAATGGAATTGAGGTTTTCTCCTTTTCGTGGTTTAGATTACATTATAATATTAGGAAAGAATTGTAGGCTCTGAAACAAGTCTCAACAAATAGAAACGAGAAAGGAAGAGAAGAAATGAGACCGAGCATAAAAATACTACTTTTAATTTACAAGATAAGGCCGTGGGGTTCAAGTGAACCGTGGTACCGGTGAACACAGAGCTGGTGCTTTCTTCGGTCATACAAATAAGAATCGAAGTACAGCGATTCTTTTTATCCATATTTAATATAATAATAGACTCAATAAATTATAAAACTACTTATCAAAATTATTTCTTAAAATGTAATATATTTCAAGCAGAAATATGGCTATTTTTATGCCTGAGCTCAGGTTGACTCTCTGGCCCACACTGCGAAGGAGAAGGCCGACCTTTTAGGCTGTCTCTTCGCGTCCAACTCGACTTTGGATGACCGAGGGAGATCACCACCGACCATTTCGCGGTGTGATGCTTCGATGCCGGTCTTCCTTGGACATTTTGCTGGAAGTTGCTGGAAGACCGCTTCTATACATCCGATCCCAAAAAAAGGCGATCGCACTGATCCCTCCAACTATCGTCCATTAGCTATAACCTCCTTGTTCTCCAAAATAATGGAAACCATTATTAATAGCCAGCTCTTGAGGTATATAGAGGGCCACTAGTTGATTAGCGATTCTCAGTACGGCTTTCGTCGTGGTCGCTCAGCTGGTGACCTCCTTGTATACCTTACCCATAGGTGGGCAGAGGCAATTGAGTCCAAGGGGGAGGCGCTGGCGGTAAGTTTGGACATAGCGAAAGCCTTCGATCGGGTGTGGCACAGAGCACTGCTCTCGAAGCTTCCAGCCTATGGGCTTCCCGAGAAATTATGCGATTGGATCTCCAGCTTTCTAGCCGGTCGGAGCATCAAGGTCGTCATCGACGGAGCATGTTCCAACCTTAAACCCGTGAACGCTGGGGTCCCACAAGGCTGTGTTCTATCCCCGACCCTATTTCTTCTGCATATCAATGATATGTTGCAACTTAGCAACATTCATTGCTATGCGGATGACAGCACTGGGAATATTCTTTACACTGGCCGGGCAGGTATTTCTCGGGCAGTTGATGAGTACCGGAACAAACTTGTGTCTGAAGTCGAAACTCTACTACGTGGAGTCTCAGACTGGGGCAGACAAAACCTAGTCCAATTTAACCCCAAAAAGACACAAGTTTGCGCGTTTTCCGCTAAAAAAACACCCTTTGTCGCTACTACTCTTTTCGAAAACACTCTTCTTAAAGCCACAGCCAGCATTGGAATACTTGGCGTTGACATATCGAACGACGTTCAGTTTCGCGGTCACTTGGAGGGAAAGGCTAAATTAGCCTCCAAAAAGCTTGGTGTGCTCAGCAAGGCGAGGCGGTACTTCACTCTGGGCCACCGCATGCAACTATATAAAGCGCAAATTCGGCCCCACATGGAATACTGCTCTCACCTCTGCGCTCACTTGACCGTATACAACGCAGAGCGGTTCGAATCGTCGACGACCAATCCCTCTCCGAGCAGCTTGATCCTTTGGCGTTGCGTAGAGATGTGGGGTCACTCTGCATCTTCTACCGCATTTACCATGGAGAGTGTTCAGAGGAGTTGTTCGGATTAATACCTGCAGCTGAGTTTCATCATCGGACGTCGAGACAGAATACGAAATTCCACCCGTATCACCTCGACGTCCGCCGTTCCACAACTGAGCGTTTTTCAAGGCAGTTTTTGCCGCGCACCACCACTATGTGGAACCAGCTGCCCACTGAAGTATTTCCGAACCAATTCGACTTAGGGTCCTTCAAGAAAAGAGCGTACAAATTCTTAAAAGGCCGGCACCGCACTCGCGAACCCTCTGGCATTGAGAGTGTCCATGGGCGGCGGTATCACTTAACCTCAGGTGAGCCTTCTGCCCGTTTGCCCCCCGTTCTATAAATAAAATAAAAAATAGGCGATCCTCAGGCTTCTTACTTGTGAACTGAAATATTTTCTTCGAAAATCCCAATAAACAAAAATGTGTTCAGTAGTGCTGGAGCAAAACGTTCTATTCAGATCAAAAACGCCTATTCTGCAATGGTAAAACGGGCTCCTTGGGGTATAAAAGGGAAGGACGGTTTATTGTCACCTGGATAAAAGCAAAAGTTAAGAATTTTATTTCTAATAATGAATTGATTCGATCACCCTTTATTTATAATTATAAACTTAATAATTTTATAACAAGTTAATAAGTAAAAGCATAAATTAACATGAAACACTTTAAAACTGTTTCAATAAGGCTTTGAATTTGAAGATTTATCGATGAAAAACTTAGGCAATTAACTGGTTCACGGCGGAGATAAAAAGTATCTGCGCTGCGCGTGATCGTGCCGGCTCTTTAGTAAGAATAATATCCAACCCTTCGGCGAGTTGTAATTAGTTTGAAATTCTTGAAAAATTATACACAGCCCGATACTGAACATGCTGGATTTGTATAGAGTTCATACAACTCTAGAACTAAAATAAAAACAATTTTATTTATTTTGGAAATAGGTATGGACGGCGTGCATAAATAGTAAGATAATCATGCTTACAAAGATAAATATTACAAAAGGTTTACAAACATAGTGTGATAACAAAATGCCCTTCCTGTAATCGGATGGGTGACCCGAAAAAATATCGAGATTGTTCGGGCCCTACAGCCGATTGCAAAATATTATAGCGAAAATTTATTGGTCCGTCTAAGCGTCAGAAGTTTGCTGAAGCCACTTTACTACTACGGCAATAAAACTGTTTAATATCAGTACGAAAGACGTATAAAGTACTATTGCCCACCTACTAGCGTAAACTACTAAAAAAATTATAAAGTTATGTTTTTAATTGAGGTTAAAATAATTTATTTTCGAGTGCTATAAAGCAGTCACAGTCTGTGTGAAAACATTGCATTTAATTTGCATTTGTACCCGTAAAAAGGTTTGAACTAAATTAGTCATATTTGTATAACTTACGTTGTAACCACTGCATATAAATCCCAATTAGAGTAGACCATTATTGAAGTTCTTCAGTGGTACCTATGTGCTGTAATTGGCTTTTGGACGCTGTTCGTGCACTACATAACTTTGTACCTGCCATATTGTTATTTATATACGTTTAACTTAACCTAACATAATTCAGTTTAATTATTATTTAATGTATATTTTTTAATTTTGAATTATTATTATTAATATGTATATTAAGATAGATTCTGTATATTTGATTTATTTAAGTTATCTCTAGGTTATAATTTAAATATGATACATGGGATACAGAAATCTCTGCTTCAAATAACACATTACTCTAACAGAGTTAAATCTTAAATAACTTTATAATAATAATATTAAAAACCCTTATTGCTGTAATTACTTAAACTAGTACATACAAATATGAAGTACTAATAAATGAACACTAAAAATTATAAAAAATAAACACTAATAATTATTAATCGGCAAGCCGGTTAATTTCTGTTATATACGTATAGCTCGTCCTGGGACATAGGCCTTCTCTAAGAGCTTCCACTCTTCTCTGTTTCTAGCTATACGTACCCACATCTTTTGATTTGTCTTCCTCGTTTTATTTTGTCATAGCGAGGAAGCCATTCCGTCGTTTTTTGTCCATTTATCTTTATCTTCTCTCATAATGTGTCCTGTCCATTTCCATTTCAATCTTTTACTAGAAGTAACAGCGTTTCTAAACTTTGTCATGTCCTTTATTTCTTCTAGTATTAGGCCCTTTCTCCACTGCTCCGGTCCGGCAAACGTTAATTACCGATCCGATTTAGAAACTCACAACAGTACTTACGTACTTCTCGCGCGGAACGCGGTGTTTTCTCGGTCCAAGTATATCCAAGTATCCAAGAGGTAATAAATTATTATTCACAGGTTTATTTATAGTTTCTTTAATTTGAAAAAATCTGGATAACCTGGACCAAACCAAATTATGTCGCTATTTATTTATATTTTTATACCATAGTATTAGTGAATTATTTATTAAGTAGATTATAATATTTTAAGATAGACAATATAAAAAAAGAAATAAACTTGCCAGGGCAATAAAATATTCAGAATTTAGAACGTTTTATTAATAAAATAAAGTATGTGGGTTTTAGTTAATATAAGTGTTGCATGATAAATATACAAGTATCGATTATTGTCGGATCGGATATAGTGGAGAAGCGCCATCCGGCCTTCCGATATTTTTCTCATGACTCATTCCGGTATCCGACGCCGGACCGGAGCAGTGGAGAAAGGGCCTTACTCTATCTTTCAATAACTTTACTATATCACACATCGGAAGCTAAAAAAGGTGTTTCAAGATACAAGGCTTCTTTAAATTGATCGTTTACAAATCGGGGAATAAATCTCGTAGCGGAAATTTTTCAAATATCATAACAGATAAATCACATCTCGAAAGCTCTTAAAAGTCAATCAAGAAAACATAATAAAAATAATGTTTATACGAGTCTACAACTTGAACAAATATTGCGACGGGAATTATCTTTATCGTCTTGCCATTATTTCTATAAAGAAGCTTTTCTTTAAAACTTGAACTGGGAATGTCAGCGGAACGGTTTTAGCGCTTTCAATTGTTCAAACACTTGTCTCGAGATTATTCCGAGCCATTCGTACTCGGGCGATTTTAGGATCTACAATGTATGAGATAAGAAGATTGATATTTATACGAAATGTTTCAAGAGAAATACATTACCTTCATCCTAGCTGATGGAAACATATTCATGCAATACTGTATGTTTAACTAAGAACCGTGGTATAAGTGTATTTTCCTTAATATAACCTTATCATTATATTAAACAAAATAAGATTTTTATATAAACTTGTAGTTTTTTACTGGTTACATAACTTAAAATATATATTTTCAACACTTTCTGGACTAGGTTGAAACAGTTCACATTGGTTTTCCAATTGAATGTTGGGTCCTTTAGCTTCAATATTTTGAATTTGAAAGTCATGTTTATACGTTTTCGACAAAGTTAGTTAAGTAATGAAATTGGTAAAAAGAGCTTTTTCAATAAAATAGTCAAATAAAAACTGGAACTCTGTTGAAAGTATTGCACATATATGAATATATTTCGTATGTCTATATTTATATTGAACTCGAAAAGTATGTAACGAACCTATAATTAATAACAGTAAAATATCGATAAAAGAAAATATTAATATTTTAAAAGCCAATAAAATTAGTAAAATACACGCACAGCAAATAACAAAGGAGTATTCTGCGGTTACTGATTAAATCTACAAGCGAACAATGGCGTTACATAATTGATTTTAGTTTTATTTCACGTTGAAATGTGGAGTGCTTTACTTGTTTTAACTGTGAGTACCGTGAACAATGAAATCTTGGATTCATATTTTTATATTTACTTCTAAAACAGTCGCATATCTACGGGAGTAGTATAAAAATTATTGTTAAATAATAATTCTGACTTCCGATGCTAGTAAAATATGGATTTAATAGATTTAATATTTTCTTTATGATAATTCCGATATTTTGTTAGAAATATACTTTTTAAAACGTGTCGTTTGCTTAGATTTGGGATTTACGAGTATAATACTAGACTCTACCGATTAAACAATCTAATATCTTTCATTTTATTTTTTAATACGATCAAAGTATGTGGTGCTAGGAAGGCACAATAAACATTATAATACGACGCTAACCACTTAAACCCCCTATATTACTAAGTTTTCGATAATTTAATAGTGAAAGCTACATAGACACTGATTACCAATAAACCTTTAATTTTAGCTATTCTGCGCTACTATAGAGACAAAGTCCTTGGATGAAGATATGCTACTATTTTGGAGACGAAGTAAGTACTGTTAACTCTTTTCTGATTATACGAAAGAATGTATAAGATTAAATAATATTGTCTGTAGTTAACGTGAGAACATGACGTTACAATAAGTTTTGTCAAAATTCAACAGAATATTGCAAATTCGAACTCTGCGGCGTGTTAATGAAAGACTTAATACGGCACTTTAATTAACTAATATTAAATTGTTATCTGTCATTATGATATTAGCAATCTCTTGCCGATCACGACTACTGTGAAACACCTGAAAAGTCAAATAACGTAATGAAGTCGCGTAATAAATTGTGGTATAAGTGTTTTGTTCTCACACTGCATATGGCAGACAACATTGAAAAGAACATTTATTTATTCACAAAAATACATATATAATATATATCCTTACAGTACTAAGCCGATACGATAATGTGGAACATGCTTTTCCTTTCGGAAAATGAGTTATGTCATTGTAATGGGAAAACCTAGTAGCATATACGGAAGGAAGCCTCGATTTTATGACTTGTCTTCTTCAGGTGGCTCAGTCAATTGCAAACCATTCACCGCTTACTCTGTAGAATGCAATCGATGTGTCTGTGGAGCTGATCGCGTCGAGTACTGCACGAGAATGTCTTGTTTGAAAAGTGAGTCTATGCTTTCTATATTCAACTAATTATATCTAAAGTCTGTGTTCAGAATTTAGGCTGTGGTGTATTTATTGGCGGTGATTACTGAAAATTGACTATGAGAGGAAATCGGTACTTTTAGATTTGTATTGTACAAGACGCGAAAAAGGTTGAAACGATTTAGATGCAATAATCATGGAAGTACTTGGTACAACCCTTATGAATTTACTTATATTTTATCTCTTTTTCAGAGTCAAGACGTTTTGATGACTCGGATTATTCGGATTGAGGTTGAAGATTTTTGTATTAAAAGGATCTCTTAATTTATTGAATATAAAAAAAAACATGCCGGTGATTTAGCTCGCGTACAATTACAATTACTCTTTAATTGTTTTAGTAATTTTAAATTTTTAGTAGTTTTAAAAACATGAAAACATGCTTTTCAGCAATAAATCCATTTTTACAAAACATAATAAAAGTAGCTTTAGTTTTTTATACATCGTTACAATGTTATTTGCTGACAACGACGTAAGTGTGATCATACAAGAGCTACCGATTGAAGAGAGAGAGATAATGTTAATTTATTTATTGCAATATTGATTTACGCTGATAATAATCCTTGTAATGTTATACATTTCCCTTAATTGAAGTTAATAAAAAGGGGTTAGCGATACTAACGATGTCTAAAATGTAGGAACATTGTTAATGGAGGATGAGCAACACAAAGGGGGTAGCAATTTGACGATAAATCAAAGGATTCTGCCCGGGGCGGCCCCTTTGTCGGCGGGAAAAATTGAAAATTTTTTTCGTAACGAAAAATTTACGCCTATTGTGTTATTTTTAAGGCATTTTAATTACTAGTTAACACTCAATGCACGATTTATACAGGATATGAATTTAAGAAATTTAAAAATTGAATATTAATCTGATTGAACCTAAGTGGAAAAATATTCGCCTTTCCAAAAGTAAGCTAAATTTATTTGACAATAAATCATTGCGTTCCCTACGATGCTATGAAAAATTAATCCACGCTTTTTGGCCCCACGTTTGGCGCCATGTGTAAAATAAATATATTTATTAAAGAAACCATAATCAAGTGATCTACCTCAATATAGAAAAGTAAATCTTATAATTAACTTAAATAAATAAATGAGGGTGCCAGGAGGAATTTGGTTTATCCTACCAATCCGATTATTATGTATCCGATATAATTTGAAGGCATTTCCCTAAGCTTAAAAAGAAAAATATATTAAATAACTTTACGAAAAAATATAAAATAAACCCTAAATACCTATACCTTTAATACCTCTCTAATTAAAGAAAACTCACTAAGTTATAACAAAAATCTAAAATTTCATAACATACACAAGGAAAAATGTATAATTCAAAAACCTCCAATACACGGCAATCACCGGCCGTGTCTATCGTTTTCTACCATCAACCTTTTATACCAATATAACATAATATGTTGTTAGCACTAATAAAATTGATTTATAATAAACTTTATCACTAACCTATTTTAGTCTAGCATAAGATTGCACCCAGGAGATCTATACGTCAAATAGTTGACAAAATTGAGAAACTATTGGAAAGCAAAACACAATACAAATTTTAACTCTGCGTCCAAGGTATTACGGTCAACGTCAATTATTATATGGAATAAATTTCTATGGTCCACTATTCACAAAGCCTGTTTGAGTTATTGGTGTATAGTTTGGGTTGCAAAGTGTACTTTGGGATGTCATTAAATGGACAATGAAATACTGCAAGGCCTGAAATAAAGAAGAGTATCGCTGAAATAAAAGACAGTAATGTAATAAGGAGCTGTTTTGGCCCTAGGGTCGTGTTTCTAACCCCAGCTATGAACTAGTGGATTTTTCTTTCTATTTACACGTGCTCCTACTGTGAAGTATTTATCGTGTGACCTTTATTTAAACCTAAAAATCTACGTGTATGATACAGAAGGCTGATAACCTACTTGTCTATGAAAATAAAAAAGAACCAAAAATGCATACAATTTGCGACCAAGACTCATATAGGTTTACAGCGCTAAATGATTATTATTTTGATCTAATGACCTAAGACAAACACTATTTGCAAGCATGACCTAGTCTTACCAATAGTTCCTCTTGACCAATACAGTATTTGCACAAAATTTTACAATTTTCTTTAAAATTATATTAAAGGTTAGTTTAACTTAGATTCAGATACAATAGTGTCACTGCACCTAACCACATGCACACATGTTCATACAGTAGTACACAAAGTATCTTGCATATATGCAATAGTAATAATTCAGTGGCACTCTAATCTTATATGGTCTAAGTCAGTGTTTCCCAACGTGGGGCACATGACCGACAAGGGGGCAATTTGATTGTCAAGGGGGGCAATAGAAATCGGCTGGATATAACAAAACGTGGAGACTTGAGATTGAATCTAAACAAATTGGAACCTAATATAAAATCTTTGTGCAGCAAGCGCAAGGATCCTTCTTAATTAAAAAAATTAAAATAATATAGAAAATCTTTATTAAAATTCTTTGAAATTTGAATTTCAGTTTTACTTATGTTTAGAAAACTAACATACCCTTTTGATTTCTTCCAAAAACATATCAATTAAATTTCTTAAGTGAAGAATTCAATTTTTTAATATAAAAAATTATGTATGTTACCTAAGAACTTTAGAAAGGCTAAGGCATGGCACAAAAAAGGTTGGGAAACACTGGTCTAAGTCATAGTTCTAGTACGACAAGTTGGTAATCTGCCTCCTGTGCATCACAATGTATCAAACTTCATCGGTTTATGTAGTCTAACGATATATCTTCACCGTACAAGCAAGTGTCAATTGGTTACATACCATCAAAGATGCAGGGATTTGACGATTTAAGTTTCGATTGACGATCAAATAGTTTCCTCATCTACCAATAATACCTATATACATAATTCGCTAATGGAATGGAATTATAAAATGGCATTAGACCGACTGACTTGTGTAAAATACAGAGTCAGAATTAAGTTTGAATTAAATTTATTAGACTAAGAAAATATCTCCATCTCTCTTTTATTTGAAAGTAAAGCTTGATAGAAATCATTCACTTCAAAAAACACCTAAAGTGATATAAACAAAAAGAATAATTTCAATAAATATTCTATATATCTAAGGCAACACAAAATTTCAAAGAAAAAGGAATATTTGAGATAAATCAACGTCGTGTCCTTAGGGATAAGAGAGAAAATCGCGAAATCGTCTCAAATGAAATTTCTCACTGAATGTACGCATTTTTATCTAACGAATTCGTATAAAATTATACTTTATATAATTGTTATTAAGGTTGTTATTACTCTGGCAACTAAAGTAGGCTTCTCTGCAGATTTTGAAGCGTGAAATGTATTCGAGGACGCAAATTGTGCCTCCCAAATACAGTGTGTGGAAGTCAGTACGAAGACATAAAGTACGTTAATAATATTGGTTATTATATTTTATTTTAAGTTACCAAAAAGTAACCACCTAAAATTATTAAAACATCATAGTTATTACTACTAATCCTCTGTATTTACGATACGTTAAGTACAGGCTTTGATCTAGTCTAGTAATAATAGAAATAATTAAAAATAATTAAAATAAAAATCAAAACAAATTTAAAAAGTTTGGTCCCTGTGGCAGTGTACCTTTAACGCTAGGAGCATTTCCTCGCTGTATTGCGATACTTATTCGTTGAGCCAGGAAAGTGCCAGCTCTGGGGTCACCGGTCAATGCTACCAGGCGCCAACTTAAATCTTTAATTAGCGCCTGTGCACTTGAACCTAACGGCCCAAGGGTCTCTACTCCAAAGGGAACAAAATCTAATCTATACTTTGATTACATAATTATAAAATTGTTGAATGAATCATATTTTTGAAGTATACCTAAGCAGAGTAAAATCTAAACCTCGCCTTGGTGTCATAAAATGATAATGTTAATAAAATGTCTATCCAAAAAAAAGTTAAAAACATGACCCCAGAATGTATTTTACTAAGACGTTTTAATTCAACACTTATACCCCAATAAATGGTCAATTATTTCTAACCCCTGTATTTAGTGTCACATGACCGAAGCTTAACTGGTTGATAATAATGATGTGCGACCGACCTATAATTGCTGAGATATCGCGTGCCTTCACTTATCGCCCTAATGTTAAATGCACTTAACTGTTGAGCCACGGAACAGGCGAAATGTACAATTACAGAAATAAAAACAAATATCTCATATCTGATGATGTGTTATTTAATTTTTAATTTATTTTATAATTTTATGTTAACGCAAAACCATTAGTTTAGTAGATTGGGTTTAAACCGAAATGCTTTAAAGCTATATAAAACAAAATTTTAAAGCCATATTTGTTGAGTAATATACTGATACTGAAAAACATTTACCTAGACATTTAACTAATTTAAATTATTTATTTATTGTAGTATTTCAGTTCAGTTTACATATTAAGAGATCAATTTTAGTTTGAATAGTTGAATTGAACTTTTGTTAAACTAAATAGGTACATGAATAACAAAATATCAATTTCAACATCTACAATCTGCACTGAGATTGCATTCCAAAAAAAAAATTCACTGGGCCCAGTCAGCCCTTGCATCAGTACACAATCCTACTTCCACAATTTTCTGTAGAAAATCATAATTTTATTGTCTTTGATTAACATAACCTTTACACATTTAAAGAAAAAACTTTTTAACCTATGTATTATTAAGTTATTTATTAAGTTTAAGTTATGTATTATTACCGTCACCGTCACCACGCACGCTGTAAAGCACGCGAAACGTCGGATAAATTTAAAATATGTTAAATAATTGTAAATTTATATAAATTAAATTTATAATAATACATAACTTTAATCCGGTTAAAAAGTTTTTTCTTTAATTAATAATAATTTTAATGCTGTAATCATATTTAACTATGCGTAAAGGATAACGCAATTTACTTGCAAGTACACTATCGCCATTGTAATGGCTTCATATACTTAGTTATTCTCTCCCACGGAACCCATTTCCTGTACAAGTTCTAGAGATCTCGTGAGACTTAAGGATTCCCAAAATGAAGTACTTTACATTGTTAATAGGGTGTGAGACGTCACTTTAACCGAGGGTAGTTTCTAATTACATTTATTTTAAAGCAATCACCATTCTCTAGGGAAATTATTGTTTGTAAGGCCACTATAGTTTTAAAAAGGCTTTTGATTACTAGCTAAAGCTCTGCAGCCTTCGTATACGTACTGTAAACTGTTAATGGAAACCATTATTAACGGCCAGGTCCTGAGGTATCTAGAGGGTCACCAGACGATTAGCGAGCCTTCTTGTATACCTTAATGAGCTGAGGCACTAGCGGGTAGTTTGGATACAGCAAAAGCCTTCTACCTGGTGTGGAATATAGCGCTTCTCTCGATGGATCCAGGGCTGCATTTGATAATATGCAACAAGATCAAAAAAATATATCTAGTACAAATACCAAAAAACTACGATATAATACACTTTCAAGTTTCATATGTGTCTTCACTAATAATATTTAAAATAATATTAATCAAGTAAACAATTAATTTTTAAAAGCTTAAAAGATATTATATGAAATATCTCCTTACATTCATATTCATATCACATTTAAGATTAAAAGGAAATTAACGGATTATAACAGTGCACAATAAGCCAGATCAAATTGAAAAGGAACAAATACTTAAACCGGCGCGTGCGCAGGTTCTCACCCTCTAGAATTCACACGAGACTCGTCCGCTCCGTGTGAACCGTAACGGATAGTAACGACTACAATTATAATTCACTTTTGATCTTTAAATTTATACTTTTATTTTAAATTGAATTTTTAATATATCTTTCTATCTGAGGCCCACACTTAAAATGGTTGTACTGCCACTGGTTTTTTTTGTCATTGACAACACCATATTATAGTATATGTTTGGTTGAATCATGAATAAAATAATGTATGTAATTGACATTATTCCAAGTGTGAAGTAAACATTTTCAAAGTACTGAAACCCGCAATGGTCCAAGAGTCATTTTTGCGTCTGTATCTTTGTTCACTAATCCAAATAGATGTGTTCTTCGGGATTCGAGCCCAATACGTCTTTACATGGCTGAAGTGGGCATAGCAAGAACAAGTTAAATTTATGTTTTGTCAAGGATATAATCCAGGCAAAATACATACATTATCTCGCTAGTGAAGCATTACTAAAATTATTAAGAAAAAGCTATAATCATATTACCTCCAAGTTACGCACGAACACTGATGACATTACATTCAAAAGCGATATCAATATTGAGGTTAGGTATGTTATTCCAAGATTGCAACGCAAACTTTTAAAAAGCGGCACTTCCCTGCAGAGTATATTCTTGGAAATCATTGAAAATAGCTATCGGCTTAACAGAATATGGCCATCTACTTAGTGACGCGTGCGTAGGTTCTCACCCTACCGAGTCACACGGTTAGTGTGTGAACCCAGGAATCGTGTGAAATATAACCGCCAACTAATATCTCTGGGGGAAGTAAGAATGTTTAAATAAAAACATACAAAGTGTTAATAAATTTGATTTGATCAGGACTCTTCTAGTAAATTTGGATTTGAATAAAATTTTGGAATAATAATTATATCAGAGAGAGATATGGAGCCAGTTTGAGGAGGCCTAAAGTCTATTGTTATATTTATCTGTAATTTTTCTTAATAATTTTAAGGGTAATGTATAATTTTTGACTCGACCGATAGCCATGTTTGTTTTCACTTACTTTTTAATAGCTTTGGTTTTGTGATTGTTTCGATATTTGCCAATTTCGATACTATTTATCATTTATATAAATGTTATATCGTTTGTATATAAATGCAAAATATATACTTTATTTTCAACTTTTCCCATTGCTGCTGTATTTTTTTTCCCTAATCCCCTAGCCTTTTTTCGTCTAATTGAGTTAAATCAACAAGATATGTTATTAAGCTCTTATTAATTTTTAAATCAAATTGTGTCGACCGGCTACCGACCGTTCCTTGTGGTAAAGTTACTGAATACAATTCTCTAATAAGCTGAGAAATGACAATAGGACCATAGATTATAATAGAGGAAGGACAACGAACACGATCACGAACAACTTGACGCGTGCGCATATTCTCACCCCTCAGAATTCTCACGTGAACTAAAATCGTGTGAATGGCGTATGTAACCGTCATTTAACTTAAAAAAATAAGTTCGCAACAGTTCAAGCAAGGATTATATATTTTAATACACAATCAAAAATGCACTCATAGTAATTACAACAATACAGTTGTGTGACTTTGCTGAAAATAGAATTATGGATAATAGTGCATCCGTAGCTAAGGCACACACATTCTACTTACTTAAAAAAACATGTACCTACTCTACAATACGTCCTGCACTTTTTAGTTTTCAAAACCGACTGTGATCGTCGCCAAAAGCAGTTGTTCTGAGTGACTTGTACGTGTTAAGGTTAAAATAAATATAAAAACATACTCGTGCAATCGTAAAAGTACCGTGTGAACGGCCTTGAGTGCGTGAGAACTAACTGATACTGTGCTCTGAGCTACCCTAATAAATGCTTCAACAGACTATATATCATAATTTAAATGATTAAATATTATCGGTTACACAAAACTAGATCTAAAATAATATAAACAACTTTATTTGTATTAAAATAATTTATACATATTAATCTATTTATGCATTATGAAAAACTAATTTTAGAAGTCAATGTTACTAATTTTATATTTAATTTGTTTGTGCCATGTCTAGTAGTATATATTACTATAATAGTATTTTCTCGTGTAATCAAAAGAAATAACATAAACCACACATTCATAACACAACAAACAATCCAAAAACTCCTTTTATAAATGTTGCAATAGTTAAAATTGTTTGTACAACTTTAAGTAATCATTTGTTATGAACGAGTCAACTGAAATTCTTGAACGTCGGCGCGTGCGCACCCCGCGGTCACACGAGATCAGAAAGACCCCTACGTGTGAACCACAACGGAATCCCAGAAAAACTTTGGGCAAAATGTTTACCCGTGAGAACTATTTTTGTGTGAGAATTTGTACGCTATACATTTACACATATTTGTAATTTTTTTATAAACTGTATCAAATTGGTTGGACTGGATGCAAAAATAATTAAAATTAATTATTAGTAAATAGTTAATTAAATAAATAAAAAAATATTAATTTAATTTAAAGTATTATTATTACTTACCAAAAACAATTAATTACTTTAATTTTATTATTTGAGAGCTTAAATGGTTACATAAAATTTCTATCACTTTATACATAATAAATCAATAATGCAATTGATTTTGTGGATTTTCTAACACATGATTTTTTCCCTTAGAAATCCCTTATCTAAATGATTAGACCCAACACTTTAAGACTTATAAGAGAAATATTTTGCGAACTCCCTTGCGGCCAGAAAATAATGTCTTAGTTTGTCTGGAGATGGCAGATTAAGATTTATTTAAAAAGGTCGAGTTTAGAAATGAAAATAATTTAAGTTGTTTTTCTTTGCCCCCTGGGAATACAACAGATAAACAGCTTTAGGTGAAAAAACAGTAATCTAAAATTATTTTTTGTGTATATTTCAAATTTAAAAAACTAGAATCCAATTCTTAGGGTCGATAATCTTGCTACAAAAAAAAATTCGTGCGTACAAAGTACACGTTAGAAGTGAAACTTCTTTGGCAAACTAATTTTTAACTCTTGCTAAAACTTTAGATTTCTGAGACTTAGAGGGAGGGAAAAAGGATATGTTAGGAATTTAATAAATTTAACGGTCATTAAAATATTAAAATTGTCGAAAATTAATACAAATAATATATTTTTTTAATGATTTCTTCGATAATAAAAAAACGTGGCATTTTAATTTACAATTCGTCATTTGAGATTTCAATATATTAATTTGCATAAAATATAAAATACTAATATTTCATAAATTCTCTTTACGAAATTTTAATTTTTAAAATAGAATTTCTAAAAGGTAATTCACCCTTATCACTCTCTCTCAATCGGTCTCAATCGCTCTCTCCCTTTTCTTCGACAAAAACGCTGCACATCTTTGTGACGTTCCGTAAAAAATTTACCCTCATGCGCCTAAAGAAGTTTCACTTCAAAAACGTTTGCCTACTCTCATATCCGATACTCATTGAATCTCTGTTAATGACTTAAATTAAAGCTTCCAAATTCTACGTAGATGAAATCATAAAAACTCCAGAGACCGAGACCGCGCTCAGTATTTATTCAGTGTTGATAATTAAAACAGAAATTCAGTGCACCGCTGTATAACTTAGATAATAAATGAATTATAATGTTATACGAAGTAAAGTTTGCTACGGAAGGTGCTGGCGGTTGTATAAATAAATGAACCGGATAATGAAGTTACTTGTTTTACGTTGTATATGTTAGAGAAACAATAAGGCTCGAAGTAAAGCGAAGTATTACGTCTAAGTTTGTTAATTATTTTGTTGTGTTAAAAATACTCTCAATAAAATATGTTATTTTCTAATTCTAATTTATTAATTAAAAGTAAAATTCTTAAAAATAAAGTATCTTCAACACTTGTATCTTACATATCCTAACGTACGGCTGCGAAACTTGGACCACTAAGCAAGTCACAAGTCAAAAGCTTGTGACTTGTCAGAGAAGTATGGAAAGGAGCACGGATAGGAAAGAGCTGTAGATCTCCGAAGGATCACCAACTTGACGACTCATTGGTCTAGTGGCTAGCACCCCTGACTGCGAAACCATGGGTCCCGGGTTCGATCCCCGGCTGAGGGAACATCGATGTGATGAGCATTGGGGGTGGGGTTTGGGTCTTGGTGTTTAAATATGTATTTATATGTCTATCTATCTATAAAATGTATGTATATCTGATACCCATAACACAACTTCCCCTCATCAGCTAAACACGGTATGAGGGTGGTATTGGTAAATTGATTGAGTTTTTTTAAAAAAAAAAAAAAAAACTGGGAAGATGCAATGACCAGAGCCAAAAGGCTTAAATGGAGATGGACAGGACACCTGCTCAGAGGCCAGAGAGCAAAATGGTCGAAAAAAGTCACCCAATGGACACCTCGCTACAACAACACCAAGCGAAAGAGAGGAAGACCATGTGCCCGGTGGGCTGACGACTTGCCAGGGATAGGAAGCAATGGAAACAGCTGGAGGAGGCCTTTGTGCCACAAAGGCAAGCTGTACAAGAGGACAGCTGTGCTTGTTGAACTTTTTTTATATATACATTTATATTTTGTTCTCTTGTATTAGTTGAAATAAAGGCTTTGAATTTTTGAATCTTGAAAATTCTTAAGTTGAGATAAACGGCGAAAGATTGACTTGCAATTTGCAGACTACCTGATTTAATTTGACTTAACACCCGATGAGTTGGAGAGGATGGTCACATAACCAGACTCGGAAAGCAGGATTGTCGGTCTTACAATGAATGCCGAGAAAATGGTTCTCATCGTACGTAGAGAATCGATGTCAGACTGTGGTGTTGAATGGATACTCGTCAAGAACTAGATATATACCTTCAGGAGTCCCACAAGGATCGCTTCTGGGCCCACTTCTCTTTAATGTATTTGTTAACGACATCACACATTGTTTTCAGTCGTCCAAAATTCTACTGTATGCAGACGACATGAAAATCATGAAACAGATTAACTCTGTCGCTGATGCACTCTCTTTACAAGAAGATCTGGACCGCTTTCAAAATTATTGTGTACTGAACGGGCTCGACTTGAATGTATCTAAGTGTTACATTTGTACATTTACTCGCAAACTCCACCCCATTGCCTTTCCCTATAAACTTCAAGATTCTATTTTAGTAAGAGTTGGATCTGTCAAAGATCTTGGAGTTATATTTGACAGCAAACTTCTCTTTGATCTGCATATTGAGAGCATCATTAATAAAGCCACGAAAGCGTTAGGTTTCATTATAAGAATCTCGTCCGACTTTCAGGAAATTAAAACCATTAAAATATTATATTGCTCTTTCGTTCGTAGTCACCTCGAATATGCTTCACAGGTATGGAACCCAATATACAACATTTATATAGACCGCCTTGAAAGTGTACAAAGAAAATTTTTAAGGTACATTCAATTTTAATCTAATTGTTACCTGTCTGACTATCATACACGCTGCAAAAAGTTTCATATTTTGCCTTTAGCTGAGCGTAGAAAAATATCGGACATTACGTTCCTAGTGTCTTTACTTAATGATGCGGCTGAGTTGCCAGAACTGTTATCTAGGGTGGGCCTGTACGCACCATCATTGTTTCTGCGCGGACCAAATTTATTATACGTCCCCATAGCACGAACTACATACAGAAAAAATTCTTACCATGAGCATGTCGTTCTTTTAATGTGGCATGTCTGGAGCTTAATTTGGACTTGTTCTGCACAAGTGTTACTGCAACGAAGAAAGCCCTTTGTGACCGATACTTTGAGACTTAGTTTTTAATATAGCCTTGAGAGTTTTTTGAGCGTTGGTGTGTAATGATGTGATAATGTGTAAGTGTGGAAACTGATAATTGGCCGTCATCATGTTAATTGTATACTATTGAGCCTATTTAGCTGTAAGTTTCCCTAAAATTGTAAAATAAAATAAAATAAAATAAAACCAAAGTAATGATCAACTTCAAAAAGGAAATAGTACTATTAAACAACAATATTATAGAATATGTAGCCACTTATTCGACTCGGTTTCGTATTTATCTCGATTTGGTACCAGTATTTAGCTGACCTTGGTCAGACAATATCTATGACCGATGTAGCTATAAAAGAAATTGACACACGAATAGCAAGGTCTGGAAGATCTTTTGCTCTGGTGCTTAGAGAAGTCATCTAAAATAATAAAACGAGTCTACCATGCTGCTAAAAGGAAGCTTTTCAATACTTGTGTACCTGTACTAACATATGGATCTCAAACAGAAATGTGGAGCAACAAAGTACAAAATTGGTACCTAAGGTACAAAAAATTCAAAAGAGAGTAGGACAGATGAGATTAAGGAAACAGGAGGTGGTGTGCAGGGCAAAGAGTAGCGCAGTACAGACGGAAATGGCGAGATTTAGAGGAGTCCTTTGCCAAAAAAGGGTACGCTAGATACCTAGGAAGTCATGAGATAATGGAAATATAAATGTAAAGTATTATTATTATTAGTTTAGAATTTCAAATAGACAGTCAAAGATGGCATTAAATTTACTATTAATGGCAGTACCGAGGTCGAACCCAAAATGTTCAAACTATTATGAGTATAAGTCGAAGAGATGGCGGTTTTAGTCTATTCATTGTCATTCTTATTCTTTTCAGCGAGTTTCACATACTCACACCACAAACTTCAGAAGACTATGAGATCTTTTCATAATAAATTTCATTTAAAAGATATGACGATATTATATTTTCAAGTGGTGTATTTAACGTAGCTAATGAATACGTCACTGCAAGGTACGGATAATAGCGTGACACCCAATTCCAACGTAAATACGCGAATGTGAATGTTTGCCCGTGACAGCTTAAGTGGAAATTTTCACCTTGTAATTTGTTATAGGAAATATTAACTATAAAATTTAATTCTTTTCCTCTTTACCCAACCCGGTGTTTTTTTTCACTAGTCATTATGGATTATTATTGAGCTTATCTTAGTCGGGATTAGAATAGTTAATTTGTACAAAAACAGTACAAATTATACGTATTTATTATATAATGAAATACGTAACGAAATGTGTGGAAGGGTCTACTTTGTAGTTACCACAAAAATTATAATTTTCCCACAACTCGCCCGTTCCCACGGGTATGTGACGCGTTCCCACGGGAAACGACCTTGGTAAAGATAACAAATGAAGCAAATAATGTCACCTGAGTCAATTGACAATTTAATATAATGTTAATAACACAGCATTGTTAATAACTACTCAACGGCATTATTTACCTTTTGAATGTGTGTAGTGTGTTTAAGTAGTTTGGTTAATTTACTAACTAACTACTGAATAAAAAATAAGTCGATGGCAATCAAAATCAATTTATTAAATTGAACCAGTTTGGAAAGTGGTTTTTGTGAACATTTAGTTAAGGATTTGTTTTTTTTGTATTTCTAGTGTTCGTTAAAGTAATTGTAATTATAATTAGTACGACATTAGTAATAAATGTTAAACTATAACAAATAATATTTAATTATATTTTTGACTATGTCTTTACTCTTTAACAATATCTCTCCACTCTTCTCCGATAAAGAGTCATTCAAGAAAAGAGCGTACCAATTCTTAAAAGTCCTGCAAAGGTTTTCGCGAACCCTCTGGCTTTGAAAGCGTCCATGGGCGGCGGCATCACCTAAGATCAGGTGAGCGTCCTGCCCGTTTGCCTATTCAATTTAAAAAAATATTCTAAGCAAAACGTGATGGTTTCCATTATCATCTTGTTCTTATAATTTCTGAATATGTTTAAACATAAACTGTGATTTGTGTCGTTTTATTTACACATGTTACGGTCCTGACACCGCTACCTCTCACCTGAAAAAACATTCACACAATAATTATTCACGTTTCCCCAACACAAATAAGTGTTTAATCTCCCCTACACGCCGTGGCACGTGTCATTACCACCAAACGGAATTCCCACAGAAATTCATTCCTTTCCCACAAGAAATATTTGACTGTGAGAACATATTAAACCCTCAGTGCATATCACTCCGTTCGGTTCGAGGATGTTAATTAAATTTATTTGTATCATTTGACTTTGTACATGCATATTTTAGGCCCGTGCAAATGGGGCATGGATTTGCACCTGTTTTTTTGACCTTTATTCAGGTCGTCTGCGTCAATTCGAATCCAAGACTTCTAGGTTACACCATATGCATTTAGCGTTAACCCACGATGCCGGTCAAACGTATTATTCGATAACACATCTTTGTGAAAATTTTAACGCATGCATGTCTTTTGCTGAAATATATTCTTAAGTTGTCCAGAAATAGAAATCGTCAATAAACTACTGTATATATAATATAATAAATAAGTATGCATATATATATTTTCATATATAACTTTTTAATGTCGAGATTTATCTCGGGACCAAAGTTAGATAATAAATTTAACAATGTATCATCCAATCAGATTGTTATAATTGGAGATACATTTATAGAGCTAATAAATATAATAATAATAAAACTATGTATAACATTGCTCTACGACCGAAAACGGGTGCAGAGCACAGCTAGCGTAGTAATAAACAAATATATTAACATAATATCAAATAACAATATTCCCATAAATAGATTTTACCAGCCAACGTAATTAATTTAACGATGACTATTTTTATTTGTTTATTAAATTCAGCTTAAAAAGAGAGCAAATTTTGCTTAAATCTTTTATTAATCATTCAATCAAAAATTTAATTAGAACATGTTAATTAAGGTTATAATTGCTATTCAATTAATTGTTTGGTCGTTAATTATCATGACACGAACAATATCCTGCCTGTTTGTGTTTCTCTAATTAATTGAATGTTCTTTGGTCATAAAATATAGATGCATATAATTTACATTTGCAGTAAGGGGCCGTCCATTAATCACTTGAGGCTGGTAAAGGGGAGGAGGTTCGGCAAAAATCGCGAAATATCACAAGGGGGAGAGAAGTTTAGACATTACGTGTATTTATATTTTCGTCAATCGCGCGATTTCTTTAATGAAAAGCGGCGTGTAGGTATACCTAGCGACGACCGAAGTGCGGGACGCCCACCAGGCACGGCTTACTAGTCGCCAGTTAATGTTATTTTGCAACGAACATGCATAAACCGTTACCTCGTATGTCTTGCATTAAAACAAATGTCTCAGCTAGGTGATCTGTATAAATACCTATTTGACTGAGTATAAGAAAGGAAAAAACCTAGTGTGGCTCAGAAAGAATTTACTGAGTTGTGGGCTAATGCGAATCAAAAATATACAAAAGAAGAATTTATGAAGTGGACGAATCTTTGTTTTTCATTTTTTTTATTATTATTTATTTCTTAAGATGTAATGTGGAACATGGTGTAATGGTTGCAGCTCTTTGCAAACGTTCTGTAAAACAAAAACTTGGCGATTAAAAAGAGTGGCGGAGAGTTGATTGCCAGTTCTTCTCTTCCGTTCTACGCCCTTGATTTGAGAACTGGCAGTAAATGTAAAATTGGAAGAATTTAATGCATATTTCTTTTTTTTTACCGTCATAAGTATACATTGTGTTACCAACATGAATAAATGATTTTTGTTTGTTTGATCTTTTGCTAGATACCCGCCGAAAGCACCAAGCAAAGAAGTCCTCCAATATTATCTCTATCGGTATCTATTTAATAACATTTAACATTAGCAAATAAGTTTTTGCAGTATATATATTTTCGAATGCACTTGGCAGTAGCGCGTTCAAACGCGTCGAAAGAGGAATGGCGCCTTGATGCTGGGAATTATGTGGACTCATACTTCCGCATGATTCTTATGGAACCCATTTGGATGCACATGGGAGGACAAAAGAACATGATCTCGAAAAAAATAACTTTCAGAAAGGTGTAGAAGTTCTCACAGAAGTAAAGAATAATTTGGTTATCGGCCTTCATGACGTTTAAGCAGAGTATGTCGACCCCGATGACAGTGCTGAAAGCTTTATTCCAGACCTGCCTTCACAGCAGTGGCAAAGCGAGCATGTCCGAGAGAGACAGTGGTTGCTTTAGGTACATTTTTTGATTTATTTTTCTTATCTAATACAATTACAATATCTTAATATCATCACCAGGTGGTGAAGTGTGATGACCGTGCTTGCTGTGCAAATGTGCAGAGTTCTGTTCGATATATTCTTTCGGAACGCTTCATTATACCTCCTTACCCGATTTTGCAATCGTCCAGTGGCGTCTCTATTCCGAAGCCTCAAGAGCGTGATGCCAAGACATATGCTACATTTCTCCTGAGTCGGTCTCTTGAAATCACCCCAACGCTTTAACAAATTGCCTTATGACCAGAATTGCCCTAGTCTGCAGAAGGATCGTCAGTAACTTGTGGAAAGAACGAGCTAGTGGTGTGGATTGTGCTTCTGTACAAGGAAGAAAGTTAAGGAACATGTTAGTCTTAAACCTCACCACGTATCACCAAGGGGGATAGGGGGGTTAAAAATGCTCAAAAAACGTGATCACGTGATTCATGGACAGCGTGCCATTCTTAAACTTAGGCCGGGTGTTTGAACCCCGACTCTCTCTTTTTTTCTATAACCGCAATCCTTTCGGTTTAGTTTAGTACTTTAACACAACCTATAACGTAAGGACATACTGAATGTGTCTACCAAATGCCCTATTTGGGGGGTTTAAAAGCCTAAACATCAATTCAAATTAATCAAATCAATTTAAACAGCTACTACGCTACATTTAAAAAGCAATTTGAAAACTTGAAAATCAATTCTTAAACTTCGCGTTTTTAAAGCATAAATTACGTTTTTTTTTATTAGTAGCAAGTTCGAGTCTTGAATGGTATAGCCGGTTCATAAATAAGCTATTTCTTTCAGCGTCGACGCCTGGCGCGGAAAATTTACATGAAATACTGTTCCGCTGCTTCTTTACAAATTTTTATACTAGGTATATTATTTGAAATATGACTAATGTCAAACCCTTATAAAATTAAAATGAAGAGTAGGTACACTGTGGGTTGAAGAATGATATAGAAAAACGAAACAAAAATTCCCTTGAATTTTTATTTCTTAATCATTTCTATACCGTTAACCGTTATTAAAGCAAATAATAGATATTTCATTCATCGCTACGATAGTGAATAATAGTTTTCAAATTTCATCGTATCACATTATTTAAAAAAATCAGTGGCGCTACAACCTCTTTAGGTCTGGGCCTCAGATGTCTGAATCTGTTTCATGATCATTTTTAAATCTAATAGGCAAGTAGGTGATCAGCCTCCTGTGCCTGACACAAGCCGTCGACTTTTTGGGACTAAGGCAAACCGGTTTCCTCACTATGTTTATTTTCACCGTTCGAGCACATAGAAAGAAAGTCCATTGGTGCACAGCCGGGGATGGAACCTACTATCTCAGGGATGAGAGTCGCACGCCGAAACCACTAGGCCAACACTGCTCTAAACACATTATTACTATTAACAAAAATACGTATAAATATGGAATCATTCTGGCATCGAATGGACAAAATATGCAGGAACGTTTTATATTTAATTTCAGGTCTTATTAGCCCAAATCAAAAAAATTTAATCGCTCCCAATAATCTCAAATCGTAGGCCATCACAAAATGCCACTGTAACTGTAGCTAGTAAAAACATCGGTTATAATCCTTCAGCTAAAACCTTGTTACGTTTTTAATTTCATCTAACTGATTGAACTTTGACTTTGCAATTACTCTGAGTGCTACCAGGATTTCATTTTCTCATTTTGTCGGGACAATTATTTATTTCACTCACATTTGTCTTTTTAGATAAACTGCTATTATATAAGTTTAATAGTACTAACTAAACTCCCAAGCGAAATTAAAGAATTATCACTGAATAAATTCAAAAATCTAGTTAAACGTAAATTAATCAATAAAGCTTTTTATAAATTTGACTATTATTTAAATGATCCTAATCCTTGGGATTGATTTGCTCCAGTTCAAACAATTTGTATGACTCAAAACTTGGCGATTAAAAAGAGTGGCGGAGAGTTTCTTGCCAGTACTTCTTGCCCTCTTAACTTGCGAGCTGGTATTAAATGTAAATTCAGAATCAATTTATCATCCTTTCTTCTGACGTTCATAAGTGTACTTGGTTACCTATATGAATAAAGTTATTTTGAGTTTGAGTTTGAGTAAACGGCGTATTGGTAGAAGGTAAAATGGTTTCGTAAGGTTAGGGAGTGGACTTATTGTGGATTGGAGTGGAGTTATTGCGACTGCGGAAGAGTTGCTGCATCTGGCACAGGACAAGACACGCTTCCCGAGACTACATTCAGTAATGGACCTCAAAAAAAAGAATCAAAAAAAGAAGAAGAAGAATATTACTCTATATATCTTGATTTATAGTAATATTAAACCTTTTAGTATGTAAGTTATAAAAGTAAGTTTATAGGGCGCCTAAAAAGCACGATCAAACCGATTCGATTTCTGTTATTATATTAAAAATTAACAATGGTAACAAACACAGAAGTATATCAATTCAGTTATTATATAACTGCAATATTGACGAATGAAATTTAGGATTATCAGACGATTTATTCCTTTTGGCGAATTAGCGACGGATTAAATTAAATTAAAAAGGTCAAACATTCTTCTGCGAATAAACTAAAGTTATTCGCGCCTCCAAAAAAGCCGCAGTGATAAAATGTAATATTGCCGAAGGGTACATAAATTAAGCAATCTAACCTCTCAAAAAAAGTCAATTTCAATCTGACTTCGCGACGATTAAGGGACGGAATGAATAAACCTGTCAACAAGCCCAGCCTTTATGTAAAAGACGTTTTATTCGTACTTCCCGCGACATGGACTGCGTAGAATATGGATTAAGGAGTTTCTATGCAATATTTTCTCTTCTGAATCCTATAACCTACTTGGATATAGTTGGTCTCTTTCTCCGGTCTCTGAAAGTACATTTTCAATTAAGGTCGTCACATGACGTCATTGTTTAGAACAATAATACTAAATATTCGGTCATGGCTGCCTTGCATGGCGTAACCCTATGTGCGATTAACAGCGAAACAACATTTTTTCAGGTTTGTACTACAAAAAAATATTTATCTACTTGGTCAATCAAACGAACGCGAAAATTTACTACTCCTTACGCCGTTCAAACATGTAGCCTGTTAATTTAATTTACGATTCTATTTCTTGAAGTATTCAGGATACCAAAAATGAATATTTATTATGAAATAATCCAAATAAGCTTAATCGATTCACGGAGCGACTTGTGTAATTTCTATAGAAGAGTCTTATTCAAATCCGAAGAGAGAAAATGTCCAATAAAAATGCTAAGCGATCTCAACCTATTCTTTCGTCGGAGCTAACTGAATCGCTGTTTTAAGGTGATCCTTACATGAACAGCGTCAGCGTTTACCCACAACAAAAAACAGTGACGCTACAACCTCTTTAGGTCTGGGATTTCTGAATCTGTTTCATGATTATTTTTCAATCTTATAGGGTGCCTCCTGTGCCAGACACACGCCGTCGACTTTTTTGCGTCTAAGGCAAGCCGGTTTCCTTACGATGTATTCCTTCACCATTCGAGCGAATGTTAAATGCGCACATAGAAAGAAAGTCCATTGGTACACAGCCGGGGATCAAACTGCTCCAATATATACCAATAACAAAAGCATTTTTTCTTAAAAGTATTTAAGAACCAGTGTAGGGAAAATGCACAAAGAAAGCAACTATGTCGCATGTGTATGTAGAGTTTCGCTTATGTGGTGTTTGTAGAAAGTTTAGTCAAATTAATCGATCAAATTTAAACAAAATAATATTCTTAATAAAATACACAGTTCTTGTCATTACGAAGAACGTACCAGACGTACATTAGGGTAAGATTTAGAGTCAAGAGTTAGGGCAATGTATGACTCCCCAATGTCAAAATTCATGACATTTATCTCGCTATTCATTTGTTTATACAAGCTATATTAGTAATACTGCAAGTCTCTCTGGTAAACTGTGGGACCCACTAACGTCGCGCCTTTTGGTGTATAATATACCCGCGATATACAGAAATTCTCACTGTTAATGTGTCCACCCCTTAACCAACTCTTGAAATCTGAGTGCATACAATTTTTCACTTATTTTCAACAATTGAATTCGACTTAAGAGCTTTTGTAATTGCACTCGGTGAATAAAGTACTGCATATAATATCTCCAAAGCAAAACAAAAGACGTAGTCAACGTATTGCCCCGTCTCTGTTATTTGACGCAAACAATAATATAAAAAGAAATATTTATTAATTCAAGTTAACAACGATCATAAAAGCTATCTTTCTTATTGTTTGTTACTAATAGTAATAATCTATAGTAATAATAATAATAATCTTTATTTCTTCTCTCACATATACATACAAGGTTATTATGATTAAACTAAGATAATAACATTAGGAAGTGTATGTGAGAGACTGGTCTCTGTAACAGGAGACCTGAGTGACAGATAGCCAGCCTCTCCACCACCGGACTGGAACACGTACAATCAGGTCATTGTCATAAGATACAATAGAAGAAAATAAGTATTAAGTGCTAATAGAAAACATTGCAAACGGAGTCGTAAAAATAAATTTAGTGTGTGTATGTGTGTGTGTGCGCGTGTGTGTATCTCTCTCTCTCTAAGTGCGTGGGTGTGTGTATATGTGTGGGGGAGTGGGTGTGTTATAGAATAACAGTTATTAAATCTTCTGTTTCATCATAACTCAACGTCTTCAGCCAAGTAGTAACCATCTTTTTACATTCATATTAAGATAGTGGGTAATTGTTAATTTTTTCATTTAATTTATTATACAAGTAACAGCCTAGGATACCAAAGAATCTTTGCGAGAAAGAAGTTGTCCATTGTGTAATACAACAGCAAACTTTATGTTTAATCCGCTTGTTTATATTTAATTCGGGGTCGTAACTAGTTTTATAATGTTGTTTTAAAACTATGTTGAGAATAAATAATTGACGAATTGTTAATACATCGGCTAGGGCATAAAGCTCTTTGGTGGGAAAAAGAAGCGGTAAGGAGTGACTTACTTTTAACACTGCTCGTTGGGCTCTTTCAAGTTTGTTTTGAAAGTACCTCCCCAAACAGTGATTCAATAGCCTAAAATTGACTGACATAAAGCCTGATAAACTACGTTAATAATTTTTTTGTCTGCTATAAGTCTTAAAGTTTTAAAGATATAAATGAGTTTACGAGTTCTGCATGAGAGAAGATCCACGTGAGAATTAAAACTCAAGTTACTATCGATAACTACACCCAAATACTTAATACTATAGGCAAAGGAAATGCTTTTGCAATGGCAGAGTTGATTTGAAGAGCAAGTATGGGCTATGATAGAAAAATTATCATGAATAATAAAAAGATGAGAGGACGCCCACCAGAAACCACAGAAGATGGAATAAAAGGGATGGCGGGGAAGGATTGGAAAATAGTGGTGAGGTTTAGAGACAAGTGGAGTTTGGAGGAGGCCGTCACTCCGTCGGAGGTCGTGTACTAATGTTAAACAATGACATGGACTTAATGTAATCCTGATTATGTAGTACTCATATAAAGGCTATTTCTAAATGTCTGTAATGAATAAAGTCAAAAGCTACGAGAGAATTTTTTTTATTTATAACAACTACTCCTAACTTTGCATTACTTGTGGCATTTCATGCACTAACTGCAAACGATTTAATAAAATAAAATATGTACCAATGAACAAAAAGCCTTAGTAAACCTTAACTCTAAGGTTTTTGTATATTGTAATGAATGAACTGTTACAGAGAACGACTTGAACGACTTCATACATCTTTAAAAAAAAATACTCGGCTAAAGTGCTTAGATATAGGAAAATTCCGCTTGTTCGATAGTTCGAGATTTAACAGAGAAAACAGAGGTCTGTTAACATTATTTTTCTTGTTAAAATTATATATTAATAGCTAAGAAAGGACGCGAACCAAGTATACCTAATATAATTGAAATCTTTTGGGACGTGTCTGACGTATGAGTTGAATACAAAAAACTCATGCAAACGCCTTGAAACAAATATAAAAGAATAAAAGCAGGTCCCACCGAGATTTGAACTCGGATCGTTGGATTCAGAGTCCAAAGTGCTAACCATTACACCATGGGACCTCTCTCCTACTGAGCTAAAATTGACACAGGTAAGCTTCGAAAACACTGTACTACGCATGTCCGTTGTATTTTTAATAGATGCGGAATAGCTTTCAATTTACTATAAAGCGAGATGCAGGCAAAGTCTCCAGCTGCCAAATACAATACTATTAATATCCCTTTGTATTTTCTTCCCATGATATTAAATTATCGAAGCGATCTTGATGAAATTTTGTTCCATACAAATTCCATCAAAATACTTTCAAGTTAGTTTCCTATTATATGAAGGAATGAATGTTTGTGAAAACGCTTTTGCCATTACAGCCATGTTTCTGTGTTAGATATCAAATGTAATGTTCTAATAAAAATTTGATTTTTGATAAAAAGCTATTAATGAATTATAAAAGGGAACGATTTCCCAAACATAATTAAAATATAAAACATATAGTTGTAAGTGCCATAAAGGTCTCGATGTATGTGTTCAAACGAAATAAATGGGCGTGGCTGAGTACGGTGTAACAAAACACAAAACTAATTATGTACAAAACGGTAGCCGTTTTGTCGAGCCCGCCACAAATTGATTGCTACGAGAACACAAATTCAATTGCTATTAATTTAAACGGTAAATCCTTTACTCACACCGCACGGATCTTTGAATCAGGATTAATACAAACTAAATTAATTTTAATGCTGTGATATTTCACACGATATAACTGGTTTATCGATAAGAGTGTTTCGCAAGAACAATATAAACCAATGGCGCGACAACTTTTTAGGTCTGTGCCTCATCTTTCTTTATTATTTCTAATAGGCAAGAAGGTGATCAACCTTATGTGCCTGGCACACACCGTCGGCTTTTTGGGCCTAAGACATGACGGTTTCCTAACAATATTTTCCATCACTGTACGAGCAAGTGTGAAATCCGCACATAGACAGAATGTCCATTGGAGCACGGCCGGGGATCGAACCTACGACCCCAGGAATGAGAGTCACAAGTTGAAATCACTAGGCCAACATGCTGCTAGCAAAAATAATGTCATATAAAATAATATTTTATTCCGCGATTCCTAATCGTCAAACCGCACCTTTTGGGGTCTAAATTGAGGTTATTTCAATAGGATAGACGATTATTCGTGTAAAGATATTACGAACAACTGAACAAAATATCGAACCCATGGTTACGGGGGGGTAAGAGGTTTAATCTTGGTGTCTGAATGGCTACACCACTCATTTGAAATTTCTTATAAAATGTTAAAAAACCAATATACAAAAAACATTACAACAAAAACAGACGAAAAAAAGGTTTTTATACGTTATAAATAATATTACATTTATCTTAAAATTATAGAGCCGAGCCAATAACATCCCAAGTTGGCTAAAAAATAGCTTTGAATACCATTGCAATTTTCAGGTGTTATTTTATTTTTGTTACACACAGATACTATATTAATTACCTATAACGTAATTTAGTAAATCTTTGCTAAGCTTTTTCAACTCTTTAAGCACTCAATTGAGTATCATTGAAATATATATGTTTATTACACTGGTGGAGTACATTGTGCCAGAGAATAACTTTTGTATTAAATTCAGACCTAGGTAACCTCAACAATGGGACTAAGAAAGCTTTAACGGTGTAATACACAGTGGTTTAATTTCTACGAGTTCCATCTACTAGACGTAATAAGTTTTGTTTGTAAAGTTTTAAGCTACGCGATGCTTTCAGAATTGTACTTTATAGTAGTTTTATTCGACATTTAATGTATTTAAATGCTCCTAGCTCGAGCTTAACGAGCGCAGGAATAACATAATACAGCCTTTCCCGAGAGGACTACAAGGCTGAAAACCTACTAAGATTGCGTGTATTCGCCGTTGTATTTTGTAAGACTGTGTTCTGTATTATATTCTGTACAACATGTAATGTACCCTTTATCTAAGTATCACGACTCTACAAAAATATTTTCGTTCCTCGCCCTAAAGTTTGTTTTATGATTTTTCGGTTAGTTATGCACAAAAACGAAAATAAATTACCTTTTTTGTATAAAGTTTGCTTTTGTGATAGTTATATTAATAATAATCATTTTTTGTAAATTTTTATTGATTTTAAACCATTCAGAAATACCGCACGGTTTCTACTACCACATAGTGCCGCTAGATGGCACTCGAGCCATAAACAACAATCGGTCTCCTAAATAAAACACATTTTCATATCATATATTTTTATAACGAAATTTTATGCTTAAAAGTCAAAGTCAAATTTTGTGTTGACCCTAGTTATAATTATTAAAGTATTCTATTTCTTTTTATTTTATTATGTATTGTTATTTTTTTGTTCATTCTCTGTGTATCGAAGAATCATCAAATTTGTCTTATCATTTTGAAACTTTTCTAAGTAATATTTGTCATCAAGAGAGACTTAAAACAACACAATGGAAGAGACCACACGGGAAAAGAAGAGTGGGCAGGCCAAAAAACTTTTTGCTGATGACTTATTAGAAATATCAGGAAAAGACTTTTAGACTATTGGTAAAGATAGAGCCATACTGCTAACAACATTTGAAATGTAAATTAAGGGTATGGAAATAAAACGAAGCTTTACTAGTATTATTATTTGTCATTACTAAAACCTGTAATCTAGTTACATTTCACACATATATCCAGAACGCACAGTAAACATTAATGCAACTGCTACGCAGAACGCTAAGTGTGTTGAATAAGAAGTTTAGTATTAAGAATACAATGAGAATAAAAAGTCAGTCTAACATCGACCGTACTAGAGTTTTGTTATTATTTAATTAAAATTAGACTATCTAGTGTACATGTAAAGAAAAAGCAATATTCCTTACATTTTCTATTTGATCTTTAACGAGATTAGAATAATTATAAACAAGAGGAGATCCATCATTTATTAACGATCAAACTATAAATCATATGAATAGATTTAAAAACTACGTAATTACTAATATAAGTAATAGTTAATGAAGCGTTTCATTCGATTGAGTAATTTCGAACATCAAAGTCAAACTTTGAAGATACTCGTACGTTGAATTCGAATAGATTCGACGCAGATCTCTGCCATGTTTATGTTTTTAAATGAAATATTAGAAGGCTTTAGTGTAATCCATCATTTTTTGTTTAATTTATACTTAATTGCCAAATAAATAAAACCTTTATTATAATAATATGTATTATGATTAAAGTAATTAGACAAGAAACAATTGAATATGTGGATGAATACATTTATTTAGGTCATTTAATATCAATGTACCACAAAGAACGGTTCGGTGGCCGTCGATACACAATTGTATACTAAAATAATCAGTTCTGAGTACATGCCTCGTTTCAAAATATCCTTGACAAGAAGAAGCGCACACTATTGTCAGTCGTAAGGATATGCAGAAATTATATTAGTTTGGGAACAGTAAGAGAGGTTAGACTGATAACCTATCGACTTAAGATATCTTGCCTTACAATAATCACAAAACGCACATGTGTAACTACTATAAAAATTAAACTTAATGTATTTGGCAAAAAAGTCCAACACAATCCGAGTGAAACAAAACCGTGAGTTAATCAAAAATGTGACACGATCGGCCGAGTTAAAATATTTTAGACTCTCATCAAAATTTATGAAACTTAAATTATGTATTTCGTTCGAACAGTCAATAAAAGGCAAATTCTAAAGAAATAGATTGAACGATAAGCCAGTCCTGGAAAAGGTTAGTCAAAGCTATGCCAATGTCAGTAAAATGAAATTATATATGTATATATATGTTCCTATCTAACTCTTAGCTTCATGAAACTTGTTTAATAAGATTAGTATGTATTTAAATTTAGCTAAGCCGCTTTATAATGTACACGCTTCACTTATACTAGTATGCATTGGAGTAAAAGTCAAATTTGGTTCGTATTTAAAAAAGAAAGAGCCCTACTAAGTACTTTAAGTACAAAGTAGATTTGGCAAAGGCAGGCTATCCGGTAGTGAATCATTTTGCACTGGTGTGGAACATTCTCTGATAGGGTTACCAATAACGAATTTACTAATAAACCCAACTTTAAGTACTACCGTCATTTATTAAAAAAATATTTTAGTAATATCCACAACCAGCCGTGCCTTAAATTTATAGCTGACATTTTTAATTTTATCTGTATTGTAGTTCTTTTTATTAAAAGATAATATTTTATTTTATTTTATTTTTAATAAAAAGAACTACTGTAGCTGAATAATTGGCAAATATTAGTATCTAATACTGTTTTTATATGCTAAAAACATCTTAAATTAAAACCTAAAAATGTATATCATATATTTTATAATTTCAAGAAAGATGTATTATTTTGGTCTTCACGTTATTATTTCTCATACTTTTTATCAAGTTATCCAAACTAAGTTTAACTTTGATTAAGCATATTATGCTCTTTAATGATTATTTTTCGTATGTTTTGTAACAATGTATTTAATGTCTGTATAAACCATGGAGTTCTAAGGTATTCTTTTAATTTAATTTCTCTTGTTGAAAACCCTGATTCGTAGCGGCTGAAACCGGTCGGATCCGGTTATTAAGAGGCCGAATTATGGCTGGATATTTCCACCCGGCTAGCCGTGAATTTAACTCGACTACGTTCAAAACTGAATGTTTAACTTGGCACTGTTGGCACGTTTGTTCTTTGAATATGGAGTATTGTATTGCGGATTATGTCACGATTTTAAAAGGTTCATTTTCACGTATTACTCGCTCATTCTCATTCGATTTCGTAACTTGTTGGAGATATTCGATGTTAATCTTTATGCTAGACATATAGTAGTACTATGTACATCTACAAGTACATATGTTTCTGTTTTTACCAATAAATGATTACGTATTACGGCGAAGTAGAGAGCGCTAGATGGTTAAGAAGATGGCGCAATATTTAGTCGTATAGTTATTGAATAAAACTATATCTACATTGTAATTAAAATTTAATCCCTGAGATTCACTTACTAAGAGAAACTGGGTAACTTAGCCCGACGGTACGGGATTAAAGCTCTCCTACAAGAACAAATTAAAAACCCTGTAAGCAAGTTCGTAGCCACAGGATTGTTCAAAGCAAATGCAACAATTTAAAGACGCTCAAAGGCGTACGATACATCAGATTGCAACATAAGATTTTAGTCTTTTTTTATGTCAACATTTAATCACAATAAATAAATAATCATATTAAAACATCATAATGTAAATAAATATTGTCCTTAGTAACTAAAAAACTGAGTTTGCTTTTGAGTTTGATTTGATTGCAATAATTTAATAATTTTTATAGGGAACAGGGGAAATGTAAATAAACATGATCTTTTAGTATTATATGAAAAACTTTGTTGTTTAGACTCTAAGAGGATCGTTATGTTTACATTTCCCTATAGCCAACACTTTCCTAAGGAAGAAAATGACACAAGATACATTCTTAATCAAACATTGCATACATTGGCAATGTATAATGATAAATTTTGTGTCATAGATACCAATAGGTATAGTAAAAAGTTGTTTATCACAAAGGGTAGATATTATTATCTACCTGCTTTCTTAAAAAGACAGATAGCTGTTTCGCTATCATATTTTATAGAGATGACAGCCAAGAATTTGGCTAGACCCCTTGCTTCTATTGAGCAAGCATTAGATTATAAGACCTTGGAAGAAATTCCAAATAATATTTATTTAAATTAGATAATAGGACAACAGAGCACCACTCTTGCAATAATATGGTAAGTATATTATTATGTGATAAAATTCATTCCCAAAAAATTATTGTGGTACATCAAAATATACAGGGAATGAAAAATAAAGAATTAGAAATTGAACTATTCTTGAATAGTCAAAAAATAGACTTTTTGTGCATAACAGAGCACTGGCTAAAAAAATATGAAGTGATGTTTAATTTTTGTAACCACAGGGTTGGTAGTGTATTTTGCAGAGAAAATGCAATTCATGGTGGCTCATTAATCCTAATAAGTAAAAAACTTAAATGCAAAGAAAGAAAGGATATTATCAGCCTCTCTGTAGGACTAACTATTGAAATCTCCTGTGTGGAACTGGAGCAATTCATTGTCCTCCATCAGCTGTCTATAATAATGTTGAAAATGTATTAGAGGAGATATTGTGTAAATTAGTAAAGTGTAATAAAGGGCTAATTGTATGTGGGGACTTCAATGTCAATTTACTTTGTCATTCTAATTCAAGTGTACGCATACTTAGTCTTTTTCGTTCATACAATTTACAATTTCATTCACCCACAAGAATAACAGCTAGCACCGCAACTTGTATAGATAATATATATAGTGACATAGCCCCTTTGAATGTTTGTATTTTTAATAGATTTAAATCTGATCACACTGGTCAATGGTTTGAATTCCAATTAAGGAAACAAAAAACATGTAAAAAGAAGAAAATTGTGATAACTCCTATTACAAATGACCGTTTGGACAGATTTAGAGAAGCATTGGTCTATAGGATGCCATTTCTGTGTGGCAACTCATCCCCTAATAATTTATACAATACTTTTTTTGGATCATTTATTGATGAATTCAGGAAAGTATTTACTCAAAGACTTTATTGGTCTCTGAGAAAACAAGTTTCTGTGACTGGGCAAATGAGGAGTTACACAGGAAATGGTTAAAATTATATGAAATGTATGACGAAATGCAATATAACACTAGTGTGGAATTTAGGGAATATGTTAGGTTGTATTCAAATAATTTCAAAAAAGATTGCAAAATTGCAAAGTCTCAATATTTAAGTTCAAAAATAAAAAATAGCATGGATAAAGTAAAAGCTACCTGGAAAATAATAAATGAAGAATCAGATAAAACGTCTGACAAACGAACTGATTATATGTTAAAAGTCAAAGGGAAATTAATAAAATCTGACCCAGAGGTAGCTTCTTCTTTTGAAGAGTTCTTTACAAATGTATCACTAAATACGACCAAGTCTCTAGATTCTTCACCTGCTGCTGCGATCTCATTGCTAGAAAAATGTGTACCTGAATGTAATATTAAATTTCAGTTTAAACATATAACTTGTAATGATATCGTTAAAACTTTTAAGCTTATTAATTTAAAAAAAAGTAAAGATATATAGGGTATGTCAACAGTCATTTTAAATTCCGTTATTAATGTAATAAGCTCTGAATTGTCTATAATTTTTAACAGATGTATCGATTGTGGAGTCTTTCCGGACGAAATTAAATTAAGTAAGATTACACCGTTGTTCAAGGCAGGTAGTGAGTCTGATCCGTCAAACTTCAGACCTGATTCCGTGCTCCCTGCGTTGAGCAAAGTTTTTGAAAAGATAATGCTAGACCAGCTTTCTTTACATTTTAATAAAAATAAACTCTTACATAATAAACAGTATGGTTTCACTAAGGGTCGCTCCACAATCGATGCCGGTGTGAAGTTGATTTCGGACATATTTAACGCCTGGGAAGAATCATATGATGGAGTCGGCGTCTTTTGTGACCTGTCAAAGGCCTTTGACTGTGTTCATCCTGATATACTCGTTGGAAAGCTTCAACACTATGGCGTTGATGGCAAAGCTTCCAGCCTGATGAATTCATATTTAAAGGGAAGGATCCAAAGAGTTCATGTCAATGGAGTCACCTCTCCGGGTTCGCAGGTATCAATGGGCGTCCCCCAAGGATCGATTCTCGGGCCTTTCTTATTTCTAATTTACATAAATGACCTCCCATTCTTTGTCAACGAAGTTCATGAGATGGTATTGTTTGCTGATGACACTTCACTTCTATTTAAAGTGAATAGGAATAACGTATTATTGGACGATGTAAACAATTCTATCTCTCGTATAGTTAGGTTTAAAGACATTTATTTTCTCATTACAGACAATGGTCACTTACATGAGACTTATAGACTAAAAATACAATTTATCACGTCGTGTTTAAGCGTCAAGGATCAATCATCGAAGTATAATTTGGGTGGACTGTCATTTGCGTAGGTAATTAGGATCACTCAGAAGATGGTCTTTTAGTTTAAGTTTAAATATCGCCAGGCTGTCTGCACTTTTTATATTTTGTGGTAGTCTATTGTAACGCAACACTCCCCCAACGCTCAATGTTTTTCTACCGTTATTAGTTCTAAACTTCGGTATAACAAGATTGTGAGGGCGTCGTGAAGTGCGCTTCTGAATTTGGCTTATTTTAGTAAAGGTAATGTTAGTATGTATGTGGTCGTTTAGAATTTTGTATATTAGTAAGCTGGTGTTATATTGGAATAATTGTTTAATATTCATGAGTTTTGTTTCACTGTAAATTTTTTGTGTAGAAGTTAAGTATGGGTAATGAAAAAGCAATTTAATTACTTTATTTTGAGCAATTTGAAGGTGAGAAATATTAGTTTTAGTCATGGCTCCCCAAATTTCAATAAGGTAAAGAAGGTGTGATTTTGCCAAAGAATTATAAATATGAAGACGAACTTCGAAGAGGAAGGCTTCGAACTATGTGTCTAAGGGAACCTCTTAAAGAAGATAATTTAGTTATTAAATGATTTATGTGCGTTGTCCATGTTAAGTTATTGTCAATATATAATCCAAGATATTTTTCACTTTTCTTTTCAATTAGTGGTACATTATTTATTGTTATAGGCGAATGTGGTGGGATTTTAACATTTTTAGGTTTAAAAATTAAGTACGATGTTTGAGCAGTGTTGATAGTTAGCAATTTCGATTGAAACCACAAGTAAAGATAGTCAAGGTCCTTTTGCACTCGAGAAATTATATCATGCACAGATGAACCAGTGTATAGGAGACAGGTATCATCCGCATACAAGGTTATCTGTCCATGCAAGTTAAGGTGTTGTATGTCATTTAAATAAATTAAAAACAATAATGGGCCCAATATTGATCCCTGTGGTACTCCACAAGAGATAGGTAAGAGTTTACTTTGACAATCATTAATTTTAACTACTTGGGATCTATTGTTTAAATATGATTTGAACATTTTTAAGGCATTGCCAGTTATTCCAATCGTTTCCAGCTTTTCTACGAGAAGCGAGTGGCAAACTGTGTCGAAAGCTTTCATTATATCAATGAATACTACAAGGACAATTTTCCTTTGGTCGGTATTAGTTTTAATTTTTGTAATGAGATTAATTGTAGCTGATAATGTGTTAGATTTTGATCTAAATCCATATTGGTGTTCGTATAAAAAGTTTATATTATTTAGGTGGTCTAATAAGCGCGTGTATAAAACTCTTTCTAATATCTTGGACATAACCGGCAATACCGAGATGGGTCTGTAGTTACCCGGATCATCTCTGGGCCCAGATTTGTATATTGGACTGACCTTGGCGATCTTTAAGTTATCAGGGAACTTGCCGTCCCTGAGTAATTCGTTAAGACAGGACGTTAAGTTATCAAGAATCTGACTTTTAATACATTTAATGATTTTGGTTGTGATGCCATCTATACCTGAACTACAGTTTGGGTCAAGATTGTTAATAATTTGGGAAATTTCCTGAGCTGTACACGGTCTAAGAATATTTAAAATAATTTGTATGTTGTTATTTGGTACGGTTAGATTGAAATTGTTTTGTTTATTACGTAGATGATTAGTGAGATTTAACCCAATAGTAGAAAAGAAATTATTAAAAGACTCACAAATGAGAATGGGATCAGTTATTATATATGAATTAACATTCAGCTTTGTGGGAGCAATGGTATCTTTCTTTTTGTTAGCGGCAAGTTCTTTCAATAGACTCCACATTTTCTTTGGATTTGTGCATTTTAGAAATTGGCTGTAATAATAACTATCCTTAGTTTTCTTAATAACTTTAGTTACAGACTCTTTTATTTTATGGAATTCATTTTCTATACGAGAATTGTCTCTGTTATTTTTGTATTTCTTCCACAGGTCATTCCTATCATTTATAATATTAATTATTTCCTTATTAATCCAGTCATTTCGTGGAGCATTTAAAATTTTTGTCTTTGTTATTTTGTTGTTTTTAACGTTTTGCTTTATTAAGTCATCAAGAACTGTGTATTCAAAACCTGGATTCTTAATGTTGACATCTGCTATACTTTTGAATAAATTTTCATAATTTATAGCGTCATATTGAATTCGCTGCTTCGGAGTTGGTTTAATTTTTTTTAATTGCAAATAAATCTGTTTGTGGTCAGACATAGGTAAATCCAATATTGATAAGTGAAAGTTGTCATTTAGTAAATCTGTACTGACATGATCAATTATTGTCTTTGATGTATGGGTTTCTCTAGTACAATACATCGGGTCAATTTTATTCAATAGCTTGTGACCTTGTCCCTGAAGCAGATTCTTGTATAAAGTGGTATTTCTGTTTCTAGTAAGTAAGTCTATATTAAAATCACCAAAAACGATGATACGGTTTCGTTTCTGTAACTGTGCTTCATATGTATCTATAAATTTTTTATAATTAGTATTACCAGGGTTATATATAAGTCCAATTTCAAGAGAATAGTTCACAAGTGTTACCCATAAGTAATTATTCCCATCTATGAATGTAGATTCACTTAAGATATGCTTTAAATCATTGTGTATAAAAATGGAAACACCTCCACCTGTTTTATCAGTTCTGAGGTTGTAATAGTGTGTATAACTATTAAGATGAAATGAACGAGCATGCTCTTCACTTTTAATCCAGGTCTCGGTTAACAATATAATATGTGTCTTGGATTTAATACACTTCAGTAGGCATTTCAGTTCATCAAATTTACCTGCACGACATATACTGCGAACATTTGCATAGAAAAAATTCATACGTGAGGTTGCAATTTGTAGATCTTGATAGTTATATAGTAGGTCGTGTGTTACAAGTTTTTTTTTATCAAAGCTTAATATTTGGAGTTTTTTGATTTTTGATTTATTTTTATAATCGTTGGTATGCCTCTTATGTATTTTATAGTTAAGTCAGTCTCCCCACTTGTTTGACGACGAGCCAGTTCATCCTTTATGCAATTTAAATATTTTTGCTGAGATGGAGTTTGATCTGAGTAAATTTTAATTCCGGTAGGTAACTTACTTTTATTGCGTAATAGTGCTTTAGGTGTATCACAATCATTGAAGCAAATTTTTAGAGCACGGTTTCTATTAGAATCTTGTTTTCCGATACGAAAAATTTTGGCTGGCTTGCAGAGGTCCTTAGATATAGTAGATATTATTTTCCGAACTTCAGATTCATCCGGGTGACGCTGAGTATCAGTACTTGGTAATGGTCGTTCAGGCAGTCCTACCAGAATAATATTTTTCTCTCGGTTGTTGCGTTCAAATAATTCCTTTAAAATATTTTCTTGTTCTAATATCATCGATTGTGTACATACGGATGAATTTACAGGTGTTTTTAACGTTATGATCTCGGATTCTAAGGACTTAATTTTTTGTTCGCCAAAAGAAATTTTATTTTCAAGTTCTGAGATCTGAGATTTTATTGCAATTTGTTCGGTAGCTGCACCACTGGTAGTCGATTTTATAGATGAAATTTCATTTTTCAATTCCGTAATACTTTCACGCATAGCCGTCATATTTTGTTCGTTGGATCCAACAAATCTTTCCAACAGGTCAGTAATTCTCGATATCTCTTTTCGCATTTCCTGCACTTCGGTTTTGCAGTCACAGTCACGATCGGATGGTTGTTTCCTTTTGCGAAAGGTAATCTGGGTGTCACTTGCTTCGGTGGAAATCTTTGATAGATCCGGCTGAGAACTTCCTCTAATCGCATTATTGGGCGACCTTAAAACACTCATATCTATGAACAATTACTTGTAAATATGTTTTAAGTCTTATTTATGCAGTTTGGTGTTTATATGCAATTTATGTAGATGTACGAACTTAATTATTTCATATCACTTAATGAAACAGCTGGTTTGAGTATCGCCGGTAAACAATTATGTGGCAAGGTATTATGCGATAACAAAGTACAGAGGTATCAGCGTAGTCGACCGCAATGATAGTGATATTTCAGTCCCACTAATGCACGTTGTATTCACTGTATGAATGGTGAGATGGTGTAGAAATCTAGTTGTCCTGCTTACACGGTTGAGCACAATCACGCGCAGTGCGTCATTTACGTGTTGGGTGTACGACACTAAAGGGCTTATAACTTACAGGGTTTGCCAGACGTAAAACCACTCTGTCACAACGATATAAGGATCACTTTAGCAAATCACAGTTAACTATTTTTCTAATAAAATTGAGCACACGTCCACTCTATTCAATAGCCGCACGACGAGTTGCGTATAGTTAACTGGTTTAATGTAAATAACTTGCTTAACGAGAATAAAACAAAATGTATCCGATTTACAACTACTAGCGTAAAGCGAGATATTGGTAACCTGAAAATAAAGGACAGTGAACTAAACTTTGTTGACAAAACTGTTTTTCTAGGAATAACAATAGATAGTAAACTCCAATGGGGCCCACACATAGATACTCTTTCGAATAGGCTGAGCTCTGCAGCATATGCAGTAAAGAAAATCCGACAGTTTACTGATAAGGCAAAAATTGTTTATCATAGCTACTTTCACAGCGTTATGTCGTACGGTATTCTACTGTGGGGTGCTGCTGCAGAGGTTCAATCCATATTTGTGCAGCAGAAGCGGGCTGTTCGGGGTATTTGTTGTGTTTCTCCGAGGGAGTCGGTACGGAATAAGTTTAAGGAATTAAATATTATGACACTATCTGGTCAATATATTCTTGAAGCCTTGTTGTATGTCC